>JANAVB010016197.1:56633164-57143164 GCA_029216955.1 Iris pallida | reverse complement strand
CCAAATAGTTCTAAAAAGCTTCCATTTTCAAATCCCAAGCGAGTTAAAATTCCCTAGTCAATTTGCCGGTACGGTGCGGTCTAGAAGATTTCAGAAAAATTGTAATCAGAGGCTTGATTGAAGAAAGACTCTTCAAAACTGAAGTTGGTCGAGTTTTTCATATCAAAGCTCGCATCTGTAGAAGTTGCAAAGACTTCGTATAAAAATTTGTGGGATTTTCCAATAGTGGATTCAACTGGAAGCTAGAGTTCTTCCGACTGGACTAGTCCTCATAAGAGGTAAACCAGTATAAATCTCTGTGTTTGTATTTGCCTTCTGATCACTCTTTTCATTACAGTTATTTACTTTGTGATTATTACTATTTCTGTGAACTAACTGCTAACAAGTTTTAATTAGCAATATTCCGCTACCTACTCTATTCACCCCCCCTCTAGAGTATTCTGCTTTACGATTTCGTTCCTACAATTGGTATCAAAGCGGTTATACAGGTAAAGCAAGGTAAAACTGCAGCTATGTTCAGTTATTCTTCAATTATTATATAGATTACAACATTACACAAGAAAACTGTAAAATTCACAAGTGAAGGCCAAGCCATAAATAGAACTCCACTGTTTGACGGCACAAACTACACTTATTGGAAAACATGGATGAGTTTCTTCTTAAAATCCCTTGATTTTGACTTACGGTCTATAGTTATTGATGGCTAAAAAAGCATCCTCGTATTAATGTTGATGGAGTTTTAGTTAAAAAACCCATGATAAATATATGGAGGATAAAAAAAAAAAAGGCCAGTCTTGACGCACGTGCTATTAACGCTTTATTTTGTGCTTTAGGCAGAACTGAATTCAACAGGGTGTCGACTTGCACAACATCAAATAAAGTATGAAAACTTCTCGAAGTAACCCACGAAGGAACAACACAAGTCAAGGAGTCAAAGATCACCAGACTTACTCAAAAGTGCGAGGCATTCAAAATGAAGCCAAGTGAATCAGTCACTCAGATATTTACGAGATTCTTGGATATTGTAAATCCTTTGTCTTCATTAGGCAAGGATATGTAGTAACCCTGAGAAGATTCGCAAACTTCTACGAGCTCTTACAAAGAACTGGATTCCAAAGGCTACAGCAATCATTGAAGGAAACAACCTCTCAACAATGTCTCTAGAAACACTCATGGGTAAGCTACTCACTCACAAGTTAAAACTTCAAGACTATGAAGATGCTACACCAAAGAAGAAGTCAGAAAAGTCGATCGCTCTCAAGGCTCAACATAGAAGAACTGTTGAAGATGATTCTGACGACAGCGACTTTGACTCTGAAGATCAAGCTCTTCTGGTAAGAAAATTCAAGAAGTTCATGAGATTCAACAAAAAAACAAAAGATAGAAACAACAACAACGAGGAAGATCCTATTTGCTACGAACGTAATAAGAAAGGACATATAAAGAAAGATTGTCCAACAACATCATCATCAACAAGAAAAAGCAACAAATATGACAAAGGCTACCTGAAGAGATCTACATCAAAGAAGTACGCCAATACAAACATATGGCATGAAAGCGAAGCCAGCGATTCAGAAGACAAACAATCAGATGACGCTGCAAATATATGCTTGATGGCTTGCGATCAGGTAATCACTAATCCTCTGTTTGATCCCTATGATGATTTCACCTTTGAGCAACTACGAGAGGCATTCAGTGACCTGTTAAATGACTACAGAAAACTGCATAGTAAATATGAAACCTATAAGAAGGTACTTAAAGATTACAAAGGTGAGATAGGAAGACTTACCGACCAATTAGCTGATGTTAGAAATAATGACTCTTCTATTGAGTCTGGTGAGCTTTCATCTATTAAGCTGTTATTACACGAGACTATCAAGTTATCCGAAGAAAAAGATCAAACTATTATCCAGTTAAAGGAAGACCTATCTAAGGAGAGAAAGAGTCTCAATTTAGAATAGAAACACTTACATCTGACTACACTAGATTATATGACACCTCTAAAAAGTTGAAAATTACTTTAGGAAAACAGCCTGAAGTTGCTGCTTCCTATTCAAATACGTGTCAATTACCGAATCATCGGAACACACCCAAACCAAACACTGTCAGACCAAACCATACCAAAACTATGCCCAAGAAGACCAATAAGCATGCATTCTTCTATACAAGAAAACCAAAACCTACCAATCATGCACCTCACACAACTTTCAACACTCAACATACAAAATGCCATTATTGTGGCCTCATTGGTCATATATCCTCAGCATGTAGAATCAAAAAGTTAGTAGATTTAGATGTTTATGCATGGATACCAACAAACTAACCAGTCAGGACCCTACAAGAAATGGGTACCAAGGATTTCATCTGTAAATTGTTTTGTAGGTGGAACGCCCTTCATATGCTAGGAGCAAATGGATCCTCGATAACGGTTGCTCACGGCACATGACCGATGATGCTTTATTATTCGCAATACTGTCGAAGAAGAATAAAGAAGGATACGTCTCCTTCGGTAATAATTTAATAGGGTAGATAATCGATATCGATGACATTGGTAAGGCTTCCTATCCTGTGATTAATATGTCTGTCTAGTTACCGAGTTAAAACAAAATCTGCTCAGCATAAGCCATCTAGCTGATCACGGTTATGGCATTAACTTCGTCAAAGACAAATGTACTATAGTTGATAGTTCAACTGGTAGTACTATCTTTGAAGGTATCAGGGAAGACAACATATATGTTTTCTATCTGTTAGAAGATGCTAACAAAGCAGGTAGATGTTTGATGGCCAAAAGCCCTGAGAGTCAACTATGGCATATGAGACTCGGTTATGCAAATATGAACACAATTTCAAAACTATCTAGAAAGAAGTTGGTATGTGGCTTACCGGACATATCTTTCAAGAAGGATATGGTATGTAATGAATGTAAAAAGAACAAAGCTACCCCATCTGCATTTAAATCCAAGAACGCTGTAAGTACCACTAGACCTCTACAATTGTTGCATATAGACTTTTTTTGGACCAAGTAGAATTGCTAGTTTAGGTGGTAAGTTATATGTATTTGTCATTGTAGATGATTTCTCTAGATACACATGGGTATATTTTCTTTCACGCAAGAACGATGCATTGTCAGAATTCGTCACCTTTTGCAAGAAAGTAAAGAATGAAAAAGGTTTCATGATTACTCGCATTCGTAGTGATCATGGCGATGAATTTGAGAATGCAGAGTTCAAGCAATTATGTGACACACACGATTATTTACATGAATTTTCTTGCCCTAGGACTCCACAACAAAATGGAGTTGTGGAACGTAAGAATTGGACTCTATCTGAAATGGCTAGAGTAATTTTAAACCAGTTTAGTCTACCTAGAAACTTTTGGACTGAAGCTGTCAATACAACGTGTTATATTCTCGATAGGGTTTTAATTCGACCAATATCGAAGAAGACTCCCTATGAACTATTGTTTGATAGAACACCAAATGTTTCTTATTTCAAGATTTTTGGTTGTAAATGCTTTATTCTTAATACTAAAGACAATATGAGTAAATTTGATAAAGGCCGATGAAGGTATATTTTTAGGGTATGCAGCAAAAAGAAAAGGGTACAGAGTCTTCAACAAGAGAACCATGATCATCGAAGAATCAATTAATGTCAAGTTTGATGAACTAAATAAACACTTAGACGATGACGACAATGAAGACGTGATTACACCAAGTACAACTACTGTAAAACCTTTACACAAAGATGCAGAACGTTCAAGAAAAGAAGCCAAAACCAGCAATCCTGAGGATACGCCAAAAGAGATGAGATTCTTGCCGGATCATCCAAAGGACTTGGTAATTGGTGAGATTACCAAGGGTGTAAGTACTCGTTCCTCTAATAAAGATATGGCTTCTTGTGTTGCTTTTATTTCACAGCTTGAACCCAAAAATATTGAAGAAGCATGTAGTGATAATTTTTGGTTAGTTGCTATGCAAGAAGAATTAAACCAATTCGAACGGAATCAAGTTTGGGAACTTGTTCCCAAGCCCATTGATCATCCAGTCATTGGCATCCGTTGGGTATTCCGAAATAAATTGAACGAGAATGGTTTAGTGACTCGTAATAAGGCTCGACTCGTAGCTCAAAGATACAATCATGAAGAAGGTATCGACTACGATGAGACTTATGTCCCAGTTGCGAGATTAGAATCCATTCGCATGTTATGTGCATTTGCATGTTTTCATAATTTTAAATTATTTCAAATGGATGTTAAAAGCATATTTTTGAATGGTTTTATAAAGGAAAAAGTTTATGTAGCTCAACCTCCCAATTTTACTGATTTCAAAAATCTTGATTATGTTTTCAAGTTGAAGAAAGACTTATATGATTTGAAACAAGCCCCTCGTGCTTTGTACGATCGTCTAAGCTCTTTTGACAACAGTTTTTCAAAGGGAAATGTTGACACTATATTGTTTATAAAAACTTTGAATAACAATATTCTTTTGATTCAAGTTTATGTAGATGATATTATTTTTGGATCTACTGATGAATCTCTTTGTCAAGAATTTTCAAAGTGTATGCAGAATGAGTTTGAGATGAGCATGATGGAAGGGCTAAAATTCTTTCTCGGACTGCAAATTAAACAAATCAATAATGGGACGTTCATAAATCAAGTAAAGTACATAAAAGATCTATTAAAGAAGTTCGACCTGGAAGCAGTCAAACCACTTAGCACTCCAATGGCGACTTCAACCAAGCTTGATATTGATGAACAAGGCAAACCCGTCGACATACGTAAGTATCGAGGTATGATCGGAAGCTTACTGTACTTAACTGCTAGTCGACGAGACATTATGTTTAGTGTTTGCTTGTGTGCACATTTTCAAGCCAATCCTAAGGAATCACATCTGTGCACAGTTAAGCGTATCTTCCGATACATAAAAGGCACCACTTCTGTCGGCTTATGGTATCCCAAAACTACATCATTTGACCTAACCGGTTATTCTGATGCTGATTTTGTCGAATCCAAAGTAGATGAAAAAAGTACCAGCAGCACATGTTATTTCCTAAGAAAAGCTCTAGTCTCTTGGTTTAGCAAAAACTAAAATTCTGTCGCATTATCAACAACCGAAGCTGGGTATATCGCCGCAGGACGTTGTTGTGCACAAATTTTATAGATGAAGCAAACTTTAGAAGACTATGGATTGTATTTTACACACATACCCATTTTTTGTGATAACACTAGTTCTATTAATTTGACTAAGAATCCAGTATGTCACTCTCGTACTAAGCATATCGAGATTCGACATCACTTCCTTAGAGATCATCAACAAAATGGAGATATAGACCTTGTATAGATAGACACACAGAATCAATTGGCTGACATACTCACAAAACCTCTAGCGGAAGATCGTTTCAATTATTTACGTCGAGAATTAGGAATTTTAGATGTCAATAACATTAATTAATTTTGTTTCATTAATTAATTTATTCAATACTCAATAACTTTTTTTGAGACAAGCCTAAAAAGAGTCTGTCTGTCACCATGACTACGGTCGAAGCGAAGCGTTATTTAAGAGTTCCCCAGTGAACCTCCGTTAGCTGGGACAGTACTCCTACAGCTAATCTGAAACAGATGCTGAGTAAAGAATATTAATTTATAGAATAATATTAATTATATTATTTAAAATTTAAAATTACTAAACTTTGAATTAAATATTTGAAATGAGTTGATGAAAAAGATGTGGCTCATAAAAAATTTTATAAAAAAAAATCCAGGAGAACCTTTGGCGAATTCGGCCCAAGTTCGGTCCGAATTCGGCCAGAGTTCGGCTGGTGGTATATATATGTTAGTTAGAACCCAAGGCCGCCATCTTCTTCATCTCTTTCAAACCATATCAAACAGCAGCAGCAGTCGCCCGAAGTCCCCAAACCCTAGTTTTTCTCCACCTTCTTTCTTCCAATCTACGTGGAGATCTTCATCCAAATTTTGGATTCGTGCGGAGAATCGCGTCCTCTATAGTATACTTGATTCTCAGAAGGTATAATTCCTTCTCTCATCCACTTTCAAATTTTTAGGGTTTCTAGTTTTTGGGATAGAATACCTAAGGGATTCAATCCTTTAAAGAGAAAAAAGACCTATGCCAGTAAAAAGGCATCATCTTCTGATCCGAACACGGATTCCCTCTTTTTCCCGATCTTATCGGATGACGGTGCATTGGATGAGTTTTATTTCAAAACTCCTGACCAAGCATTGCTTTGGTATGCCGATTTTGTTATACGTACTATATGTACCGTATCTCCGATTAAGTGGACTGTATTTCCTGACCACCATCCATACTTTGAGGCATTAGGGTTACAACATTTTGCAACTTTACAATTCCCTATTGCCACTAATGCCATTAGATTGTTTTATTGTAACTTCGTGTTAGACACTTTTACCGTGAGAACTCGTATTGGCGGGATAGATATCGAGTTCAATGATACATTGCTAGCAAAAGTTCTTGGTCTTCCAAACGAAGGTGCCCCGCTCGATGACATCACTGACTTTGATTTCTCCGAGGGCACGGCTCTTGTTAGTTTCAAGAATTAGCTTTGTGCGTGTAACGCCCCAGAACCAGAATACTGGAGAGCGGGGGCAGACATAGCCAGCTACGTATATGAAATAGAATCCATCTCGCTATACGGTCACGGCTGTCTAGACACATGAGGGTTTATCTACAAGCCACCAGTCTCTTAAGGTCATGAACAAGCCCATTGTCTCAATCACAAGCAAGTAAGTAAAAGTTACAAGATGTATGATCATTAAGTATACAATAGTAAGGCGTCCCAAACATTACATATTCAGCTGATCATGAAGCTAGTCATTACAAAATGTTAGGACTAGCAAGAGTTTAGTCATACATGATCAACCCTAGGATTTGTTAATCATATTACAGCCCGTAGGCAGACAATAAGTAAAAGGTACAATCGAGCTAAACGGGTGCTCGTCGACTAAACGCCTCAAAAGAATATTTTTACAATAAAGTGGGAGATCAAAAATAAACCCACTCGTTGCCAGGGTTCCGTCTAGTGGCCACCATCTGGCTGGAAGGTCGGTAGATCCTCTGGAGCTGCTCCGAAATCTGGCCACACAAAACCAGCAGGGTCCGATCCCAGAAAGAGCAAGTACCACAAAGGAAGCTTCACTTAGGAACTAAAATCAGCAATCAGTACAATAATAATATAATAATAAATACAAGAATTTAAGGAAAAGCATAACAGGTGATATACGATGAGATAACCATGGGACTATTCAGATAACCAGGTTACAACCCGTAAACCAAATAAGGACCGGGATTGTAACCCTTCGTCTGAGCATAACTTGGAATTCTCACCATTTATCGGTAAAATAAATATAAGAATTCTGGTCATACAGTAGTCTGAAACAGGATCAGGGCAAGACTAGATTGGTTAGACTCCATCCAATCATTTCACGGCCAAGCAAGAATTACGGCTTGATACTTTAACTAACTAGGGTTGTCACAAGCCTAATTACTAACAAGATGCAACGAGATTATTCCACAGCCACAAGTCCTGCAGACCATCCAGGTTACCCAGGTTGAAGGATTTAGAGTTGAGTTCAGGTGGGTACATCGTCGAGGAAACGAATGTACCCTTAGGTAGATTGAAGGGTGCAACACATAACAGTGTGCTGGAAATGTGCCCTACTCGACGGCAGGCTACAGATCCCAAGGCGTGCCCAGGTAACGGGATTGCCTGTAGCTGGGAAATCTCTTTATGACTAATATATTAATCTAGTTATTAGCCTTAGTCCATTTCGATAGGTACTCCTGACCGTGGTACTCAGGAGTCCCATCCTAGACATGATGCAGGACAGGACTTGTTTATTTATACAAGCACAATCGCCCACGGTGTTCAGGTTATTTATACAGGTCATGTCATGTCAGGTAGCCGTCGCAACAGCTGCTCAAGATAGTTCATGTCGATTATCATGTCAAGTGTACTAGTCAGGAGTGCGCCACGACGGGCCACTATCAGGTCATGTCAGGTTAGCCATGTCAAGAGTGCACCACTACGGGTCACTATCATGTTATACTCAATTATCAATTCCAAACATATTAAATGAATTCGTGATTATCAAGTTCATGACAAAAGGGCTATAGAAGAGCCATGCGTCTGAATAGGGTCAGGCGCATGCGGCTAAAAGGGAAAGGCTTATGCGGTCAAAGGGGTATCAGTCATATGCGGCTCGGAGGTCCAGTCAATCATGCGGCTGAGAAAGGCAAGACATATGCGGTCAGGAGGATAGGGAACTCATGCGGCTGGCGGAGGATGGGTCCATGCGACTGGCTGACCAATCAGGTACATGCGGCCGGGGAGGAGCAACCCATGCGGCTGCGGGGAGCAATGACTATGCGGTCAAGGAAAACAACCTATGCGGCTGCGGAGACTGCGGTCCATGCGGCTCGCGAGTGTTGAGCTCATGCGGCTCAAGGTGGGCGGAGTCCCGTGCGGCTAGACTGGGAAGCTCAGTCATGCGGCTGAACAAGGAGGACTCCATGCGGCTAGAAGTAATACTTGCCGCATGAACTTGTCATGCGGTCATGTCAAGGCAATAGTGCATGCGGTCGGAACTGACTTGCCGCATGAATGTTCATGCGGTCAAGTGCTACCATGCGGCTCAGGACTGTGCTTCTTCTCCAAATTTCTGAGAAGAAGTACACCATAAGCCATGGCTTCCAAGCTGCATAACTCTATCATCCGGAGCCCAAATACGAACTTCCATAGGTCAAAATGGGGCAGAATGAAATGTTTTACAACATAGAACCACCAAAACCCAGAAATAACAGGATTAAGTAGATCAAAACCCAAGAAATCCAAAAATAATGTAAACTTAGATCTAAAAGAATCTAGCCATGGAAAGTGAAAATGCCAAGTACTAAAGTAAGTTAAAATGCTATAAGAAAGAGAATGAAGCAATAAAATTGGAGTTCCTCCATGAAGCAAGTTGCACTTGCCTAGACCTCTCTCTCCCTCTCTCTGGTAGGTAAGGAAGTAATGGTGGAGAAAATGATAAATGAAGAGAGAGAAAGGAGAAGGGTTAATAAATGGTAGTGGTGGTGGTAGGTAGGGGGTTCACCCCTTGGTTCATGATGAACCAATAGCAATCCCAAACCGAACCAAGCCAACCCGAACCAAGAATAAACCATGCCTAGGGAGGAAACTAAGCAAGGAAATCATGCAATACAAGGTAAAATACGTACACGTATTCCAAGAATATGAAATACGAACCACAGGCATTACAACTCTATCCACCTTAAAAGAATTCTGTCCTCAGAATTTATTCAAGAGGCTAGAGGAGCAATGACAAGCTACACTAATCGCAAGCAAGCATTAACTAGGCAATCAATCAATCATGCAAGCAGGAAATCGAAGCTATGAGGCATAAGAAAGACATTATATCTCACGAGTCAAACAAGTCAGGATATCGCGATCGGATATCATCCTCACGCTCCCACGTTGACTCACCCAAAGAGTGATGACCCCAAGCAACTCGGACTAACTTGATTGTCTTGTTCTTGAGGATCTTCTCTCTCCGGTCCAGTATAGACACGGGCCGCTCCTCATACGAAAGGTTGGTACCAACAACCAATTCCGAATGATCCAGGACGTGGCTCGGGTCTGGGATATACCGTCGTAATTGGGATACATAGAACACGTCATACACCTCTCTTAGTGACGGCGGAAGAGCGAGACGATAGAATACATCTCCTACTCGCTCCAGAATGTCAAACGATCCTATATACCTAGGACTAAGCTTTCCCCGTACGCCGAAACGAATGATGCCACGGTTAGGCGAAATCCTCAGGAATACATGATCGCCGACCGAAAACTCGAGAGGGCGCCGATGAGAATCGGCCCAATGACGCTGGCGATCTTGGGCAACTCGAAGGTGATCCCTGACTCTCCTGACCACCTCAACCGTCTGGGCAATCATTTCTGGACCGAGCATCTGTCTCTCTCCAACATCATCCCAGGCTAACGGGGATCTGCACTTCCTGTCATACAGTGCCTCGAACGGTGCCATCTGGATACTGGCCTGGAAACTATTATTGTACGAGAACTCCACCAGGTGTAAGTGATCTTCCCATGAACCATCGAAGTCAAGTGTACAGGACTGTAACATATCTTCAAGAGTCTGGATCGTGCGCTCCGACTGGCCATCTGTCTGCGGGTGATAAACTGAGCTGAACTGGAGGTGAGTCCCCAAACTCTCTTGCAAGCTACGCCAAAAGTGCAACATAAATCTAGAATCTCGGTCTGAGGTGATACTGACTGGAACACCGTGCAACCTGACGATTTGCCTGAGGTACATCTCTGCTAGCTGAGCCGTCGACTGACCAACTCTGAATGAAAGAAAGTGAGCCACCTTCGTGAGCCGATCAACTATGACCCAGATAGCATCTCGACCAGCTGGGGATCTAGGTAATCCGGTCACAAAATCCATGGTCACATGCTCCCACTTCCATTCTGGAATCGGCAAGGGCTGAAGAAGTCCAGCCGGCCTCTGATGTTCAGCTTTAACTTGTTGACAAACCAAACACCGAGAGACAAACCGAGCTATCTCCCGCTTCATGCCATTCTACCAAAAGTGCTGACGGATATCATGGTACATCTTTGTACTGCCGGGATGGATGGAATACTGAGAACTATGCGCTTCCGACATGATCTCTTATCTGATATCTCTACTGGGTACACAAAGACGATTACCATATCGAAGTGTACCATCCTCATGAATGCATAACTCTGGTCTTCGTCCTGCCTCACACTCTGTTCGGAGCTGCTGAAGCTTGGAATCTGTCGACTGCGCCATCCGGATTCTCTCGACTATAGTGGACTGAACTTGCATGCTGGCCATCAATGCCATACTGGAAGGGAGAACAACTTTAATACCCATCTTCTGAAGATCTGTTAATAGTTCTGGTTGCGCTGTTAGGAAATAAACTCCGGCTCTCCTGCTCAAAGCATCTGCAACGACGTTGGCCTTCCCCGGATGATACTGCAGGTTGACATCATAATCCACAAGAAGCTCCAGCCACCTCCTCTGACGCATGTTAAGATCCTTCTGGGTGAAAACATACTTCAGGCTCTTGTGGTCGGTGAAAATCTCCACCCTATCTCCATACAAATAGTGCCTCCACAACTTAAGTGCAAATACTACTGCTGCCAGCTCCAAGTCATGGGTTGGGTAATTCCTCTCATAATTACGAAGTTGTCGTGACGCATAAGCTATTACCTTCCCATGCTGCATCAGAACACATCCTAAACCTCTGCCCGAAGCATCATAATACACTGAGAATCCTCCTGCTCCATCTGGAAGCGTAAGAATAGGTGCCGTTATCAGGCCTCGCTTCAACTGCTTAAAAGAACTCTGACACTCTGATGTCCAAGCAAACTGCGTATCCTTGCGAGTCAACTGCGTCAATGGCACTGAAATTCGAGCAAAATTTGAAACAAACTGCCGATAATAACCGGCCAATCCAAGAAAACTGCGAACTTCTGCAACGGTGTTGGGTACTGGCCATGACTCAATAGCCATAATCTTCTAGGGATCCACTTCTACTCCTCCTCGGGTGATGATGTGACCCAAGTACGAAATGCGATCGAGCCAGAACTCGTATTTACTGAACTTGGCATACAACTGGTGCTCCCTGAGAATCTGGAGGACAACTCTGAGATGCTGCTCATGCTCTGCTTCACTCTTGCTGTAGACCAGGATGTCATCCAAGAACACAATCACAAACTGATCCAAGTAAGGCATGAAGATACGATTCATGAGGTCCATGAATACTGTCGGCGCATTGGTTGCTCCAAAAGGCATAACAAGGAACTCCCAATGCCCATATCTAGATCTAAAAGCTGTCTTCGGGATGTCCTGCTCTCTGACCCTGATCTGATGATAACCTGAGCGCAAGTCGATCTTCGAGAATACTGATAACCCCTTGAGTTGATCAAATAAGTCATCTATCCTCGGGAGAGGGTATCTGTTCTTGATTGTCACTGAGTTCAAGGTACGATAATCAACACATAACCTGGACGTACCATCCTTCTTTTTCATAAAAGCATCAGGGCTCCCCAAGGCGATCCACTAGCACGAATGAATCCCTTGGTTCTGAGTTCTTCAATCATCTTGTACAATATCTTCAATTCTAACGGCGCCATCCTGTAGGCTCTCTCTGACACTGAGGCTGTCCCGGAAATCAACTCTATAGTGAACTCGATCTCCCGCTCTGGCGGTATACCTGGAAGCTCTTCTGGGAAAACATCTGGGAACTCATCGACTATCCTAGGCAACTGAACTGCTGCTACCGCCATCCGCAATATCGGAGGAGAAGGCTCAACCTCGCCTCGAGAGAAGGAAAATTTTGGCTCACCTGGAATGCTAAAAACAACCCTGCCAATGTGGCAGTCTATTCTAGCATACTGGTTCCTCAACCAATCCATCCCTAAGACCACATTATAATCGGCCATCGGGAACTCTATCAATCTAGCGGGGAACTCTCTACCGCTAACTATGATCCGACACGAGGAAAACACTCTATCTACTCCCACAAGTCCGTTACTAGTAAGTATATTAAGCCTTACTGATAATGACTCGGGCTCCAATCCTACCCGTATTGCGAATCGTGCAGACATAAAACAATGCGATGTACCAGAATCAAATAAAGCTGAAGCTGGAAAGGAGTTGACGAGAATAGTACCTGCCACTACCTTTCCTGGTGCCAATCCTTCATCTGCGGTAATCATCATAGCCTGACCGTGCCCTCGGGGTGCTGGTCTCCCGTGCTGAAATCCTCGATGCCTGTTCTGACTCTGGGCTTAGGCATACGCATACTGCTGGGGGTTCTGCTGCTGGAATACTTGGGTCTGAGGCGGCAAAGGCCTCGGTAATGGATACTGCTGCTGCTGCTGGACCGGTGCTGGTCCTCTCACCGAAGAGCTAAAAAGGTTGGACGATGATGAACCACCCCTATTCGGGCAGGATCCAACCCTATGGTCTGGTGCTCTACAAGCCAGGCACAATCCCTGCGCCCTGCGATATTCTGCCATCACATGGCCTGGCTTTCCACAATGAGAACATCCTACTGCGGAAGACTGCTTCTGCTTCTGCTGCTACGGAGGGTGCATCGGAGTGGAATGCTGAACCAACGTCCTGAGGTCGCCCGCCTCGGAGCTCCAATAGTCAAGGCCCTGGCTGCCGGGGCTGGTGCTGAAGACTGATTCATCTGGCCATGAGATCGCTTTCGACCTCCGGTCCTATCCACGATCCTCTAGGAGGTATACTCATGCCTCCGGGCTACTCTCAAGACTGCATCAAAAGTCTGATGCTCAAACTGCTCGACTGCTGACAAAATTTCCAGGTGAAGCCCCGGCTAAAATCGCTGGGCTCTATCATACTCGGTTGCCACCAAGGTGGGAGCAAACCGACTGAGTCTGGAAAACTCGGCCGTATATACGTCGACCGTCCTGCCTCCTTGCTTCAGATTGGTGAACTTCGTCTGTAGATCGTACCGAGCTACAACATCAAAATACTTGGTCTGGAATCTCTTCCAGAATACTGCCCATGGAATGGGTGCTGCTAACCCAACGGCCTGCGCTGCCCACCAACTACGGGCAAGATCTAACAACTGCAGGCGCATAACGGCCACCTTCTCATTCTCTGGGGTCCTGGCTGCTTTAGAATCAGCTCTGTGTCCTGAAGCCACGCATCCGCTGCGATAGCATCTTCACTACCGTCGAAGAACGGAGGGTTCAAGCGCTTGAAGCTGTTGGCCGTGCTGTTCCCTGGATGACCGCCTCTAGTCAAAGCATCTGCCACTGTCTGGTTCAAGGCATCTCCATGACGATCTTGAGAAGCTATCAAGGTCCTGACGAGTCCTACTAAAGTGCCATCATCAGGTTCTGCAGGCTGAACTGGCTGTACTGGTGGCTCTCCGCCAGAAGGCACAACTCTGGAGGCTACTCCGGAATGCTGGCTTTGATCCCCGGGTTACTGCTGGTCCACGGGAGGTGCTCCGCCTTGCTGGTCGGTAGGATCACGAATAATGTCGCTGAAGAAAATGACATAGGAAACAATAAGGAAGGACCAGGACAGATCAACGATACAAGCATGAGATCAGGACAAGAATCCAGGGATTCAGAGGATATGAGCAGAGTTCAAGAGTGAATACTGATTGAGACATCTATTCGGTAAACCCTCACATATCTTGAATTTCAAGACCTGCATGGGCCACCACTTAAACCATGTCACGCCCCAGAACCAGAATACTGGAGAGCGGAGGCAGACATAGCCAGCTACGTATATGAAATAGAATCCATCTCGCTATACGGTCACGGCTGTCTAGATACATGAGGGTTTATCTACAAGCCAGCAGTCTCTTAAGGTCATGAACAAGCCTATTGTCTCAATCACAAGCAAGTAAGTAAAAGTTACAAGATATATGATCATTAAATATACAATAGTAAGGCATCCAAAACATTACATATTCAGCTGATCATGAAGCTAGTCGTTACAAAATGTTAGGACTAGTAAGAGTTTAGTCATACTTGATCAACCCTAGGATTTGTTAATCATGTTACAGCCCGTAGGCAAACAATAAGTAAAAGGTACAATCGAGCTAAACGGGTGCTCGTCGACTAACGCCTCAAAAGAATATTTTTACAATAAAGTGGGAGATCAAAAATAAACCCACTCGTTGCCAGGGTTCCGTCTAGTGGCCACCATCTGGCTGGAAGGTCGGTAGATTCTCTGGAGCTGCTCCGAAATCTGGCCACACAAAACCAGCTGGGTCAGATCCCAGAAAGTGCAAGTACCACAAAGGAAGCTTCACTTAGGAACTAAAACCAGTAATCAGCACAATAATAATATAATAATAAAGACAAGAATTTAAGAAAAAATATAACAGGTGATATACGATGAGATAACCATGGGACTATTCAGATAACCAGGTTACAACCTGTAAACCAAACAAGGACCGGGGTTGTAACCCTTCGTCTGAGCAGAACTTGGAATTCTCACCATTTATCGGTAAAATAAATATAAGAATTCTGGTCATACAGTAGTCTGGAACAGGATCAGGACAAGACTAGACTGGTTAGACTCCATCCAATCATTTCACGGCCAAGCAAGAATTATGGCTTTATACTTTAACTAACTAGGGTTGTCACAAGCCTAATTGCTAACAAGATGCAACGAGATTATTCCACAGCCACAAGCCCTGCAGACCATTCAGGTTACCCGGGTTGAAGGATTTAGAGTTGAATTCAGGTGGGTACATCGTCCAGGAAACGAATGTACCCTTAGGTAGATTGAAGGGTGCAACACATGACAGTGTGCTGGAAATGTGCCCTACTCGACTGCAGGCTACAGATCCCAAGGCGTGCCCAGGTAACGGGATTGCCTGTAGCTGGGAAATCTCTTCATGTCTAATATATTAATCTAGTTTTTAGCCTTAGTCCATTTCGGCAGGTACTCCTGACCATGGTACTCAGGAGTCCCATCCTAGACATGATGCAAGACAGGACTGGTTTATTTATACAAGCACAATCGTCCACGGTGTCCAGGTTATTTATACAGGTCATGTTCTGTCAGGTAGCCGTCGCAACATCTGCTCAAGATAGTTCATATCGATTATCATGTCAAGTGTACTAGTCAGGAGTGCGGCACGACGGGCCACTATCAGGTCATGTCAGGTTAGCCATGTCAAGAGTGCACCACTATGGGTCACTATCATGTTAAATGGACGTAAAATATATAATAAAATTTCAATATACAGGGCTATAGAAGAGCCATGCGACTAAGGCATATGCGGCCAAGAATAATCTCAATGCGGCTGAATAGGGTCAGGCGCATGCGGCTAAAAGGGAAAGGCTTATGCGGTCAAAGGGGTATCAGTCATATGCGGCTCGTAGATCCAGTCAATCATGCAGCTGAGAAAGGCAAGACATATACGGTCAGGAGGATAGGGAACTCATGCGGCTGGCGGAGGATGGGTCCATGCGGCTGGCTGACCAATCAGGTACATGCAGCAGGGAAAGAGCAACCCATGCTGCTGCGGGGAACAACGACTATGCGATCAAGGGAAACAACCCATGCGGCTGCGGAGACTGCGGTCCATGCGGCTCACGAGTGTTGAGTTCATGCGGCTCAGGGTGGACGGAGTCCCGTGCGGCTGGACTGGGAAGCTCAGTCATGCGGCTGAACAAGGAGGACTCCATACGGCTTGAAGGAATACTTGTCGCATGAACTGGTCATGCGGTCAAGTCAAGGCAATAGTGCATGCGGTCGGAACTGACTTGCCGCATGAATGTTCATGCGGTCAAGTGCTACCATACGGCTCAGGACTGTGCTTCTTCTCCAAATTTTCGAGAAGAAGTACACCATAAGCCATGGCTTCCAAGCTGCATAACTCTATTATCCGGAGCCCAAATACGAACTTCCATAGGTCAAAATGGGGCAGAATAAAATGTTTTACAACATAGAACCACCAAAACCCAGAAATAACAGGATTAAGTAGATCAAAACCCAAGAAATCTGAAAATAATGTAAACTTAGATCTAGAAGAATCTAGCCATGGAAAGTGAAAATGCTAAGTACTAAAGTAAGTTAAAATGCTGTAAGGAAGAGAATGAAGCAATAAAATTGGAGTTCCTCCATGAAGCAAGTTGCACTTGCCTAGACCTCTCTCTCCCTCTCTCTGGTAGGTAAGGAAGTAATGGTGGAGAAGATGATAAATGAAGAGAGAGAAAGGAGAAGGGTTAATAAATGGTAGTAGTGGTGGTAGGTAGGGGGTTCACCCCTTGGTTCATGGTGAACCAATAGCAATCCTAAACCGAACCAAGCCAACCTGAACCAAGAATAAACCAAGCCTAGGGAGGAAACTAAGCAAGGAAATCATGCAATACAAGGTAAAATATGTACACGTATTCCAAGAATATGAAATACGAACCACAGGCATTACAGTACGCCCATACGTGTTCGACCTGGAAAGTTCAAGGCCAATAACTTGAACTTGTTTAACTACGAATTACATCGCATCATCTATTCCACTCTACTTCCAAAGTCGACTTCAAAAGATGATGTCACTGCCCTAGAACTCTCAGCTTTATATCACATTCTTAAGGGGATTTCTTCTTCTGCCCCTAAGACTATCATTCAGATGATGGGTAGATATCGCGGAAGAGACCGCAACCTCTCTTATGCGATGATTATCCCATGCATCTTTTAGCATTTTGATATTGACTTATCCACTTGTGTTCTGGACCCTGAGCCCAAGTTCCTCAAGCTTTCTCGTCACAGCATTGCTACTCTCCTCTACCTCCTGCTCCTACTCCTACTGTACCTGCTCCTACTGTACCTGTTCCTCCTCAGTCTTTTCCTATGACCTTTGAGGGTATTCATCAGCACCTATTGAATCTGTAGACATTCTTTGTTGACACTTCCAAGGAACATGAGTTCCGTGACGTGACTCGGTTCTAAGCTATTGCCAACTCCTTTGTCGATCTCAGATTTGCACAGATGGGTCATTCTACTAGCCCTCTTTCTAGAGATCCTTCTGTATATGGTTACCGTATTGATGATGAGGCGGTCTACTCTGTGTTCCAGCCAGGGAACGCTTACGATTGGTATCGTACTTCTGGTACAACTCCACATACCTCTGGAGCTGGCACATCTGGAGCTGGTCCATCTGGATATGCCGGCATTACAGTAGATGACGATGAGGATGAGGATGACTTTTGAGATGTTATACTTTTGAGACTGATGATTTTGTCTTTTGTTCACTTGGAAATGCTCCGACATTCCAAGATAGTATCAGTACTCTTATTAGTTTTTGGATATGCTTTGTGACTATTTGATGGACATGTTTTTATGCCTCAGTTTAGTTTATTATTCAGTTTAGCATTTTATTCAGTTCATATCTTATTATAGCATTCTTTTTATGCTTCCATATAACATGCCTGTGACAATCTGTTTATCTTATTTTTGGCTGTGATGTTTATACCATGACTGTGTTGAATGTATTTATTCCTATTTTTTTGTGTTTCTTCACTGCTTGTTACTTATGCATTGTTTGCTGGGGAGCTTTCTTTTTGTGATTATTTTGCTAAGTGACAACGGGGGAGAAATAAGATCTAACATCTTCATGAATACAGGTTATGAATAATTTTTTATTATATATCTCGGTACATTCAGTATTATTTTGAATTGATAAAGACCAAAGATGTTATATCGGTCAAGGTTTATCAATTATCAAAATGGGGAAGATTGTTGGCCTATTGGTCATGGTCAAACCTGATTTTAATAATTGATCAAACTCTATCTCGATTTACGAATCAATTCAGATGTTTACTAAAGACGTTTTGGACACTGATCAAGATTGGTATCTACTCAGTTCAAGACCGAAGATATGTTTACCACTCAACACTGTATTTCCTTAAACAATATAATTTTTTATTTTTATTGAGCCTAGGAATACATTGTATACCAAGTCGTACTGGCAAATAGGCTATCCGAAATTGTTTTTTAAAATTGACCTGTCTTTTTAAAATGACCTATATTTTTGAAAAATATCTACTTTTACAAAAAGCTGCTGAAGGATTTTCAAAAAGCCAAAAACAAATTTCACAAAATCAACCTAACCAAACACTGACAGAACTCAGCCAAAGTTCGGCCAGAGTTCGGCCAAGTTAAAAGTTATATGAACGTTGAATTTTGAACTTAGTCTCCCTTCAGTTACGATTTGTTACAAAGAGTTCTATCCAAATTCTGCCCGAATTCTGTTAGAGTTATGTCTTTGAAAAAACTATAAATAGAGCGGAATTCTGATCATTTTGAACACACTCATTCACTTTCATCTATACTCTTCTAAAGCTTACGTTTCTTCCAAAAAGTTCAAAAAAGCTTCCATTTTCAAATCCCAAGCCAGTTACAATTCTCTAGTCAATTTGTCGGTACGGTACGGTCTAAAAGATTTCAGAGAAATTGTAATCAGAGGCTTGATTGAAGAAAGACTCTTCAAAACTGAAGTTGGTCGAGTTCTTCGTATCAAAGCTCACGTCTGTAGAAGTTGCAAGGACTTCGTATGAAAACTTACGAAATTTTCCAATAGTGGATTCAAGTGGAAGCTAGAGTTCTTCCGACTGGACTAGTCCTCACAAGAGGGAAACCAGTATAAATCTATATGTTTGCATTTGCCTTCTGATCACTCTTTTTATTACAATTATTTACTTTTTGACTATTATTATTTTTTGTGATCTAACTGTTGTGATCTAACTGCTAACAAGTTTTATTTAGCAATATTCTGCTGCCTACGCTATTCACCCCCTCTAGAGTATTCTGCTTTACGATTTCGTTCCTACACTCCTATGATGCCTCCTCCACTGTCTCATGAGGATCCGTCACATATTACACCAGTCTCTGCTACACCATCTTGTCTACCATCTATATTTCCACCATAATCTCTCCGCCAGTCCCAACATACTCCCGACCTCAAGTTCGTTTTACTTTTGACTATTCCGGTCCAACAGATATGTTTGATTTTGCTACCTTAGTCTCATATTCTTCACAATTCCATCCTTTATGCTATCTATACTACATGATAAACCAGTTCTGATCAAGAGGTTGTTCGTTACCTTGAGTGGTAAGAGGCTATGGGAGAGAAGTTTGGAGCACTATAGCAGACAGACACTTGGTATGTCGTTCTACTCCCAAACGGGGGCCAGCCCATTAGTTGCAAGTGGATGGGTCAAGTATCGACATGATGAAACCATTGAGAAGGACACAAGGCTCTCTTTATTGTTTAGTGTTTTACACAGGAGAATGGGATTTGTGGGACCGATATGTTATACAATATATACACTAGAGGGGGGTGAATAAAGTGTGCAGCGGAATATTACTAATTAAAACACAAATACTACTATATCACTATTGTGTCGTAGTTAGTAAATAAGAGAGACATAGAGCAAACAAAAATATCGTAATATATCCTGGTCTCCCTCTTGTGAGGACTAATCCAGGCTGGAGGACTCTTGCTCCAAGTTGAAATCCACTATAAAAATACAAGCTTTTATCCGAAGTGCTTGTCGACTTCTTACAACAACGAGCTTTAATCCGAAGTATTCGACCGACTTCAATTGTGAAGTGTGAACTTCTTGACTAAGCCTCTGATAATAACTCTCTAAAAAATTTAGACCGTACCGTACTGGCAAGTAGAGTAGAGGTTGTAAAATAGGCTTGGGATTTGAAAATGAAAGCTTTGAATAGCTGAGGAAGCTAAGAGATGAGAAGAGAAGATAGATATGAAATGAAATTAAAAACTCTTCTCTATTTATAGGGTTTTTAAAAATCGAGTTCTTACCGAATTTGGATGCCAAACATTCAAAAATTCGACCGTTGCAGTCGAGTCTACAGAAAGAACAGGTTTATAAGGTTTACAAAAATAGGTACCTGAGTTCGGACCTGGTTCGGGCCAAACTCTGTCCGAACTCTGGTATGACTGTTTAGGTCAGAAAACAGGTTAAAAATAGGTTTAGGACTTCCTGGGCTGTTTCTCAAATACGAATTTTTGGGTTATTTTGAAACAAGTTTATTTGTAAATAAAACTGGGTGCTTTAAAAAATGTTTTGGATCAAGCCTATTATCACGACCCGCACCCTAGAGTAAGGGCACGAAACGTGGGTACGTCCAGCCTACGCCGCAGTATCGGTGGTAGAACGCTGTCCTAGGTCAACAATCATCTAGCAATATATCTCTAAACAGTTTATACTCCCCGAATGGGGGTGACATAGCAGTAAAACTCAATCACAACAAAGGAAGAGATAGCACGATATGAAATGGAACTCAAGGAAATAAATAGATGAAAAGTAGACTAAGATAATCCCAGCAATATCCAGAAGTACATGGTCTCAGATACAGAATAAAAGAATATATACAACTCTGAACTCCAAATAAAGTCTAGCTAAAACATGTCTCATGACTACATAAAAGAAGATAAGCCTAACTAATCTAGACTAGGCAATCAGGGTGATATCCTCAGCTAGAGTTGGGTCCTCCTGAGGGTCCAGCTCGCAGGTGTCATCTAAGGCTGCCCCGTAGAAAGTGTCCAGGCAGGCCTCCTCCTCGTCCTCTGTAATATTTCAACAGGTCCAGTCAGGACAGGAGCGAGCACAGTACATCTCAACAGTTCATAGCAGGTTAGAAAATATAATCATGCAGTAAAGTAAAATACAAGTACTGAAAGAAATGCTGTATGTAAACAGAGAGAGAAAGCTGTAATAGAAATATCTACTATAAATAAAGAGCTAACATGTGGCTAGTGAGTCAGAGTACAACATGGACATGTAAATGGCATGGGATAATTCTGATAAGACACTACGGAATGATTCTGATAAGATACTACTGGTGTATTATTCATATGTCCACTTCTACTCCCCCGTACCCCCAATCAATACACAAGGATCCAACCAGGTTATGTTATGATTCCATGCAAGGCCCCCGAAGGGTGGTACATAGAAGTCCCATAAATGGGGATTCTAGGAGACCCAATAAATGGGATAAGGATTCCAGGAAGACTCTGTGATCATAAGAGTATATGTCACAAGTGATCGAAGAACCAATGAAGCATAGTGATACGCCATGTAAGTGAAACGCACAGAACATGTAGTACCCGATGCTCCCTAAGGATAACATCTCAGGAAGGGATCAATATAGTACCAATTCGTGTGACCAACGTGACAGTACAAGTAAAGTAATCTACTGCAGGAAATAATTCTAAGCAAGATATGAAATGATTAGAGAATATACTCGCCTGTATCTGAGTGTCCAATATGAAAAGTACTGTCCGAGGAGTGGTGTCTGGCTCCTAATCAGAACAGCACAAGTCACAATAAGTCTAAAATGGCAATATGAAGTTCTACTATGCATTCTACATGATTCTAGGTCAATCTAGGCCAAAGTCAACTCTTGGTCAACTCTGGTCAACCCTAGAAGTCAAACTAGATCAACCAAGTCTAATCTAGGTCAACTAATCCATACAAGTCTAATCAAGGCTAAACTAGCCTATGCTAGTACACCAAGTCCATACACAACCTATACAACACAAATCAAACCAACATCACACAAACCTATATTGCACCTAGGCCTACACTTGGAGATCACATAACACATATATGTATACACATGACTACCTATATGTATACCATCATACCTATATAGTATATATATAATAGCACACACACACACACATATTATAATATATATGATGCCTACATATATACATAACATACTCTATAAATTAGGTACACATATAAATTAGATGCATTACATAATATATACATATGCATAATATACATTAGGTCTATAAGATGAAAAGAGGGATTAGGAGAGGAGTGATATGTGAACCTTAGCCAACCCTGTGTGTGGATGTGTATATGAAATGAGGCATACATGAAAGCAATGTGTGTGTATGACTAGATGGATAAAATCTGGAAAAATAGTGTAAACCAGTTCACTGTTAACAGTTAAGGAAACAGGGAAATGGAAGAAAACCAATTCAAGACTCAAACCTGAGTTTAATTTCAGTTTTGCTCTTGCTACCAATTCCAGGTTTTGCAACATAGGAAAATTGAAATCAAACTGTTGACAGTTATAAAGGAGAACAATATTGAAATAGAATGAAAGAACAGTGAAGGGGAAATGGAAAATCAATAATCTCAGAGATACACTCTCAGGTTTCACTTAACAGTTAAAGGGCAGTTTGAAAACAACCAATATCAATAGCCCATATAAATTCCAGTTAGCAAATGAAATCCTAGGTTTCATAACTGGGAACACAATCCCAGTTCAACAATTCGAAATGAATCCACATACTAATATTCCCTTCCTAAACCAAAGCCTATACTTAAAATTAAAAAGACTTAGATAACATGTATTATAACATATAGGGATCATAATAGTTGAAGAACATAACAAACAGTGAATTAACACATTCTCAGGTTTCCATCTTAATACAATTTAGGAAAACATTTGAAATCAATGTTGACAGTTTTTATTTGAATCAACCTAATAGCCAAAAAGGCCATTAACAAACAAAAACTAATTTTCAAATGATAAACCTCAACAATGTGGATCAACACAATGTAGGAGGAGTGATTTACAGTGAAGAAACATTTAAACAGCAGGAATTTAATCTCCAGGAATTAGAAAAACAGTATCAGGAAGTTGGTATCAGCCATGACATACTCTAACATTCGAAACCCAAATTTCCACATAAAGAACTAACTTAATCATGTAAACTAATTCTACACACATTATATAACATGTTAGGATCTAAATCATCAATTAAAACTTAAATTAAAAGCATTAAAATCGAATTAAATAGAACCCAAGCTCAGTGTACTGAACCGCACAGTCCATTGCACGTGCACATGCAAATACGTGTCCGACACGACACGAGGACTCGTAAAACTTTACGAGCCTCGTGTCAGACAGTGCTCCAACAACTGTGTCAATTTTCTCGTGTCGAGGTGGCATGTCCCACGCGGAATAGCCCCCGAGTAGCAGGGGAGCTACAGTGCCGTGCGCACGCACCCGCACCCGTGTGTTCCCGTGTCCCCCAAGACTTGACACGACACAAAAACCAAACACAGACACTAGAAACCCACAGGCAATATTAAAACCCTAATTCCTATTTAAAAACTTTGCATAAACCAAATCGAAATGCCCTTTAAGGCATTTCGACAAACACCTTAAGGCCAACTCTGATACGTGTCCAAACGGACACGAAACTCACGAAACCCGACACGACTCCAATGCAGACACTTAGGGGACCCCTAGGGCTTCCTAATCATGATGACAAAACAAAATTTCGTGGAGAAATGAGAAAGTTACCTATTCTTGAACTTTCAAGAAAAATCCCCAATCAATAGCTCTTGTCTTGATGTCCCAATCCACTCAAATCACATCAAACTGAGATGAGACCTTAGCAACAGCAAGAATAGGTATATTAGAACCTAATGGAATAAATTAGAATGAAAAAGGAAGAGGAATAGAGTTCTAGGAATTAAAATAATATAGGAACTAACCTTCTAAAACTTGAGCCTTTCTAAGAAAGAGGCAACCCTAGATTTTAGGAGAGATTATATAGTGGGGGGAATCCCTAGGTTAGCTAATGGTGGCCGGCCATGACGGACTAGGCTAGGGTTTGTACTAGGTTGGCTAGTCCTATTAGGTTAAGTCACAAAATGACTTGTGAAATCACAAGCCATTTCTCAAACCATTTAATTCCTAATCTCCTCACTCAATTTCTAATGAACTAATTACCACTAACTTAAGTCATGCTAGATTAGACTAGAGTCACGTAACCTAACCAAGTCCATACTAACTAGGGTTAGCTTCTAGGTTGGTCTACAAGGGTCAACACTAGTCAAAGTCAACCTAGTCCAAACAATTCCAAAATAATTCCTAAAAATTCCATAAATTCAAATAAATTCTAATAAATTTAAATTACCCCAAAAATGACAAAAATATCCTCACACTAGAAATGTGGTAGTGACAAATCTACCCTCCTTAAAAGAATTTTGTCCTCGAAATTGAAAGGCGAAATACAACTGATGAGAAGGATAGAAAGCATACCTCACGGTCCAAAAAGATAAGGATAGCGCTCGCGCATCTCATCCTACCGCTCCCAGGTAGACTCTCCTGGAGAATAATGCCTCCATGCGACGCGCACCAAGGGTATCACCTGGTTCCTCAGAACCTTCTTCCGTTGATCCAGAATCTCCACTGGCTGCTCTGGATAGCTGAGAGAAGGCCCAACCTCTATCTCTGAATGATCGAGCACATGGCTAGGATCAGCCACGTACCGTCTCAACTGTGATACATGAAATACGTTGTAGACCTCCACTAGTACAGGCGACAAGTCTAGCCTGTATGCAACGTCACTGACTCTTCCGTTGATAACGAAAGGGCCGATAAAGCGCGGGCTAAGCTTCCCACCTCAACTAAAACGTATCGTACCACGAGTCGGAGATATCCTCAAGAAAACCTGGTCTCCGACCTAATCACAAGCAAGGTCTCAATTAATTATAATAAACAAACATGATCAAAAATGACAAACAAACAAACCTAAATCTAATCCTACTCTAATCTGTACCTCAAACTCCAATGGCCTCCGGTAGCTATCGGCCCAGTGCCGATGTCTGTCCTGCGTCACGCGAAGTCTGTCCCTGATGAGCTTCATCTTCTCGGCTGCATCAATAACCATCTCTGGCCCCAGTAAAGCTCGCTCACCAACATCATCCTAGGATAAGGGTGTACGACACCTACGCCCGTACAGAGATTCGAAAGGTGATATCTCAATACTGGCCTGGAAACTATTGTTGTAGGCAAACTCCACCAAATAAAGATGATCCTCCCAGGAACCTCCAAAGTCCAAGACGCACGTCCGCAGCATATCCTCAAGAGTCTGAATAGTCCGCTCTGACTGTCCGTCCGTCTGGGGGTGGTATGCAGTACTAAACTTGAGCTTAGTGCCCAAGCTGGTCTGCAGACTCCTCCAGAAATGGGAAGTAAAATGGCTATCCCAATCTGAGATGATGCTGACCGGAACTCCGTGAATCCTGACTATCTGTCGCATATACGTCTCCGTCAGCCTCTCTGTAGATGTACCCACCTTGAATGGCAAGAAGTGGGCTGATTTAGTCAACCTGTCAACGATGACCCAAATTGCGTCTTTTCCTCCTAGAGTACGCGGCAATCCTGAAACGAAGTCCATCGTAATATGCTTCCATTTCCACTCGGGAATGGGCATCGGCTGCAACAATCCACCAGGCCTCTGTCTTTCTGCCTTGACCTGCTGACAGACCAAACACCTAGCCACGAAGCGAGCCACCTCCCGCTTCATCCCTGACCACCAAACATGCTCCCGCAGATCTCGGTACATCTTGTTGGCACCCGGGTGTATAGAGTACTGAGATCTGTGGGCCTCCTACATAACCTGTACTCTGAGATCTCCGATGGGCACACATAACCTGGAACCCTGTCTCAAGGCACCATCCTCTGCAAGAGAAAACTTGCCCTCCAGCAATCCTGCTCGAACCTGCTCCTGGAGATACCGCAGAGCAACGTCCTCAAACTGTACCGACTTGATCCTCTCCACCAAGTCTGACTGAATCTGTATCCCCCATAACTGCATCTGCACTCCGGGCACGATCACCTCAATCCCATGGCTCTCCAAGTCGGCAAGCAAATGCTGATCCATGGTCAAACACATGGCTGTCGGATACCTACTCAAGGCATCGGCAACCACGTTGGCCTTCCCTGGGTGATACTGAAGTAGGATGTCGAAATCCTTTATCAACTCTAGCCATCTGCGCTGCCTCATGTTCAACTCCTTCTGAGTGAACACATACATTAAACTCTTGTGATCTGTGAAGATCTCCACCCTCTCATCATACAGATAATGCTTCTACAGCTTCAGAGCAAAAATTACTGCTGCCAGCTCCAGGTCGTGGGTAGGGTAGTTCTTCTCATAGGGATGTAATTGCCTGGAAGCGTAGGCAATCACCTTCCCATGCTGCTACAAGATGCAACCCAGCCCCTTCCCTGAAGCGTCACTATAAATAGTGAAACCACCTGATCCTGAAGGCAATGTCAAAATCGGAGCTGTCGTCAGGCGCTTCTTCAACTCTTCAAAAGCTGCCTGACACTCCTCTGACCAAACATACTCAGCATCCTTTCGGGTCAACCGAGTTAACGGCTCTGCAACCCGGGAGAAATCCTGCACGAATCTCCGATAGTATCCTGCCAGCCCCAGGAAACTCCTAATCTCTGCAACTGAAGTCGACGCTGCCCATGCCTCAACTGCTACAATCTTCTTGGGGTCAACTGAGATACCATCTCCAGTCACCACATGCCCCAAGAAGTCCACCCGATCTAAGAAGAACTCACATTTGGAGAGCTTCCCGTAAAGCTGCTCCTTCCTGAGAATCTCCAGCACTATCCTCAAATGCTCCTCGTGCTCCTCCTCAGTCTTGGAATATATCAGGATATCATCAATAAACACCACCACAAACTGATCCAGATACTGGTGGAACACCTTGTTCATAAGGTTCATAAACACTGCTGGTGCATTGGTTAGCCTAAACGGCATAACCAAAAACTCAAACTGCCCGTACCGCATCCTGAAAGCGGTCTTGGGAATATCCTGCCCCTTCACCTTCACCTGGTGATATCCCAACCTCAGATCAATCTTGGAAAATATTCGAGCTTCGCTCAACTGGTCAAATAGATCGTCGATCCGCGGCAGTGGGTATTTATTCTTGATCGTGAGGCTGTTGAGTGCCCTATAGTCAATACACATGCGTACTGACCCATCCTTCTTTGGCACGAACAACACTGGTGTACCCCATGGCGACAAACTCGAGCGGATGAAGCCCTTGTCCTGTAGCTCATCCACCTGCTTCTTCAGCTCTACCAGCTCGCTGTTGTTTACCCGATAGACATGCTGAGATATGGGTTTCGCTCCTGGAACCAAGTCTATCGAGAACTATATGTCTCTGTCTGGTGGCAATCCCGGCAACTCCTCTGGGAAAACATCCATATAATCTGCTATCAAGGGGTGTGGAATCGTCTGCTCCTCGACCGAGACTCCACAGAAGACTCCGCTGCTCTGCTCTGCCTGACGTCTGGAGTACTCGAACTCTGGCTCCTCCGGCGCTCTAAAAAGAACTCTACCCCTTCTGCAATCAATACTGGCGTGGTGTCTGCTCAACCAATCTATGCCTAGTACTATATTGTAGTTCGGCAATAGCATTACGAGCAGGCTCACCTCCAACTTACGGCCTCCCAAAACTACTCTTCGACCCTTACAAATATTACTCACGAGGATAATGCCACCCCCGGTCGTGATCTTGTAAGTCCTAGGCAACGATTCAGCTACGATACCGTGTCTAATCGTAAAAGATACTGATATGAAGCTATACGAAGCACCGAAATCGAATAATACAAATGCTGGACTGGAGTCGAGAAGAATCAAACCTGCAATCAGCTCTCCGATGACCTCCGCATCCTCTGCTGCCATGGGGAATCCTCGCCTCTGCTGGCTTCCCCTGGCCTGCTGCTGGTGCTGGACGAACCTCTGCTGCTGTATTTGCAGGGCTGGTCCCCTCTACTGGCCTGCTGGAGACCTGGCTCCTCCTCCCGGGCCTGCTTGTGCTATGCGGCACTCCCTCATCTGGTGGTCTGCTGAACCACACACCAGGCACTGCCCAGCCTCTTCCGGCACTCATTGGCGACATGCCCGGGCTTCTTGCAGTAGGCACAAGTAACACCCTGCCTCTGACCCTGCTGGTGCTGCCTCGGCTGCTGCTGCTGATGGACTGGCATCTGCTGAATCGGCTGCGGCTGAAACTGCCTCAGCTGCTGATGCTGAAAGTGGGGCCTCTTGGCCAGGCCTTCGCTGCTGCTGCTACCTCCAACTGGGTCTCTTCCCCTCTTGAGCCTAAGCTCAAGATCATCCTCTGCCAACAAGGCTCCTGTCAAGATCTCCTCGAACGTGGCATCCCGGTTGCCCTTGGTCAAGGACTTGACCTCCTTGACCAGGCCCTTCCGGAACATCTGGGCCTTTGCCGTCTCGCTCAAGCCCTCCACAAACCTGCCGAGGCGGCCGAACTCCCCGGCGTACTCCTCCACTGAGAGACTCCCCTGGACCAGGCTCTCGAACTGCGTCTCTAAGGCTCTGAGTACTAAATCTGGGAAGAACTTCTTCTTGAAGAAGCCCTTGAACTGCTCCCAAGTCTGCCCAGCTACCTCCACCCTGGGGTCTGACTGATACCAGGTGCGAGCAAGATCTCGCATCCGGCTAGCTGCGGCCTTGATCTGAAGGTCTGCTGGAATCCTGGCCAAGTGGAAGATCTCCTCTATATGCTCGATCCACTCATCGGTATATAGGATCCCCTCTGTCCCCAAAAAGTCTCTGGTGCTCATCTTCTGAAACTGCTCGATCCCCGGTATCCTCGGCTGATGGACCACTGGTCGAGCTGCGACCGTCGTAAGAGCCAGCTCCATGTCTCTGTCCTGTCGAGCCTGCTGTCGGTCCATGAACTGCTGGAAATATGCGAACATCTGAGCTGCGTCCACGTATCCTGGAGACGGCTGCTGGAAGGGATCCTCTGGAATGATCGGGTCCTGCCTCCGAGTCGGTGGATGCATACCCCCGACTGCGGCTGCCGAGGTCTCAATACGAGCTGAGGTGGCATGAGCTGCAGTCCCCTGGCCTCGCTGTACTGGCTGGGAGGTAGCAGTCCCCTCCATAGCATCCCCATGGATGGTATGCTGCGATCTAGTCTCTACCATCCTGAAGATAGACAAACAAGAGTATCAATTTCTGAGAAAGAAGTGAAATAACAAAGGCAGACAGTTAAAAATTTAAAGGATTAGCTGACAATAAGGATTTAGATGGCAAAATAAAAGAATTTTCCTAAAGTGATTGAGTAACTTAAAATTAATGTTCTATATCTTACTGCAGGCTGTAGTGATACTCTAGTTCGAATACCACTACACTTCTAGTCTAGACCTGCGTGGGCCACCACTAAAAACGTGTCACGATCTGCACCCTAGAGTAAGGGCACGAGACGTGGGTACGTCCAGTCTACGTCGCAGTATCGACGGTAGAACGTTGTCCTAGGTCAATAATTATCTAGCAATATATCTCTAAACAGTTCATACTCCCCGAATGGGGGTGACATAGCAGTAAAACTCAATCACAACTAAGGAAAAGATAGCACGATATGAAATGGAACTCAAGGAAAAAAATAGATGAAAAGTAGTCTAAGATAATCCCAGCAATATCCAGAAGTATATGGTCTCAGATACAGAATAAAAGAATATATACAACTCTGAACTCCAAATAAAGTCTAGCTAAAATATGTCTCATGACAACATAAAAGAAGATAAGCCTAACTAATCTAGACTAGGCAATCGGGGTGATATCCTCAGCAGGAGCTGGGTCCTCCTGAGGGTCTAGCTCGTAGGTATCATCTAAGGCTGCCCCATAGAAAGTGTCCAGGCAGGCCTCCTCCTCGTCCTCTGTAATATTTCAACAGGTCCAGTCAGGACAGGAGCGAGCATAGTACATCTCAACAGTTCATAGCAGGTTAGAAAATATAATCATACAGTAAAGTAAAATACAAGTACTGAAAGAAATGCAGTATGTAAACAGAGAAAGAAAGCTGTAATAGAAATATATACTATAAATAAAGAGCTAACATGTGGCTAGTGAGTCAGAGTACAACATGGACATGTAAATGGCATGGGATGATTCTGATAAGACACTACGGAATAATTCTGATAAGACACTACTGGTGTATTATTCACATGTCCACTTCTACTCCCCCGTACCCCCAATCAATACACAAGGATCCAACCAGGTTATGTTATGATTCCATGCAAGGCCCCCGAAGCGTAGTACATGGAAGTCCTATAAATGGGGATTCTAGGAGACCCAATAAATGGAATAAGGATTCCAGGAAGACTCTGTGATCATAAGAGTATATGTCACAAGTGATCAAAGAACCAATGAAGCATAGTGATACGCCATGTAAGTAAAACGCACAGAACATGTAGTACCCGATGCTCCCTAAGGATAACATCTCAAGATGGGATCCATATAGTACCAATCCGTGTGACCAACATGACAGTACAAGTAAAGTAATCTACTGCAGAAAATAATTCTAAGCAAGATATGAAATGATCAGAGAATGTACTCGCCTGTATCTGAGTGTCCAATATGAAAAGTACTGTCCGAGGAGTGGTGTCTGGCTCCTAATCAGAACAGCACAAGTCACAATAAGTTTAAAATGGCAATATAAAGTTTTACTATGCATTCTACATGATTCTAGGTCAATCTAGGCCAAAGTCAACTCTTGGTCAACTCTGGTCAACCCTAGAAGTCAAACTAGATCAACTAAGTCTAATCTAGGTCAACTAATCCATACAAGTCTAATCAAGGCTAAACTAGCCTATGCTAGTACACCAAGTCCATACACAACCTATACAACACAAATCAAACCAACATCACACAAACCTATATTGCACCTAGGCCTACACTTGGAGATCACATAACACATATATGTATACACATGGCTACCTATATGTATACCATCATACCTATATAGTATATATATAATAGCACAAACACACACATATTATAATATATATGATGCCTACATATATACATAACATACTCTATAAATTAGGTACACATATAAATTAGATACATTACATAATATATATATATATGCATAATATACATTAGGTCTATAAGATGAAAAGAGGGATTAGGAGAGGAGTGATATGTGAACCTTAGCCAACCCTGTGTGTGGATGTGTATATAAAATGAGGCATACATGAAAGCAATGTGTGTGTATGACTAGATGGATAAAATCTGGAAAAAATTGTGTAAACCAGTTCACTGTTAACAGTTAAGGAAACAGGGAAATGGAAGAAAACCAATTCAAGACTCAAACCTGAGTTTAATTTCAGTTTTGTTCTTACTACCAATTCCAGGTTTTGCAACATAGGAACATTGAAATCAAACTGTTGACAGTTATAAAGGAGAACAATATTAAAATAGAATGAAAGAACAATGAAGGGGAAATGGGAAATCAACAATCTCAGAGATACACTCTCAGGTTTTACTTAACAGTTAAAGGGCAGTTTGAAAACAACCAATATCAATAGCCCATATAAATTCCAGTTAGCAAATGAAATCCCAGGTTTCATAACTGGGAACACAATCCCAGTTCAATAATTCGAAGTGAATCCACATACTAATATTCCTTTTCCAAACCAAAGCCTATACTTGAATTTAAAAAGACTTAGATAACATGTATTATAATATGTAGGGATCATAATAGTTGAAGAACATAAAAATAGTGAATTAGCACATTCTCAGGTTTCCATCTTAATACAATTTAGGAAAACATTTAAAATCAATGTTGACAGTTTTCATTTGAATCAACCCAATGGCCAAAAAGGCCATTAACAAACAAAAACTAATTTTGAAATGATAAACCTCAACAATGTGGATCAACACAATGTAGGGGGGGTGATTTACAGTGAAGAAACATTTAAACAGCAGGAATTTAATCTCCAGGAATTAGAAAAACAGTATCAGGAAGTTGGTATCATCCATGACATACTCTAACATTCGAAACCCAAATTTCCACATAAAGAACTAACTTAATCATGTAAACTAATTCTACACACATTATATAACATGTTAGGATCTAAATCATCAATTAAAACTTAAATTAAAAGCACTAAAATCGAATTAAACAGAACCCAAGCTCAGTGCACTGAACCGTACAGTCCATTGCACGTGCACATGCAATTATGTGTCCGACACGACACGAGGACTCGTGAAACTTTACGAGCCTCGTGTTAGACATTGCCACAACAACTGTGTCAATTTCTCGTGTCGAGGTGGCGTGTCCCACGCGGAATAGCCCCCGAGTAGCAGGGGAGCTACAGTGCCGCGCGCACGCACCCGCACCCGTGTGTTCCCGTATCCCCCAAGACCTGACACGACACAAAAACCAAACACAGACACTAGAAACCCACAGGCAATATCAAAACCCTAATTCCTATTTAAAAACTTTGCACAAACCAAATCGAAATGTCCTTTGAGGCATTTCGACAAACACCTTAAGGCCGACTCTGATACGTGTCCAAACGGACACGAAACTCATGAAACCCGACACGACTCCAATGCAGACACTTAAGGGACCCCTAGGGCTTCCTAATCATGAAGACAAAATGAAATTTCTTGGAGAAATGAGAAAGTTACCTATTCTTGAACTTTCAAGAAAAATCCCCAATCAATAGCTCTTGTCTTGATGTCCTAATCCACTCAAATCACATCAAACTGAGATGAGACCTTAGCAACAGCAAGAATAGGTATATTAGGACATAATGGAATAAATTAGAAAGAAAAAGGAAGAGGAATGGAGTTCTAGGAATTAAAATACAATAGGAACTAACCTTCTAAAACTTGAGCCTTCCTAAGAAAGATGCAACCCTAGATTTTAGGAGAGATTATATAGTGGGGGGAATCCCTAGATTAGCTATTGGTGGCCGGCCATGATGGACTAGGCTAGGGTTTGCACTAGGTTGGCTAGTCCTATTAGGTTAAGTCACAAAATGACTTGTGAAATCACAAGCCATTTCTCAAACCATTTAATTCCTAATCTCCTCACTCAATTTCTAATGAACTAACAACCACTAACTTAAGTCATACTAGGTTAGACTAGAGTCACGTAACCTAACCAAATCCATACTAACTAGGGTTAGCTTGTAGGTTGGTCTACAAGGGTCAACACTAGTCAAAGTCAACCTAGTCCAAACAATTCCAAAATAATTCCTAAAAATTCCATAAATTCAAATAAATTCTAATAAATTTAAATTACCCCAAAAATAACAAAAATACCCTCACACTAGAAATGTGGTAGTGACACCTATTTGCTAGTACGATGCGGTTTACGTTTATCCTAGACTTAATAAAATTGTGTAAAATATATTTGCGAATGAAAAATAAATACAGACGCGATGCCTGAGCAAATCTCGAACGGTAGCAATATTGATTGTCGTAGTCCATTATGAGTAGCCCGTACATCGAGTTTGAGTTTAGACGATTATCAAAATTGGTTCGACCATGACCAATGGGCCAACGATCTCCCCCATTTTGATAATTGATAAACCTTGACCGATATAACACCTTTATAAAAAGAAATCCTTCAAAGTTGTAGTTATACCCTCTCCTTGTGACAAGTACTGTATTTTCCCTCCCTTTGTCGTTTACCAAAGTGTTCCCCCATAATTTATGCATACAAAAAGATAAACGTGAAGAAAGAGATAATAACAATAAAGCAGTTATATGTAAGAAGTTGTATCTAAGCTAAACTACTAAGTATGAGATATATGCATATTGCCAAAAGAGAGGATACGAATAAAAACTATTAGCTTCCATAAAGAAAACAACCACTTAGTACAGATAAAACTGAAAGAGTTTTAATCCATACAAGCAAATAGTAAATAAAAACTGCACAAACTGAAACTACATGTTCTCAGAATGTAAAACATTTCCAAGACATGATGACAATAAATAGAAAATCTACTGAACATAATATCTAGGCTAAAGACGAATGACAGCTAGTCATCAAAAATCCTTTCAACTTTTTAACTCAAAAAATTTTAATTTTAAATTTCAATAAATATAATTAAAATAATTTAACAAATTAATTTTTGTTATGTATTGATTTTGTCAGTAGCTATAGGGATACTATCTCAGCTAGCGGAGGTCCACGAGGGATGCTTAAGCTCTGTTTCGCTTAATCTCTTATCTTCTTGGTGACAGACAGATCCTTTGTAAGTTTGTCTTGAAAACAATCGTTACGTATTGGAATTAATTCAATAAATAAAGTTAATTAATATTATTGATATATAAAATTCTTAATTCTCGACGTAAATAGTTGAACCTATCTTCTGCCAAAGGTTTAGTAAAGATATCAGCTAGTTGATGTTCTGTGTCTATTTATTCTAAATTAATGTCTCCATTTAGTTGATGATCTCTAAGAAAGTAATGTCATATCTCAATATGTTTGGTGCGTGACATACAAGATTTTTAGTCAAATTGATTGTGCTAGTGTTCTCACAGAATATAAAAATGTGTGAATATCGTAGGTTGTAGTCTTCTAGGGTTGGCTTCATCTACAAATTTTGTGCACAATAATATCCTGCAACGATATACTCGGCCTCAATAGTTGATAATGCAACAGAATTTTGCGTCTTCTTAAACTAAGAGACTAAAACTTTGCCTAGAAAATGACACGTCCGTCTAGTACTTTTTCTATCTACTTTGCATCCAGCAAAATCAGCATCCGAATAACCAGTTATGTCAAAGGACGTAGTTTTAGGATACCACAAGCCGACAGAAGAAGTGCTCTTCAGGTATAAGAAGATATGCTTAACAATACACAAGTGTGATTCCTTAGAGTTAGCTTGGAATCGTGCATATAAGCAAACATTAATCAGGGCAACTAGAAGTTAGGTACAATAAACTATCGATCATACCTCGATACTTATGTGTATCGTCTGGTATGCCTTGTTTATCTATGTCAAGATTAGTTGAAGTTGTCATCGGAGTTTCAAGCGGTTTAGTTGACTTTAGATCGAACTTCTTTAGCAGATCCTTTGTGTACTTGGCATGGTTGATGAACGTCTAGTTGTGGTTTGCTTAATTTGCAGTCCAAAGAAGAAATTTAGCTCCCCCATCATGTTCATCTCAAACTCACTCTGCATATACTTAGAAAAATCTTGACAAAGAGGTTCATTAATAGAACCGAAAACAATGTCATCGACATAACTTTATACTAGTAAAAGATTATTATACAACAATTTTATTAAAAGTGTGGTATCAACCTTGCCTTTTGAAAAACCTTTTTCAAGTAGAAAAGATCTTAGACGGCAATACCAAGCACGAGGGGCATGTTTTAGTTCGTATAAGGATTTCTTCAACTTGAAAGCATATTCAGGGTTTTTAAAATCCCTAAAACCAGGTGGTTGATCAACATAAAGTTTTTCTTTAATAAAATCATTTAAAAAGACACTTTTAACATCGATTTGAAATACTTTGAAATCATGAAAACAAGCAAAAGCACATAACATGCGAATGGATTCTAAACGCACAACTGGGACATATATCTCATCGTAGCCGATACCTTCCTCTTGGTTGTATCCTTGAGCTATGGGTCAAGCCTTGTTACGTATGACTAAACCATTCTCATTAAGTTTATTTTGGAATACCCATCAGGTGCCAACTACCGGATGATCAATGGGCTTGGGAACAAGTTTCCAAACTTTAATTTTATTCAAATTGGTTCATTTACTCTTATATAGTATCTAAACAATAAATATCACTACAGTCTTCTTCTATATTTTTAGGCTCTAGTTTCGAAATAAATACTACACTAGAAACTATATATCTAGTTGAGGAACGAGTACATACACCTTTTGTGATCTCACCTATTATAAAGTCCTTGGGGTGGTCAACCATGAACTTTATCTTCTTTGGCAGACTCTCCAAGTAGCTGGTTTCGGGTTCTGCTTCAGTTGGTACTTTGTTTGGTGTACTGTGGTCCTCATCGTCACTATTGTTGTTCGCCTGACTGTTCATCTCATTAAAGCTGACGTTGATTGATTCTTCAATTGACATTGATTTCTTGTTGAAGATACGGTAACCTTTGCTCTTAGCCTCATAACCTAGAAAAAATACCTTCATCGACTTTCCAGTCAATTTTACCCCAATTGTCTTTTGTAAAAATAAAATATTTGCAACAAAATAAGAAACCGAGGGGACCCTATTAAACCATAGTTCATAGAGAGTCTTCTTCAATTTAGGTCAAATCAGAACCCTATTCAGAATACAGCATGATGTATAGGTAGGCTAAACGGGTTTAACATAACTCTAGCAATTTCGCTAAAAGTTTTGTTCTTACGTTTCACAATGTCATTTTGTTGCGGAGTCCTATGGCAAGAAAATTCATACAAATATTCGTGTGTCACAAAATTGTTCAAAATCACCATTCTTGAATTCGCCACCTTGATCTCTTCGAATACGAGTGATCATGAAGCCTTTCTCATTTTATACATATTTACAAAATGTGACAAATTTTGAAAGTGCATCATTCTTATCACAAAGAAATATACCCACGTGTATCTTGAGTAATCATCAACAATTACAAAGGCATATAGCTTATCATTTAGAATAGCAACTCTACTGGGTCCAAACAGATCCATATGTAATAATTGTCGAGGTCGATTATTACTTACAGCGTTGATAGATTTAAAAGTTGATTTTGTAGCTGCTTTCTTTTCACAATCGCTACATACCATGTCTTTCTTGAAAATGATCTCTGCTAAATCTCGTACCAATTTTTTGTGGATTATCTCACAATTGTGTCCAGGTTGTATGTCCTAGCCTTATGTGCCATAGTTGACTCTCATTATTTTTGGCGTATAGGCATTTACGTACAGTATTAGTATTTTCTAATAGAAAACATAGATATTATCTTCCCTAATACCTTCAAAAATAGTACCACCAGTTGAGCTATCAACTACAGTACATTTATCTTTAATAATGGAATAGGAAGCCTTACTAATGTTACCAATACCTATATTGTACCCTTTCAAGTAGTTTTCGAAGGAGACATATCCTTACTTCTTCTTCGATAGTGTTGCAAACAAGGATGCATCACTGGTCATGTGACATGAGCAACTACTGTCGAGGATCCCTTGCTTCTAAAATGGGTTAAATGTTCCACCTACAAAATAATTTGCAAATGAAACTTTTGGTACCCTTTTCTTATAGGGTCCTGACACGTTAGTTTTTGGTACCCAAGTATAAATATTCAAATCTACTAATCTTAAAGCCCTATATGCAAAAGAGATATGACCAGGGGTGCCACAGTAGTGACATCTAGCATGTGCATGAGTGTTAGGTGAAGTGTTGGTCTTGTGTACCTATTTCGTAGTCCAATGGATTTTAGAGGATACTAATAACAAAAAGAACGTCTAGGAGTATTATACTTCTTGGGTTTGATATTCTTTTGTTGGACAGTATTACTTTTGGGTAAGTGACACGTGTTAGGAGAGGAAGCAGCCAATATCGGCTATTTTTCTAGCCTAATTTCTAAATTTTTGGAAGTGTCAAATAATCTATTATAATCAGCTATTAGTGCATTATTCCTAATCAGCGCATTGATACTCTTCTTTTCTCTATTCGATAATCTCTTACAGTTGAGCTATGGTCATGTCTTTTTTTCAAGAGTGTGTGATGCTTCATGTAATTGAAACTTTATAGAAGCTAACTCACTAGAGGGTTGATTCTCTCGAACATCTTCTAGTAGTAGGGTTAGTCTTTCTATCTCAAATTTGTGTTCCTTGGGTACCTTCTTAGAAGTCTTGTATTTGCCTAGCAATTTTATATGGTCTTTTAGGAGGTCACTAAAGGCATCATCCAACTCATCAAAAGTAAAGTTTTTATATAGAGGGTTAGTAGTTACTTGATTGAACGCCATTAGGCACACATTTATAGCGTCTTGAGAGTTGTCATCTTCTGAGTCGCTAGCTTCACTTTAGTGTCGTACGCTCATGTTTGTATATTTTTTTGTTTTCTTCGTATAACTATTTTTATATGTGTTACCCTTAATTTTGCATCTATAGCATATTTGCTCTTCATCGTCATTGTTGTTGATGTTGACGTTATTGTTTCGACGATTTAACTTCAGAAACTTTTTAAAATTTCTTATCATGAGAGCTTGCTCCTCATCGTCTAAGTCGCTATCTTCAGACTCCTCTTCAGTTTTCTTTTGTGTGTGCCTTGAAAGCAATTGATTTCTCCTTGGGTGTTGATTCTTTAAAATCTTGCAAATCCAGCTCGTGAGTCATCAGCTTCCCGATGAGTGTTTCAAGTGACATTGTTGTGAGGTCGTTTCCTTCAACGATTGTTGTACCCTTGGGGTTCCAATTCTTTGTGAGATCCTGTAGTACTTTACGATTTTTTTTGTAATTGTTGTACTCCTTTTCGACGGAAGACAACGGATTTACGATGTCAAGGAAACGGGCGAACATCTGAGTAATCGTCTCATTTGGCTTCATCTTGAATGCCTCGTGTTCCTAAGTCAATCTACTGATCTTTGATACTTTAACTTAAGTCGTGCCTTCATGAGTCACCTATATAACCATCCAAACTTCTTGTGATGTTATGCAAGTAGACACCATGTTAAATTCAGTCATGTCTATTGCAAGAAATAGCACGCTAATAGCACGAGCTTCAAGACTAGCTTGTTTCTTTTCATTATTAGTGTACTTGTCGTGTGGTTTATCAATAAGTGCACCATCAACAACTATACGTGATGGCTTTTTGTAGCCATCAATAACAATTGACCAAAGGTCAAAATCTAATGACTTCAAGTAGAAGCTCATTCATGCTTTTTAGTAAGTGTAGTTGGTTCCATCAAATAGTGGAGATCTGTTGGTGGATTATCCTTCACGTGCATTAGCCATGTGATAGTGTCTCTAGAGAGTATATGCAAGAAAATGACAAAAATGATTAACTAGTAAAAATATACTTGTCAATTAACCCGCTCTGATACTAATTGTAGGACAGATTTGTTAAACAATATATACTTTAGAGGGGTAAATAGAGTGTGCGATGGAATATTACTAATTAAAACACAAACACTACTATATCACTATTGTGTCGCAGTAGCTATGTCACGGATATATAAAAAGCAGTAAATAAGAGAGACGAAGAGCAAACGCAAAAATAATAATATATACTGGTCTACCTCTTATAAGGACTAATCCAGGCCGGAGGACTCTTGCTCCGAGTTGAAATCCACTATTGGAAACACAAGCTTTTATCCGAAGTGTTTGTCGACTTCTTACAACACCGAGTTTTAATTCGAAGTGCTCGACTGACTTTACTTATGAAGTATGAACTACTTGATTAAGCCTCTGATTACAACTCTCTAAACTTCTAGATTGTACTGCACTGACAAGTAGACTATAGGTTGTAAAACAGGCTTGTGATTTGAAAATAAAAGCTTTGAATAGCTGAAGAAGTTAAGAGAGGATAAGATAGAAAAGGAGTGAGTGGTATGAAATAAAAAACTCTTTTCAATTTATAGGGTTTTTGAAAACCAAGTTCTGGCCAATTTCGGATGCTAAACATTCGAAAATTCGACCATTGCAGCCGATTCTGCAGGAAAAACAGGTTTATAGGGCTTACCAAAACATATACTCGAGTTCTGCCGAACTCTATTATGACTTTTTAGGTCAGAAACCAGGTTAAAAAAATAGGTTTGGGACTTTATGGGCTGTTTTTCAAATATGGGTTTTTGGTTGTTTTAAAAAAAGTTTATTTGTAAATAAAATTGGGTAGTTTGAAAAATGTTTTGGATCAAGCCTATTTTTAGTACGACATGGTGTATATTTTTCTAGACTCAATAAAATTGTGTAAAATACATTTGAGAATGGAAAATAAATACAGACGCGACGACTAAGCAAATCTCCAATGGTAGCAATACTGATTCTCATAGTTAGTTGTAGGTAGCCCGTATATCAAGTCCGAGTTTAGACGATTATCAAAATCGGCTCGACCATAACCAATAGGCCAACAGGATTAACTATGATAAAAATATTTGTCCATGTTGCTCCGATGACCACAGTTCATATATTACCCGTTATTGATGTCGTTCATCGATGGTCATTCTACAGATGGATGTGAAGAATTATTTTCTTTACGGTTCTTTATTCAAGGTTATCTTCATGCAACCTCCTCCACGTCACGCCCAATCCCAAAACTCACGGGACTGGCATTTGACTCGGCCAGCTGGTACAAACTCAAGGGCAAATCTAATCTAAGGAAACCCTCAAGCATTCACTTAAGATGCCTATAAGGTCGACTATTTATACAACTAAATAAATATCTATGTGTCTCAATCTAGAATAATATAGGATGCAAGAATGAGCAAAATATATCATGGTGTGCACCCCATGCTACACTTGTCCGAATAGACTCGAAAGAGATAACATGAGTCTATAAAACTAGGCTAATAACAATAGAGTATATCATGATAAGAAATATAAAACACGAGAGAATGGTAAAGTAATATCACTAACAATACCTGAATTTTCCAGACACGGTCATAACCAACTATCCATCTATCTACAATAGCAGCTCAGCAAAACCTAGAGCAATCAACTAGTCCTCAGAAGGGACGTAGCAAGGTACATAATGTACATGCCAAATGTAACAGTAAATAACATGCACGGAAAGATAGGCATAGAATATGAAGTAACTGCCAGTACGAAGAAAGAATATCACAAGGGCATAACTCTATAGATGATGACATGTCATAGGAAAAAATAATATTGTGTGGCTACAATAAATCGAGTGACCGTAGTCCTTTGTGATGCTCATGGCCCTATAGATAGTAGTCATGTGTGGTGATCCCTAACTATAGTAACAAGATTCTATCGTAGTCCTTTACGGGACTCCAGAGTCGAGAGTGGTCAAGTAGCCAATCCTAGTATCGATAAAAGTCAAGTCAACTCAGCTCAAGTCAAGTACAAGTAACCGAATCAAATCAAGTGCAAGTCAAGTTAAGACAAGTCGCATAATATGTTCAAGTAATACAAATGTCTAACAACAAGAAGTATCAAGAATCTAATAGGAGACAAGTGAAACATGTGAGACATCAAATATATGAAAGCAATTGAAGGTATAGGTGTCGTGAAACATTAACAAGGAGCAGAATAGAAGTTTATGACAAGCAAGTAAATAGGAACAAGAAAAGTTAAGCATGCATAGATGTCACGACCCGCACCCTGTATAGGGGCACGAGAAGTGGTTACGTCCAGCCTACGTCGCAGTGTCAGCGGTAGTAAGCTGTCCTAGGTTGCTAACTAATCTCATGCAGTGAATATAAAAAGTACTTGTCCAGATATCAGCTCCGAATGGAGGGCAAGTAAAGGGTATGATCTATTCAAACACAGTCTAAGCACGAAAAGATAACACAGAAGTTATACCTAAGGAATTAAAGACAACAACAACTAACTGCTAAAATAATACACCAATATCTAAAACCAACTTAATACAGACTCAATATCTTAACTTTAATACAACAAGCCAAAACATGAAAGCTAAAGTAGTCTACTAGCTAATCTCCTGAATCACTCCTGAGAGTCGGAACCAAAGGTAGCTAATCCCTCGCCAGGTCCATGGTAAGCAGGGCATGTGTCCTCAGGATTATCATCTGTAATATTTTTAACAGGTCCAATCAGGACGGGAACGAGTACAACTCATCAAAAAAAACCCAAGTAAATGACAAAGAACTATAAAGCAGTTATAGACAGTTTTATTGATGAGCATGGCAGTTCTATGCAGGTAATGATGGCATAGAGACACAGTAAGATACAAAAAAAGAAAGGTAACTAAAACAAGAGAAGAATCATGGCAATGAAGACTGTAATAAAAGCTAACTGAACTAGAATAATATGTACGAGTCCAGACAGTACGATATAAGTCTAAAGTAATCCCAGTGTGAGTCCAGTCCATATAATCTGATACCAGATAATTTCCAGTACAAGATGAGTCCAACAGTGATCAATGAAACCAGGGTGAGTCCAACTATGATCTAACAGTGTGTTTTAAAATACCGAGATCGACATGTAAACGGCTGTAGGTATCAGGCACATCTCTCACTGATCAGGCAAGAGATGGCTATGCTTCCGGTAGATTCCAGTAGGAGATTCCAGATTTGGGGTATGTCTACATGTCTTACTCAATATTTCCCCGCCCAGTAAGTGAATCCAAAATCGACAAAAAGAATCGAGATGAGTCTGGCCAATACGTGATGATTCCAGAAATGATTCCAGAATGATACTAATGACTCCAGTAATAGAGGCCAGCAAGTAAGGTATGTGTTGATACATGAATCCAGAAATATCCATACGTGTTGATACAGAGAATCACATAGAACTAACTAGAACTGAAATACAGTAATCGACAAATAAATGAGAGAATTATCAGAGAATGTACTCGCCTGTTACTCTGGAAAGAGTAGTGTAATATCAGATGTCTGTACCAGGGTCAAAATGTCCTAAAATAGAGCAATACAGTTATGACATGTCCAAAATGAAGGTAAATGAAATCTACGATGCAATCTATGTGAATTCTAAGCCAATCTAGGTCAAAGTCAAACTTGGTCAACACTACAGTCAAACTAAGTCAAATCAAGTCATACTAGGTCACAAGAAGTTAAACTAAGTCAAATAGAGTCAAACAAGGTCAAACAAGTCAAGGTTAGTCAAATCTAGGTTAAAGTCAACTCTTGGTCAAACATTCTAGCCAAACTAGTCCAGTTATCTAGGGTTTAGTCAATAATTGTCAGACTAGTAAAATACTAGTCAATATAGTCAAGCTAAGTCGAGTCTAGGTCAAACTTAGACTAACTAAGGTTTTGGTTAATCACAGACTAGTCAATAAGATAATTAGGTTAATCTTGACTAATGGTCAACATCCAGTCAAACCCTATAAGGCTAACTCAAAACCAAACATAGGCTAACCTGTCTTAGGATACCTAAGATACTATACTACAATAAAGTATATCACATAAAATATATATAGTACAATACCAACCTTAATCATGTAATCAAGCTAATCCTATTCTCCAACTCAAGTCATGACTCAACTCTAAGTATCTCACTTAACCCCATACATATCTTCATCTATATAGGATTATCCTCATAATCCATATGGTCAACCTAATCATCTAGTTTAGTCAAACTCAAGTCATCAAGTCATTTAAAATCCATCTAAGTCAATTCTAGGTCAATTAGGTCAAGGTTTGACCTATAGTTGACCATGGTCAACAATGGTCAATTACCTAGTCAAACTATGTCTTACTAGTCAACTAGTTAAACTAGTCATTTTAGGTCAATCCTAGTCAATTCTAGGTTAACTAGGTCAACTTTGACCTAAGGTTGACTTTGGTCAACCCTTAGTCAACAAGGGTCACTTATAGTGTTTTAGGTCATTAGGGTTAGCCCCAAGCCATAGGCTAATACTCTTGGCCATAGGCTAGTCATAGGGTTTCCATATAACCTATAACTAGAAGTCATACATATAAACATATATCTACATATATGGATATACCCAAGTATCCACTACCTATACATATATACCAATATAGGCATAACTATATACAATACCCAAAACCCACATAATTATATATAACACTATATATGATCTAGTAAATATATATATATCATATATATATATGTATATATTCACAAAACTTATAATATATATATATATATTCACAACATAAACCACATAGGCCTAGAGCCTATGTGATACCCATATACCCTAGGTATATATACATATATATACACTATATATAATTCTAAACAATTCTATATATCATTCATATATATATATATATATATATATATATATATATATATATATACAAACATATATATACATTATATATATATATAGGGAAGTGAAAGAGAGAATAAAATAGAGAGTGAAAGAGTGAATAGAGAGAGAGACTGAAAGAGAGAGGGACAGTGAGAGAGAGGTCTGGACAGAGAAGGGGGAGGGTTCCAAAAATTCTGGAACCAGAAATTGGCTCCCAACACACACACACACAGTCCACATACACACAACATGTGTATACACACACAACTACACCTACACACAACCATTTTTCCCCAAAACTCACCCACACTCTCACATACATATATACTACATATACATATACTAAAATACACCTATACAATGTATAAATCATATTAAAAATCGATTTGAAAATTGATTTTACAAAACTAAAAATAAAACAGGAAATGGGATATTGGACAGTAAACCTAGATCTTAGGTTAAACCAAACACAACCTAAATCAAACTAAAATGGCCCAAGGTTGGTTGGTAATTGTAGCCCCTAGGTTAGACTAGGTCCCTAGTAGCCTGACACGGTGTCACGACACGACACGGCGTGTCCACGCGGGTTTAAAGTCGCACGGGTAAATTAGACACACACTGATACAGTGCGTATCACACACGATTTCAAATCGTTCTAGGACACGACACAAGGCGACACAGGCCTCGTGCTCGTGCCCAGAGGTGCGCCTAGGGTTGGGATTCGTGTCCATAGGCTTGATACGTGTCCACGTGTCGTGTAGAGGGGACACGACACACGTATCAGAAGCCCTAAAATACGTGTTCAGACTGCGTGTCAGTGTTTTCGCGTGTCTCGCGTTCGCGACACGGGACACGTGACACCACGTGGTTGTGTCCAATGTGTTCGCCTATGGATAGGCTTCGTGTCCATGATACTACGAAGTGTCCACGTGTCGTATACAGTGGACACGACACGCTCAAAGTCGAGTGTCTGTGTGTGTATACTGTGCACTGAACGACCCTTTGAGAGTCGATTTCGTGTCCGACACGACACAAAGTCATCCCAAACTTTGGGGATGACCTGTCAGTCAATGCCCCAAGGTGGGTGTCAAGTTTGACGTGTCCAAGTGACGTGTCCAGTGAGAACTGACACAGTGGTAGCAGGGCATTTTCCCTGTGTACTGTGCAGTGTGTCCCGAGGGCTTTGTGTCCAGTTTTGGACACGACACAAGGCCAACTTGTGCTCAGTGAGTAGGGGTTAGGGTTAGCTAGGTCTAGGCTTCATTTTGGTTCAAAAACATTTGGAAAACAGTGTATATTTTATACTATGACAGTGAGCAATTTACACTAAAATTCAATGATTTAACAAATAGGATACGTGTCCGATACAACACCAAACAAACCCTAAAATTTACAAAACCTAAAAACAGGGCTAGGGTTTACCTAGATGCATGCAATTGTGAAGAAAAATACTATATTAACAAGGTTTAGGAATAATTACCTCTTGGTGCACAAAGTCTTGAATTTTACTAAATGAGGGTGTGTATCCTCTAACCTCAACTTTTCCTTGCTTGATGAAACTTGAGTAGCACACTTCCCTAGGCTCCCTTAGATTGTAGGTGACCTAATGGAGAAAACTAGAGGTTCAAAGCTTGTGTAATGAGAAAGTTATGGTCAAAAGAGTGGAAGGTTTTCTAGGTTTTTCTTGGTTTTTGATTTCTCATGAAACTTGTTTTTTTTGAACTAAGTGTTAACTATATAGGAGAGAGGGGGGGCAAGGGGCTGTCATGGGGTTACTTGGCCGGCCACAAGGCATGGGGGGTTCAAAACTTCTTGGCTAAGCTAAGGACTTTTTGTGCCTTAAATGGATATTTTGCATAAATCAAGCAAAATATCTATTAAAGTAAAAATAGATATTTTGACACCTTGATTCATGATAAAATCTAATCCTTGGTCATTCTAGGTTAGGGGTTAACCTATAGATTAGGGTAACTAGGTTAGGGATTATCAAGTCACTAATCAAAAGTCCATGAATAGTAAAATCTCCCTAATCCTACTTAATTCCTAGAAATTTACCAAAATACCCCTTAGGCTAAAACCACAATTTTGATGTTCTAAACTTATGACTAGGCTCACATGATCATGGTTAGTCTCTAGGACAAGTAACTCTAAGGTTACACTAGGGTTTCATTAGTAAATCACAAAGTCATAAGTCATGACTTAGAAAATGGTTTTAATTACACTAAAAATCACCAAAAATCATATCATGACAAAATCACCATTAATAAATAATAAAAATAATAAATTTTCAAAAATACTCCAATTTCAGAAAACTGGGTCTTACAATAGAATACTGTACAAGTTGGCAAGGTATACTTGTTTGTCATCCTAGTCCCCGCTGAATCCGCAGTACCAAGGTTTAACCAAGGGTTCACATATAAAAAAATTATTAATATTGTTATGCTAATTATACATATGACACATGGATTTTCTAACACAAGTCTACATAGTTCTAGAAAATACCTAGAACTAGTTTTATAGTCTTTGACCTCCAAAAATTACTACTAGACACCCAACACCAAGATATGAGTTTAAACCAATATTAAATCATAGAAACACATTATTAACAATTTTTTAACCCAATTAACCATTAAATTCCAGATTTGAATCTTTGGACTTTGTGTTTACAAATTGCCAGTTTCCAACAACTAGTTTTATAGTTTTGACTTCCAAAATGTAAGGTTAAGTCCTCAACACAAGAACATGCATATAAATCATGTAAAAATTCCAATATACTGATTTTAACCTCTGAAATCAAGATTTAGATTTTTTTAGGAATAATTCATGGTTGCTGGTAAATTTTACCTACTACTTTTGTCCAGAATCTATCAAAATATTATCAAACAATGGTCATGCTCTATATCTATCAAAACTAACAAAAAATAGGTTAAAATATGATTAAAACTCAGAACTAAATATCTTTTTTAAATAATAAAATTAGCCCGTATTTATGAGCCAAAAATAAAATCAAGAACCTAGTTTAATGGTACACAAATTTAGAGTTCAAATATATATTAAAAATACATTATTTCCAGAATTAAAACACACATTACACACACACACACACACACACACACACATATTCATATTTAAAGTATCAAAACATCGTTCCAAAACGTATCCATAATTCCTATCAACACACATGTTCTTGATTCAGCTGCTCTCCCAATCCTACAAACATGGTTATGATCTATCTATATTATTCATATATGATCAATATATAAAATTTATAGATTTAGAAGGTTGGGTTGACATTTATTTGGTGATAGATCATGATGTGGAAAACAATCAAGAATAGGGTTTTTCAGAAAACTTACCAAGAAGTTTGTAGAAGACCAAAAATGATTAGGCGACATTCATGAAATGGTGCCATCATCAAAATAGCGCTGGTCATTAAGGTGCACGGGACTCAGATGGCGTCGATCATTTGGGTGCGCCAGCACCACGTGGCAAGCTTTCTTAAAATCGTCATGATGACTGATGGCTCGTCAGTCGAAGGAAATCCTTTCTAATCTCGAGCAATGTGACACTCGAGAAGAATGTGTCAGTCTCTATAATTAATGCTGACAGCTAGCTTACGCTAGCTATCATTTGGTGCGAGGTAATTAATTACCACATTACTGACAGACTAAGTAAGGGGTGCCAGTTATCATGTTGTGCCTGGCGCCACATATCAATTTGGCACCACCTGTCAATTTTTATTCAGAAGTCAAATGACATGGCGCCCATGCAACTAATCTCGAAGAACATGTCCACTACACTGCCAACGACCACGCACAACTCTCTCACAGAATGCCATATGTTTCCAGCAGTTTATGTAACCGTTCGTGCAACTGAGTGAATGGCGCACAAAATACAGTGCGCGCCACTCAGAATAACAGCTTGACAGTTATTTCAAAACTCTATAAATAGAGTTCTAAATCAGTTCTAAAGCATGACTAATGATCATAATCTCCTGATAAAGTGCTGGCACATTCTCCAGAGGCTCGTGGCTTTGATATCACATCGTCCAAGGGATAAAGTGATCGTCTTCAGATCAGATTCCTACAGTTGTACTTTCCCAGAATCAAATTATACTTTTGTACTTTTTTTTCTTTGTTTGTAAAGAAACTTTTGTTTTTGCAAACAAAATGGCGACGCTGCTTGGAACAACTTTCTCCTCCGATGATAAGGTGACAACTCGATGTGATATTGCATCGATCGACAAGACGCAGAAGACCTTGGTTGTTCAGGTTGACCGAATAGCCTACAAAGCAACGATTGGCGCTGGGGGTACAAAGCGGACTATTGTTGCTGCCAGGCACAAGACGTATGCCATCTGGACTTTTAAGTCTTCCATAGCACTAATCAAAGCTTCTGCGCAGACTGTACTGCTGCCTTAGCGCAGAACAAAAGGAAATGCCCTTTGGCTACTCCCTCTTCCTCCCCTGTTCTGAACTTGGTGGAGAACCTATCCATTTCTGCTCCTACACAGAACAATAAAAAGTTCCCTTTGGCCTTTCCTCATTCTTCTCCGGTCCTAGACTTGGTGGAAAACACTCCTGATTGCGCCCTTGTGCCAATCAAAGCTTCTGCACAAATTGCGCCAACTGCTGCCTTGGCGCAGTACAAAAGGAAACAACCTTTAGATACTCCCTCTTCCTCTCCAATTCTGAACTTGGTGGAGAACCTATCCATTTCTGCTCCTGTGCAGAATAAAGTAAAGCGTCCTTTGGCTTTTTCTCATTCTTTCCCAGGCCTTGACTTGGTGGAAAACACTCCTGATTGCGCCCTTACGCCAATCACTGCTCAAACTCTTTTGAGCAAAATCTCTACTTCTCTTAATAGAGATAACCAAGTCTCTAGCAAGAAAGTAAATTCTGCTCAAAATCGACTTCTTGCTACTCATTTGTGCCATATTAAGCATGCTGGAGTTTGGTGTGCAGGACAGCAAGGCATTTTGCCTACTCCTAAGCACCAACCAAATCCAAATCAAGATCTGCCAACTCTGCACATATCAAGATCCAAACAAGGAAAGTTAATGGTGTCCCAGAAAAATACACAGAAAGCGCACCACCTTGACATGCGCACCTATCTCAATAGGCACAAATCAGAGCCAGCTTCATCAAGCCACAAGACGCGCCAATTATAGTCTGCGCCAGTTGCTAATTTGTGCAAAGTGAGGGCTCATATAGTCAAAGACCCCCTCAGCTATGACAATCAACTCAGCACTTCACTGTACACTCAGGGGACAGGGCACCTCAAGAATTAGAATCATGTTTCCAACATCATCAAGGAATATGTACCTCTGGCTTCTCCTTATCCTGTCATTGTGACCGATCTCTGCGAACTTCTTATACAGAAGCGGAAGATCGTATGGCTGTCTCATCCATCTGTAGTTCCACAACAAGAATATCACTGTAATCACCACCACGAAGTAGTCATCAAATGTTGTAACCAGTCAGCTAATCAGTTTGTCTTTGACCGTTTGAACTACATTCAGACTCCCGAACCTGCAACTGTGGATAAAGATGAACTATTGTACGCTTTAGTCAACATAACATCTCGAAGCACTGGAGGTGGAAAGCATCCAAGATGTAATGCATCCCGTAACCTAGTCAACAATACTTGGATCGGATCCGTGACTCCGACGAAGGAGTCTATTAGAATACAAGATCAAGAGGCCGAGATTCAATCAGTCAAAGGAATCTTCCCACTCTTCATCTCGGAGAGGTCTTTCACCAAAAGGACATTCCAAATTTTGACCAAGAATCAATCGGTCGAAAGAATCTTCCCAACTCTGACCAAGATTCAATCAGTCAAAGGAATCTTCACATCCCTTATCCTGGGGGTAGTTCTCTACATGGCTTTGATGCTGACAACAAAAGCTCTGAGCGGACTAGCTTTTCCACTAGTTTATCATCTCTAGCCAGAGAAGTAACTGCTTATGTCACTAATAAAGAACAAGACACATCCAGCTCTGGCAGTCAGGGAGCAAAGGATCGCCCCTTTAGAGGCCAGCTTGAAAAACATGGCTGAGATAATGGCGAGCATGCATGCTGTAATCATACCACAACACATTGTTCCACTGGTTGCAAATCTAATTCCAACCCGAGAACAGATAGCAGCATCTCCTCCTACCAACACTGGTTTGGGGGTACTACCTCCTCACAATACCACCATGCCAACTCCAAGTCATTCTGGTGCTGGGGGTGGTGCTTATCATGTAGTTCCGTCTCCTAACACATCAAATTAGTCTACTACTCTCTAAGCATCGAAGGACGCCAATAAGGCAGTAAAGCTTTTGTATAATCAGTTTGAAGCTTTCAAGCAGAAGGACGGCCTACAAAAGCTTGGGATCAAACAACCTTATCCCATAGAATGGAAGGAAGTCATATTTCTACCCAAGTACAAGCCTCTTACCATTATGCTGTTTGACGACAGCTTATCTCTAAGCTAGCACCTCAATCACTTTGAGGTAATAACTGATCAACTTCAACCAAACGATGCTCTACTTACTAGAGTATTTATTGAATGCTTAGCAGGTGCAGCTTATGACTGGTATCGCAGCTTGCCAGATGGTTGCATAACTTTCTTTGCAGGGTTCAAACAAATGTTCCTAGAAAGGTTTTATAAGGAAATAAATGACATGACTATGTCGGCCCTCATCAAAATTAAACAACGGCCTAATAAAACTGTTGAACGTTTCATTGAGCGCTTCCGATGAGAGGCACTCAAAATGCCTCTAGGAACTTCGGATGCTCTGACTCTAGATACATGCAAATCAAACTTGTTATCTATAGTTATCATGTGGACGGGATCTACGGAATACCAAGACTGGCCTTCCTTCATAGTAACTGCCAGGACAGCTGGAGACAGTACTGACAAGTTTAAACAATTAGACATCTAGATCCCTAATCTCAAAAAAGAGGAACATTCCAATAGTGGTGGCCGTCAGAACAACCGCAAAGGTAAAGAAGCTTTGGCCATCAATATAAAAGGTAAAGAAGCTTTAGCCATCAACCTGAAAGGTAAAGAAGCTTTAGCTATCAATGTGGGTCAATCAACATCTATCACGACGGCACCCCCACAAGGAGCACAGCGTCCGAAAGAAGAATACTTCTTCGACGAGGATGATGTCATGAGTATCTTCGATTGCCTAGTCAAGAGCAATAAACTTCAACTGCCCGAAGCAAAATGGCCAGATAAAGTAGATAAAATTGACCATCCTAAATACTATGTGTACCACAAGTTTATAGGACATACGACCTGGGCATGCTACGTGCTAAAAGGGAAGATTCATGAGCTAATCAATGTTGGCACGGTTACTCTTGAGCAGGATAAGAATACGGTGACTGCTAACATCATCTCTCTAAAATTTGGCAACTTTCTAGCTCAACTTATGCAGGATGGAATCATCCCATTCCGAAAGCCACCTTGGAGATCGTCAACCTTCCACCAACATGAAGTAACGGTCTTGTCCCTTTGTCAACCAACAAAGAAGAAATCATGTGGATCCATTCCGACTTGGTTGCTGACTTTGACACGCCTGCTTCGTCCTCGAAGTCCAGAAAGACAACTAAATATAAATCAGCCACATGACTTCATTAGGTGATCATCGTCAACCTCTGAATACTACCTTCATCCAGGCAGTTGATTCATCTCTCTCTTCTGAGACATCAGTACGAAGTCGCAAGTCAATTATCGGCCAGCATTTTATCTATATAGTCAGCAATCCACCGAGTTGATGTCAAAGATTGGATATAATCTGTAGAAATCCCTCGGCTTAATTCATGGAAAAGGGTCTCATACACCTCTCTCCCTCTCTCTCCGTCTGCAACACAATCAATCTCGTGTTGGCTTAGGATACTGGACAAATCTTTTATTTGTCAAAAGAAATCTTCCAAAAGCAAGGCTCGGACGAAGGATTGCAACATGATTTCGTTCGCCCCAGCTTCAAAAAAAAAAGCTCTAACTGGTACCAAATCTGGAAGACTCTACCTTAAAGACTATCCAGAAGGTCAAGAGGTCCTTACACCAAGCTCTGATGCCCCTCCATCAGGTTCTCCATCTGCTGTCAATATTCTATCAACTTCATCGCCTCCAGTGGAACCGACTCCTCCTAAGCCAACAGCGGCCGACAAAGGAAAATAGCCAGTTTGCTTCGATGAAATATTAAAGAAAACTCTACTTCTTGGATTTGAAAGACCATATAACTTTGATATATTGGCTCAACTAGACAATACTCCGGCAAGGTTGTCAACCTTTGAGCTCTTGGTATCGCAAGAAAAACTCAGAAAATACTAAGCAAACTTTGATGCAAGCTGACACTTGTCTAGCACTCCTCAAGAAGCTAGACGAGGAACCTATGGCATGTTTTCACTGTCATAGTGTAATGGAGTTGATTCCCAATATCACCTTCACACAAGATGACATACTTCTAAAAGACAATCGACTTGACCGACCTTTATACTACACAGGATATGTCGATACAATGAAAGTCAATAGCATCCTGATTGATTCCAGATCGACACTTAACATTACACCAAAAACTTTACTGTATGCCCTGAAAATCCCAGTGTATAATCTCTCTACAACAATTACGACTATCTTGGGATTCAATTCAGAAAGAAGTGGACCAATAGGAAAGATTCGCCTGAAAGTTTAAATCGTCAATCTTCGCACAAAAGTTACTTTTTATGTGATTAACAATCATGGCTCCTACAATGCTTTGTTAGGAAGACCATAGTTGCATGAACATAACATTGTGACATACACTCTCCATCAATACTTCAAATATGTCGATGATAATAGAGGAGTTAGGAAGGAAGTGGTCGATCTTAATCCCTTTCGAGGAAGGCAAACTTCTATTGTATCCCTGCTCCAAAAGGAAAGTCACTGTAATACTGCAGCAAAACAAAGCACAGGTTGGGCTATACCTCGTCGGTCATGACCCCAGAAGGCTCTGAATCTGACAAAGAGGAGTTATTTAACTCTACTGAATTTGTTTCATGGGATTCTGATACCAGTGTAAGGCACGTCGATCGAGTGACTCTATCTTTCAATATGGTGACTGCCAAGTTCTCCGAAGGCGACGATGATTTTGCCGAAGCTCCCGAATTAGATCCTTGGGCACAAAGAATGGACACTCAATGGGAACTTCACTTCGAGCAACAAGAACCACCTATTGAAAATCAATTAATTTAGGTCAATGTTGGAGAAGAAGTTTTGCCAAGACCAATCTTTATCAGCAAAAGCCTCCCAAAAGTGGATAAGCAAGAATTAATTCAGCTTATTTGCGAATACATTGACATCTTCGCCTGGAGTTACGAGAATATGCCAGGTTTAGATCCTCGGATCTCTACCCACAGGCTCAACATCTTTCCAAATGCAAGGCCGGTGAAGCAACAACAACATCGATTCTGACCAGACATAATGGATGCTATAGAAGCTGACGTCAAGAAGCTCATCACTTGTGGCATTGTCAGAGAGGAACAACATCATGACTGGGTGGCTAATGTCGTCCCAGTTATGAAGAAAATGGGGAAGGTCTGAGTCTGCATTAACTTCAGAGACCTCAATGAACTTGTCCAAAGGATGAGTTTCATCTTCCGATCACTGATGTCATGATCGACAACACTTGCGGGTTCGAATGGATGTCTTTCATGGACGGATTCTCTGAATATAATCAAATTCGGATGAACCCTGAAGATAAAAAACATATCTTTTCGTACTCCTCTGGGAGTCTACTGCTACACCGTCATGCCATTCGGTCTTAAAAATGCTGGTGCAACCTATCAGCGGGCCATGAGCACCTTCTTTCATGAATATTTACATAAGACGATCGAATGCTATATCGACGATATTGCTGTCAAAAGTCATCTAAAGGAATATCACATCTAAGACTTGAGAACTATCTTCGATCTAATACGTCAGCATCAACTCAAGAGAAATCCCACCAAGTCATTCCTGGGAGTCTGTAGTGGCAAATTCCTCGGATTCGTTATTACCTCTAAAGGTATATACGTAGACCCCGAGAAGATCAAAACCATTCAAAAGATGCATCCTCCATTCAACCTAAAAGGGCTACAAAGATTACAGGGATGGCTTGCACACATCAAGAGATTATTTTAAATCTATCTGGACACTGCAGACCGTTCACTTAACTAATGAAGAAAGGTGTCTTTCATTTGGACTGAAGAATATCAGCAAGCATTTGAAGGCATAAAATGGTATTTGATGAACCCGCCAGTCCTGGTGCCTCCAGTTACAGGAATATCCTTCTTAATATATGTTCGGGCAATGGATCATTCCTTAGGTGCCTTATTAGCTCAGAAAAATAAAGAGGGTCATGAGCAAGCTATCTATTATCTTAGCCATATGATGATCGGTGTCGAACATCGATACAGCCCGATAGAAAAGAATATTTAGTCCAGATGTTTGTTGTTCAGAAGATGCGACATTATATCACGGGCCAAACTATTCACGTCATCTCCAGTGTCAACCCTCTTCGAGTCTTGATGAAGAAACCTAGTACACTCAATTCCAGACTCGCCACAAGTGTCATGCTACTAGTACAGTATGATATGGCCTATATCCCACAAAAGTCTGTTTAGGGTCAAGCCCTAGCTAACTTCCTGGCTGCTCATCCAATTCCTGAGACATCCAAACTCTATGATGAAATTCTGGATAAATTTTAGAATCCAATATGATTTCAAAAGGGATCCTTGCTTGGCGACTATTTTTTGACGGTACATCCAGAATCAGACCTAAAGGCATCATAGTCGCTGCAGTCGAAATTGTTCTTGTATCGCCTGAAGGATTGGCCATTCAAAGAGCTTATTCTCTGGATGAGCCACGCTCCAACAACATTGCTGAATACAATGCTCTACTCATTGATCTCCAGTTAGCTAAACAGTTGGATATCGATTACCTTGAAGTATATGAAGACTCTAAACTGATCGTTAATCAGGTTAGGGGTACGTATGAAGTTCGACATCAAGATCTCGTGCCATATCATGAAGCAGCAATCGAACTAGCTACATCATTCAAAGGTTTCTTGATTAAACATGTACGTTGAGCTTACAATACAGAAGCTGATGCGCTTGTCAATCTAGCAGCAATATTGGCAATCCTTGTAAAAAAATAATAGATGATCGTCATCACCAACAGAGAGTTATTCTGCATCGAGAATAATTTACATCTGGAATCTAGCAACTTAGTCAAGATCTGTACTATGAGTAAAGATTGGAGAGCTTCTTTCATCGACTTTATGGTACATAACATCCTACCTAAAGATTCGAAGGAAGCAACTACAATCCGTCGGCGATCGCAGCAATTCTACTACAATCACATCACCAAAACACTCTATCAACGATCATATGACGGTATGCTTCTACGCTGTCTTGCCGGAGATGAAGCAAAGCAGATATTATGTAAAGTTACGATGGTGTCTGTGGTGCACATCAGTTCGAACCTAAATTACAAGATCGAATTCGACGCATGGGATATTATTGGCCAACCTTGGTATCGGATGCTATATAGTATTCAAGAAAATGCCGAACATGTCAAATTCATGCGGATTTTATTCTTCAACCATTGAAATTTTAACATCCGACTGCAGCATCATGGCCCTTTGAAGCTTGGGACATAGATGTCATTGGTCCTATTAATCTTCCTTCATATAGAGGACATCGGTTTATCCTAGTTATAACTGATTACTTCTCTAAATGGCCCGAAGCTATAACTTTGACCGAAGTTAAGACAAACAGCATTATCAACTTCATTAAACATCATGTGATTTACAAATTCGGTGTTCCTCGACAAATTATCTATGATAATGGGCCACAGTTCATCGATCAGAAGTTCACCCGATTCTGTGATAATAATAGGATCAATAATGTTGCTTCTACAGCCTATAATCCCGCAGCTAATGGTTTGGCGAAAGCATTCAACAAAACAATCATCAAACTTCTTAAGAAGTTTGTTTCTACCAATAAAAGGAATTAGAGCAAAAACCTTAAAGAATGTTTATGGTCTTATCCCACTACCATATGCACTCCAACCGGTTGTACACCTTTCTCCTTGGTGCACAGATGTGAAGCTGTCCTGCCGTTGGAGATCCAAATCCCCTTACTAAAGATTGTAATTACCAACGAACTCACAACAGAAAATAATGATCGACTTAGACTTCAGGAGCTTGAAGCACTCGATGAGAAATGGTTATTAGCTTAACAGCATATCGAGCTATATCAAGCCCATATCTCAAAAGCCTTCAACCGTAAAGTCAGAGTACGAGCATTTCAAAAAAGAGAATTAGTCCTTACTATTAGACGTCATATGACTATGACCCACATGAGCAAGGGTAAATTCGAAGCAAAGTGGGAATGACCCTACGTTGTAAGTAAAGTTTTCTCAAACGGAGCTTATCAACTGACCGGAATGGACGGTCGAGTCACTATAATGCCTATTAACGGCAAATTCTTAAAATAAATACTATGTTTGAAGAATGTATAAGACATCTTTTGAATATTGTACATGTCTCAAATCTTCGAGTTATTATCTTTTATTTACTCTTCTGTAAATAAAGCCATAAATAATAAACTTTCAAAAAACACTAGTAGAGTCGCCATTTTGTTTTTGCAAACAAAGTTGTTAGAGATGATTCTGGATTGCTTCTTCTTCCTCAATGTGCTTCTCCTTGCTTCCTTTTGATATGCTCCTCTTGAATTTGAGATGATAAGCATGATAATGGATGTGGTGGTTTCATTTTAGGGAGATGGTAAGAGTTTTAATGGTGGGTTCTTGGAAAATTAAAAAAGTAGGTGTTGTGAGGGAAGGGAGAGGTAAGCACATGTACAGAAGAAGAGATGGGGGGTCGGCCAAATGGATTTAGTTTTAGGAAAGTTAGTTAATTAGTACTTGGGTAGTTATTTTTGCTTATGTGGCAATTGTTATATAAGGAAACCTTATATATTCATAAATATATAATCTAGTCTCAATATATATATATATATATATATATATATATATATATATATATATATATAGCAATCATATATTTATGGGTATATTTTATGCATTAAATGCATATTTGGGTTAGATTTGATTGGGTGTAGTTTAGGTATTACCACCTAGGATTACACATATAGATTCTTTATATAAATAAACACTTATATATATATATATATATATATATAAATATATATATATATATATATATATATATATATATATATATATATATATATATATATATATCAGATGGCAAAAAAAAAAAAAAAGATGGCTCGCCCTACGAGCACTTCACTCGCAGCTTGCTGGCTCGTTCATTCACTTGCTCATGAACTCGCTACTTCGCGAGAAAAGAAGCGATACATGGCCTCCTTTACTCCGCCGAAAGATGCTTAGCCTGACGAAGGCGAATGGTAGGAAGGAAGGCCGACGATGGAAATGAGGCGCTCGAAAGAAGGCCCCCTTGCTTCACAGCAATTGTGATGAACTTACTAAATGACCTTATTCCCCCTGAACACTAGCTAATCTAATAGTTCCTTCTTCACTTAATAAGAATAAGAACGAATGCCGCCATCCTTCTTATTCAGGAACCCATTGAGGGAGGCGTCAACCCGGGAAGGGGAGAGTGGCCGAGTGGTCAAAAGCGACAAACTATAGTGGGAAATTATCAAGCAACAAGTACTTTTCTTTCAGAACCTTCACCTTCAAGTCAAGTATTGGGAAGGTTTCTAGCCAGTGAGGCAAGTGAAGTAAGGAAATCAAGCATGGTAAACCTTTATATAGTTTCAGTCATAAGCTGAGCGCATCCAGTAAGCAAGCCAATTAGGAAGCCTCTTACTGATCATGTGAGAAAAACTTGGGTGTATATTAGTGCACTACATGCCTATTTGGATTTGGACTTGGTTCGGGTCAAGTTTGGGTAAGTTTTGTGTAACCGGATCTCCTAAAAAGTCAAAAGCCTATATAAGTATTTATTTTAGCCAATTATATGGTTTAAGTCACAAATTGACTTATTTTTATACAAGGAACATAGGTATGGCTATATCATCCCTACCATGGCTAAAATGATGACATGATTTTGACTGGCTATAAAGATGACATGATTTTGATAGTCGGGACGAGTTTTTCTCTTACTGTTTGTGTAGTCTTTACCTCTGTCTGTCTGGCTATATAGATGACATGATTTTGACTGGCTATACAGATGACATGATTTTGACTGGCTATATAGATGACATGATTTTGACTGGCTATATACAAGGAACGTAGGTATGGCTATATCATCCCTACCTCTGTCTGTCTCATTATCTGTTTGTGTAGTCTTCACCTCAGGGACGAGTTTTTCTCTTACTCTATATAGATGACATGATTTTGACTGGCTATAATTTAGCAGGGATTATAGCTACTCAGAGATACCTTCGTCATCAGTTTCAGATGAAGGCCTTGGCTATCTTTGCTACTTTATTGGACTCGATATTGCACAAGGAGAAGAGAGATACTTGTTTCTCAGCTTAATATACTTCAAAGATTATTTTGATAGTCGGGAAGTTGATACTCCTTTGAAGCTTCATAGATGTGAATCTTCACCCTACAGATGGTAAGTCTCTCACAGATCCTACTTGCTACACACGACAATATAGTAGGCCAACTTGTGTATCTTGGTCTAATCAGGCCAGATATTTTTTATGCAATTAGTGTTTTTAGCTATTTTTTCTACGCCTCGATCATCTCGCTATGGTGCCTTACTCCGGAATCTTCAATACCTTCAGGGCTCCATTACATGCTCATTATTTAGGACTTCTACATCTACTCTGCAACTTTCAACATTTTCTGATGTGTATTGGATAGAAAATTCGACCACTAGATGATCTGCTACAGGATTTTGTTTCTTTTTTGATGATTCATTAATTTTATAGCAAAGTAAGTCTTCGTTGCATGTCCTTCGACTAAGGTAGAGTAAAGAGCTATGACTATCACCACCAGTAAGATCATTCACGTACGGAGATTGTTCTCTGATATGGGCATTACTCCTACAGGACCTACACTATTTCAATATAATAACAGGAGTGCTATAAAATTGTAAATAATCTGGTTTTTCATGAGCGGACAAAGCATATTGAGATTGATTGTCATTTTATCCATGAGCATTTGTTGGCAGGTATTCTCTTTACCACATGTGACTTCCATAGATCAACTAGTATAATTATTTACAAAGTCACACCCCCATACCGTGATATCAATTTCTAGTAGGCAAACTCATGTTGTTTGAACCATCCTAAGTTTGAAGCAGGTGTTAAGATATGATTAGATTTAGTACTAGATTCAAGTCAATATTTACGTATATCTCCTATACGGATACGGATTCCTACTCCTATACAGATACAAATTCCTTCTCCTATATGGATATAGACATGTTCTTCCTCTATATATATTCAAAGTTGTCTAGCATTTTATATAATCCATTAATAAAATTAATATTGTTGATTTGTTTCAACTAAAATTGCTAAAATATCATAAATTGTTGTTAAGTGGAAAACAGACTAAGAATGCTAAAATTTGAAAACCTCGTGTTATTTTAAGTTCCAAAGAAATTGTTCAGAATATTAAAGTATAAAAATTTGAGCGCATTAAGTTCAATTTAGTCCTTTACTTCATTTATAGTTATTACTTGCTCTACATTATAGGTAAATAGTACATGATTAGTGGAGTGTACCGCACAGGTTTGGATTATTATTCAAGAATTAACGAACTTTGTTAGGGTTTGTTCTTTTAGAGACAATATATCTCCTACCAATTCATGTTGTGTTGTGATTTTTTTCTTGGTTAGATCATGCTCCCCATAAATGGAAGAATTTTCTTTTGTTTTTTAGTTTGGAAAACTTATATAAATTAGGGGTCCATGAAATCTGAGTAATTTAATGAGACAGACAGAAGACCACGGATGCCCAAAGTATCTTCGTGAGGTAATTTGGCATCTCATAGGTAAATATCGTTGGGGTTTATCTGGTCTGCCTTTAAATGACATGGTCTCACTATTGTATTTTAAAATAAATCGCATATATATTTCAATATTTGATCATTCATTTATTTACTTATACATATGTTATGTGTTAGCTAGGTGGTTAGTATCGTGGAGTTTCCTTGGAGAAATTCTTCGAAGCTAGGCCTAGATCGAACTTAGACGAAGAGCGCAAATTGGCGCTTTGATGATGCGCTTTGCACTATCCCATGTTCTCGTCGGACGTGAAGTTGACATAAGAGAAGCGCTGCTAGCTATGTGGGTAGCCTCATTTCTATCTATATAAGTAGCCTTATTTCTACCTATGAAGTTAGCCACATTGCTAGCTAGGAGGTAGCTTCATTGGTTGCCTCGCGACTAGCCCTACAGATAGCCTCATGGTTAGCTTCAAATATAGCTTTGTTATGGTAGCTCCGCAAGATAGCCTTATTACTGTTTGCTCCATGTGTAGTAGCTTTGTTGTCGTGTTAGAGTCACAGTTTTGCTGGCCTCGTTGTTGTAAGTTGTTCAATTCATAACTGCCCTCTCTGAGAGTTACTCATGAATATTTGTCTATATTGTTAGTGGGATGTTCAGTTTTGTAATTGATTAGTAGGTGGTTCTCCTATATAAGGAGAGAACCAACAATTAGGGATAAAGGAACATAACAAGTGAAAAAAAAGATGACGCTCTAGGACCTTCCAATATTGTTTGCAACAACGCTCAAGCACTAGTCTAAGTGCTCCATCAACGCAACAATGCTAGCTTCATGAAGGAAGATGATCAAGAGAGCGTTCAAGAAGGTTGATTGAGATATTAGTCCAATTAGGGCTTGTTGGTTCCTGGGAGTGAATCGACACGAAAAACTGTCAAATCTCGCTTCGAAAAAAGTGGTATTCTGACCACCCTAGCATGCTATTCAACTAACTTGACTAACAAATCATTAAAATAGTATTAACTACTTTCGACTTCTTCAGCAGATCTTTTCTTATTGATTTCATGATTGTCAATACTCTTAGCAAGTTTGACTTTTTGTTTGATAATCATTTTTGGTTAAGTCTTTATTGACTATTTCGATACTCCAACAATCTCAAAAAGAGATTCATGTGATTTACTAAGTCCGCAAGAATCTTATCATAATTTAATATGGATGTTCGTACAAGTTTTATGGACACTAGCTTCCACGAGCTTGAAAAGTTTGACGGTGAGCAGTATAATAACTAGAAGAGAAATAGTAGAATGAATCTTCTTGTCAATATGGATTATGTTCTGTCTAAAATAGAACTATGATTTGAAAGGTGAATAATTTAAAGCCTTTTCTACTTTGATTAGTGCATAATAGCAGTAGAAGTGAGATAATAACCTATGTAAGTTGTTAATTATGAGGATTCCTGGTTGAGTCCTATAACAAGAAGGAGAAGACTTGAGACATATATGAGTCTTCAAAAATAGTACAAGGACACGATAAAAATATCTCTAAGATCTGTCTCCTTAAAAAATTAATGTTAATAGAATATAAAGATAAAAAGGTTATAATTCCAAGGTGAAGGAGCTCATGAAATTTCAACAGAAGAGAGAAGAAAAGAATATGCCTCTAGTTGAAAAGTTCATAATAGGAGTTATACTCACCAACATTTCTACAAATTAGAATCACTTCAAGACTGACATGTATTACAAGAAGGAAGAAGTGAAACTAGAAGATCTTGTGTTTCATATGCATTAAGGATAGATCCAAAAATAAGATCAAAGTAGACTCTCTATCCAAACAGTTTGCTATGGAAAACATGATCAATTCTAGAGACAAGAAGGACAAGAAGAAATCTACTTTCAACAGTGAAAAGGACTTCAAGAACATGCGAATGAAGTTAACTTCCTTCAAGATAAAGCCTTAGAAAGATGTGGTCTGTACTGCCCCATCCCAACATGGTGAATGTTCCTCGTTGTGACGTGGGGAACACGGTTAAAAAACACAGCAACTATCGATTGGACAGGATCGGTTCAATCAATATTCGTTCCTCATTATGGATCAGCTTCTTTGAAATTAAGTCCCATATTCAGCGGGCTGCATTTCGAGGAAAGACTCTATGACTGAGTCGGGAGAGACCTTCCGTTGTTACGTTTTTTATGCTGTACTTGCTTCTTTGGCTTTGGTTTTATGAATGCTTTTTCATTAATATTTTTGATGGATTTTATTGCTTACGTTCTTCAAACTTCGTATTTCACATCCAACTCAAAATAGAAGGATAGAGCGTTGATTCGTTGCTTATGTGATTTCAGGTAACCGTATAGACGTTGTCTAACGCAACCAATATTTTTCCATCTTGCCTCAAACAATCAGAGTGAGTGGCTTGACCCTTCTCCACTTTGACCCCCTTATTCTCCAACCAATCAAAAATACCAATATATATAAATGTTAAGATGAAGGTGTAAGGACACGAATACGTATTTCTAATGAACTGTTGTAGGATTTCTCACGTATACTTACTATAGAACTGTTATACCATAATTCTGCTACATGTTTACTTATGTTATATTTACTATGGCACTGTGTTATGCAAGGATATGTTACAACGATGAGGCAGAACACACTAAATTGGTTAAATTTCTTATAAAGTCGTAGAACATGCCTTAATAACTAGTTTAATCTAGCACGATCATTGGAAAACTTATGCACAAGGTATAGTTTCCTCGAATGGAAACCCGGAGGGGCACGGAATCAATTTTGACCTAGGAGGAAACAAGATAGCTATGCTGAATCCTAGCACGGATGATTCAGAAACTTTCAGTAGGCTCACAACCGTACTGAAATAGTCACCGTCTAACAAAGGGTATAGTCCAGGATGGCTTGTTATGCGAGTGACCTTTACATGAATATACACTACCATGGTGATTGATATCTATTGAACAAGGAAGAGCATGGTAAGTTTTATTCTATAACGACACGCTCTGTCATAGATACGTTGTAACATAGTTGGTGTTATTATGCATGTTACATATTTACATGCAATTCATTAGGATGGCTACAAAGATCACTAAAAATATTGCAAGCTTTAAAATAACTTCTTGAACCAAATGAGAGCGTGGAACATTAATTAGTCACATATCGATAGATGGCAATGTACTGATCCTCCCTCTCCATAGGTACTACAAACCAAGAGGAGCATGCTACCAAACAAGGCGACATTTGGGTGTTTTGAAGCCTTGTACGTGTACTCGAAGGCTTGAATCTACACCTTTGAAGACTCTGCATCAGTCCAAGGAAAATGGCTCGACTCCCCTTATCACGCACCAGAACCAGAATACTGAAGAGCGGGGGACATACACAGCTAGCTACGTACATTGGAGTGCAACACACTTCGTAATACGGTCATAGCTATCTAGATGCATGAGAGTTAATCTACAATCTATCAGTCTCTTATGGTCAAGAATAAGCCTAATGTCTCAATCTCAAGCAAGCAAATAATAGTTACAAGATATTTGATCATAAGACATACAAAAGTAAGACATCCCAAATATTACATATTCAGATGATTATGAAACTAGTCATACAAAATGCGAAGACTAGCAAGAGTTAAGTCATACATGATCAACCCTAGGATTTGCCAATCATATTACAGCCCTTAGACAGACAGAAATAAAGTTGTAATATGAGCTAACACATGCTTGGCGGCTAAATGCCTCAAAAGAATAAGTTACACTAGAGTGGGAGGGCAAAATAAGAAATCCACTCGTTGATACGGTTACTCCTGGTATTCACCATCTGGCTGAAAAGCAGTTAGATCCTCGGTTATCACTCCAAAATCTGGCCATACAAAACCAGCTGGGTCAGACCCCAGAAAGAGCAAGTACCACAAGGGAGGCTCCACTTATGAACTAAAAGCAGCATATAAAGAATAGAAGAACTAATACAAGCAACATATTGATAATAACATAAATGACAAGAGTTAAAGTGAACATACTTGCTTGTATCAGGAAGAACAAAAGTTGGAATATAATTCCCATGTTAATCAGAAGACAATCATTCAAGCACGACCTATCAAGTCCTATGGCTTGTTATCATTAGCTAACTAGGGTTATCACAGGCCTAGTTACTAACAAGATGCAGTTAAGATATTCCCGCAATTGCAAGTCCTACAGACTATCCAGGCAAAAGTTACACGAGTTATGAAGTTACAAGAGTTATCAAGGTTTTTGGTGTACTTGAGTACTTAGGATACAAAAAACATGACAGTGTGCTAAAATGTGTCCTACTCAACGGCGGGCTACAAGTCCACAGGTGTGACCGGGATAGCGGAATCACCTATAGATGATCGTCATCACCAACAGAGAGTTATTCTACATCGAGAATAATTTACATCTGGAATCTAGCAACTTAGTCAAGATCTGCACTACGAGTAAAGATTGGAGAGCTTCTTTCATCGACTTTATGGTACATAACATCCTACCTAAAGATTCGAAGGAAGCAACTACAATCCGTCAGCGATCGCAGCAATTCTACTACAATTACATCACCAAAACACTCTATCAACGATCATATGACGGTATGCTTCTACGTTGTCTTGCCGGAGATGAAGCAAAGCACATATTACGTAAAGTTACGATGGTGTCTGTGGTGCACATCAGTTCGAACCTAAATTATAAGATCGAATTCGACGCATGGGATATTATTGGCCAACCTTGGTATCGGATGCTATATAGTATTCAAGAAAATACCGAACATGTCAAATTCATGCGGATTTTATTCTTCAACCATTGAAATTTTAACATCCGACTGCTGCATCATGGCCCTTTGAAGCTTGGGACATGGATGTCATTGGTCCTATTAATCTGCCTTCATCTAGAGGACATCGATTTATCCTAGTTATAACTGATTACTTCTCTAAAAGGCCCGAAGCTATAACTTTGACCGAAGTTAAGACAGGCAGCATTATGAACTTCATTAAACATCATGTGATTTACAGATTCGGTGTTTCTCGACAAATTATCTATGATAATGGGCCACAGTTCATCGGTCAGAAGTTCACCCGATTCTGTGATAACAATAGGATCAACAATGTTGCTTCTACAGCCTATAATCCTACAACTAATGGTTTGGCGAAAGCATTCAACAAAACAATCATCAAACTTCTCAAGAAGTTTGTTTCTTCCAATAAAAGGAATTAGAGCAAAAACCTTAAAGAATGTTTATGGTCTTATCCCACTACCATATGCACTCCAACCGGTTGTACACCTTTCTCCTTGGTGCACAGATGTGAAGCTGTCCTGCCGTTGGAAATCCAAATCCCCTTACTAAAGATTGCAATTACCAATGAACTCACAACAGAAAATAATGATCGACTTCGACTTCAGGAGCTTGAAGCACTCGATGAGAAATGGTTATTAGCTCAACAGCATATCGAGCTATATCAAGCCCATATCTCAAAAGCCTTCAACCGTAAAGTCAGAGTACGAGCATTTCAAAAAAGAGAATTAGTCCTTACTATTAGACGTCATATGACTATGACACACATGAGCAAGGGTAAATTCGAAGTAAAATGGGAAGGACCCTACGTTGTAAGTAAAGTTTTCTCAAACGGAGCTTATCAACTGACCGGAATGGACGGCCGAGTCACTATAATGCCTATTAACGGCAAATTCTTAAAATAAATACTATGTTTGAAGAATGTATAAGACATCTTTTGAATATTGTACATGTCTCAAATCTTCGAGTTATTATCTTTTATTTACTCTTCTGTAAATAAAGCCATAAATAATAAACTTTCAAAAAACACTAGTAGAGTCGCCATTTTGTTTTTGCAAACAAAGTTGTTAGAGATGATTCTGGATTGCTTCTTCTTCCTCAGTGTGCTTCTCCTTGCTTCCTTTTGATATGCTCCTCTTGAATTTGCGATTATAAGCATGATAATGGAGGTGGTGGTTTCTTTTTAGGGAGATGGTAAGAGTTTTAATGGTGGGTTCTTGGAAAATTGAAAAAGTAGGTGTTGTGAGGAAAGGGAGAGGTAAGCACATGTACAGAAGAAGAGAAGGGGGGTCAGCCAAATGGATTTAGTTTTAGGAAAGTTAGTTAATTAGTACTTGGGTAGTTATTTTTGCTTAGGTGGCAATTGTTATATAAGGAAACCTTATATATTCATAAATATATAATCTAGTCTCAATATATATATATATATATATATATATATATATATATATATATATATATATATAGCAATCATATATTTATGGGTATATTTTATGCATTAAATGCATATTTGGGTTAGATTTGATTGGGTGTAGTTTAGGTATTACCACCTAGGATTACACATATAGATTCTTTATATAAATAAACACTTATATATATATATATATATATATATATATATATATATATATATATGTATATATATATATATATATATATATATATACATATATATATATATATATATATATATATATATATATAAATATATATATATATATCAGATGGCAAAAAAAAATAAGATGGCTCGCCCTACGAGCACTTCACTCGCAGCTTGCTAGCTCGTTCATTCACTTGCTCATGAACTCGCTGCTTCGCGAGAAAAGAAGCGATACATGGCCTCCTTTACTCCGCCGAAAGATGCTTAGCCCGACGAAGGCGAATGGTAGGAAGGAAGGCCGACGATGGAAATGAGGCGCTCGAAGGAAGGCCCCTTGCTTCACAGCAATTGTGATGAACTTACTAAATGACCTTATTCCCCCTGAACACTAGCTAATCTAATAGTTCCTTCTTTACTTAATAAGAATAAGAACGAATGCCGCCATCCTTCTTATTCAGGAACCCATTGAGGGAGGCGTCGACCCGGGAAGGGGAGAGTGGCCGAGTGGTCAAAAGCGACAAACTATAGTGGGAAATTATCAAGCAACAAGTACTTTTCTTTCAGAACCTTCACCTTCAAGTCATGTATTGGGAAGGTTTCTAGCCAGTGAGGCAAGTGAAGTAAGGAAATCAAGCATGGTAAACCTTTATATAGTTTCAGTCATAAGCTGAGCGCATCCAGTAAGCAAGCAAATTAGGAAGCCTCTTACTGATCATGTGAGAAAAATATGGGTGTATATTAGTGCACTACATGCCTATTTGGATTTGGACTTGGTTCGGGTCAAGTTTGGGTAAGTTTTGTGTAACCGGATCTCCTAAAAAGTCAAAAGCCTCTATAAGTATTTATTTTAGCCAATTATATGGTTTAAGTCACAAATTGACTTATTTTTATACAAGGAACATAGGTATGGCTATATCATCCCTACCATGGCTAAAATGCTGGCCATGATACACGACTGCACTAACCAGGCCAAAATTCCTAGTTAACACGCATAATAAAACTTAACCATTACTATGGCTATATATATATAAGTAATAAATATTGTTTTAAAATACATACAAATCCAAAAATAAATATTTAAGTCAAATAAATAATAAATAATAATAATAAATGGTAGTTTACACTCCAAATCTTTCTACTTTGTCGATCGGGACATGTTTGTTTCCTTGTCGTGCTATCTATGGTCTCAAGCAAGCTTTCCAAGCTTGTTTGAGTATGACCGGGTAATATTCGTAAGGTAGGTTTTTAGCAGTATTCTCAGGATCATTATCTGTTTGTGTAGTCTTCACCTCAGGGACGAGTTTTTCTCTTACTCTATATAGATGACATGATTTTGACTGGCTATAATTTAGCAGGGATTATAGCTACTCAGAGATACCTTCGTCATCAGTTTCAGATGAAGGCCTTGGCTATCTTTGCTACTTTATTGGACTCGATATTGCACAAGGAGAAGAGAGATACTTGTTTCTCAGCTTAATATACTTCAAAGATTATTTTGATAGTCGGGAAGTTGATACTCCTTTGAAGCTTCATAGATGTGAAGCTTCACCCTACAGATGGTAAGTCTCTCACAGATCCTACTTGCTATACACGGCAATATAGTAGGCCAACTTGTGTATCTTTGTCTAATCAGGCCAGATATTTTTTATGCAATTAGTGTTTTTAGCTATTTTTTCTACGCCTCGATCATCTCGCTATGGTGCCTTACTCCGGAATCTTCAATACCTTCAGGGCTCCATTACATGCTCATTATTTAGGACTTCTACATCTAATCTGCAACTTTGAACATTTTCTGATGTGTATTGGGCAGAAAATTCGACCACTAGATGATCTGCTACAGGATTTTGTTTCTTTTTTGATGATTCATTAATTTTATAGCAAAGTAAGTCTTCGTTGCATGTCCTTCGACTAAGGTAGAGTAAAGAGCTATGACTATCACCACCAGTAAGATCATTCACGTACGGAGATTGTTCTCTGATATGGGCATTACTCCTACAGGACCTACACCATTTCAATATAATAACAGGAGTGCTATAAAGATTGTAAATAATCTGGTTTTTCATGAGCGGACAAAGCATATTGAGATTGATTGTCATTTTATCCATGAGCATTTGTTGGCAGGTATTCTCTTTACCACATGTGACTTCCATAGATCAACTAGTATAATTATTTACAAAGTCACACCCCCATACCGTGATATCAATTTCTAGTAGGCAAACTCATGTTGTTTGAACCATCCTAAGTTTGAAGCAGGTGTTAAGATATGATTAGATTTAGTACTAGATTCAAGTCAATATTTACGTATATCTCCTATACGGATACGGATTCCTACTCCTATACAGATACAAATTCCTTCTCCTATATGGATATAGACATGTTCTTCCTCTATATATATATTCAAAGTTGTCTAGAATTTTATATAATCCATTAATAAAATTAATATTGTTGATTTGTTTCAACTAAAATTGCTAAAATATTATAAATTATTGTTAAGTGGAAAACAGACTAAGAATGCTAAAATTTGAAAACCTCGTGTTATTTTAAGTTCCAAAGAAATTGTTCAGAATATTAAAGTATAAATATTTGAGCGCATTAAGTTCAATTTAGTCCTTTACTTCATTTATAGTTATTACTTGCTCTACATTATAGGTAAATAGTACATGATTAGTGGAGTATACCGCACAGGTTTAGATTATTATTCAAGAATTAACGAACTTTGTTAGGGTTTGTTCTTTTAGAGACAATATATCTCCTACCAATTCATGTTGTGTTGTGATTTTATTCTTGGTTAGATCATGCTCCCCATAAATGGAAGAATTTTCTTTTGTTTTTTAGTTTGGAAAACTTATATAAATTAGGGGTCCATAAAATCTGAGTAATTTAATGAGACAGACAGAGGACCACGGATGCCCAAAGTATCTTCGTGAGGTAATTTGGCATCTCATAGGTAAATATCGTTGGGGTTTATCTGGTCTGTCTTTAAATGACATGGTCTCACTATTGTATTTTAAAATAAATCGCATATATATTTCAATATTTGATCATTCATTTATTTACTTATACATATATTATGTGTTAGCTAGGTGGTTAGTATCATGGAGTTTCCTTGGAGTAATTCTTCGAAGCTAGGCCTAGATCGAACTTAGACGAAGAGCGCAAATTGGCGCTTTGATGATGCGCTTTGCACTATCCCATGTTCTCGTCGGACGTGAAGTTGACATAAGAGAAGCGCTGCTAGCTATGTGGGTAGCCTCGTTTATATCTATATAAGTAGCCTTATTTCTACCTATGAAGTTAGCCACATTGCTAGCTAGGAGGTAGCTTCATTGGTTGCCTCGCGACTAGCCCTACAGATAGCCTCATTGTTAGCTTCAAATATAGCTTTGTTATGGTAGCTCTGCAAGGTAGCCTTATTACTGTTTGCTCCATGTGTAGTAGCTTTGTTGTTGTGTTAGAGTCACAGTTTTGCTGGCCTCGTTGTTGTAAGTTGTTCAATTCATAACTGCCCTCTCTGAGAGTTACTCATGAATATTTGTCTATATTGTTAGTGGGATGTTCAGTTTTGTAATTGATTAGTAGGTGGTTCTCCTATATAAGGAGAGAACCAACAATTAGGGATAAAGGAACATAACAAGTGAAAAAAAAGATGACGCTCTAGGACCTTCCAATATTGTTTGCAACAACGCTCAGGCACTAGTCTAAGTGCTCCATCAACGCAACAATGCTAGCTTCATGAAGGAAGATGATCAAGAGAGCGTTCAAGAAGGTTGATTAAGATATTAGTCCAATTAGGGCTTGTTGGTTCCTGGGAGTGAATCGACACGAAAAACTGTCAAATCTCGCTTCGAAAAAAGTGGTATTCTGACCACCCTAGCATGCTATTCAACTAACTTGACTAACAAATCATTAAAATAGTATTAACTACTTTCGACTTCTTCAGCAGATCTTTTCTTATTGATTTCATGATTGTCAATACTCTTAGCAAGTTTGACTTTTTGTTTGATAATCGTTTTTGGTTAAGTCTTTATTGACTATTTCGATACTCCAACAATCTCAAAAAGAGATTCATGTAATTTACTAAGTCCGCAAGAATCTTATCATAATTTAATATGGATGTTCGTACAAGTTTTATGGACACTAGCTTCCACGAGCTTGAAAAGTTTGACGGTGAGCAGTATAATAACTAGAAGAGAAATAGTAGAATGAATCTTCTTGTCAATATGGATTATGTTCTGTCTAAAATAGAACTATGATTTGAAAGGTGAATAATTTGAAGCCTTTTCTACTTTGATTAGTGCATAATAGCAGTAGAAGTGAGATAATAACCTATGTAAGTTGTTAATTATGAGGATTCCTGGTTGAGTCCTATAACAAGAAGGAGAAGACTTGAGACATATATGAGTCTTCAAAAATAGTACAAGGACACGATAAAAATATCTCTAAGATCTGTCTCCTTAAAAAATTCATGTTAATGGAATATAAAGATAAAAAGGTTATAATTCCAAGGTGAAGGAGCTCATGAAAATTCAACAGAAGCTAGAAGAAAAGAATATGCCTCTAGTTGAAAAGTTCATAATAGGAGTTATACTCTCCAAAATTTCTACAAATTAGAATCACTTCAAGACTGACATGTATTACAAGAAGGAAGAAGTGAAACTAGAAGATCTTGTGTTTCATATGCATTAAGGATGGATCCAAAAATAAGATCAAAGTAGACTCTCTATCCAAACAGTTTGCTATGGAAAACATGATCAATTCTGGAGACAAGAAGGACAAGAAGAAATCTACTTTCAACAGTGAAAAGGACTTCAAGAACATGCGAATGAAGTTAACTTCCTTCAAGATAAAGCCTTAGGAAGATGTGGTCTGTACTGCCCCATCCCAACATGGTGAATGTTCCTCGTTGTGACGTGGGGAACACGGTTAAAAAACACAGCAACTATCGATTGGACATGATCGGTTGAATCAATATTCGTTCCTCATTATGGATCAGCTTCTTTGAAATTAAGTCCCATATAAAGCGGGCTGCATTTCGAGGAAAGACTCTATGACTGAGTCGGGAGAGACCTTCCGTTGTTACATTTTTCATGCTGCACTTGCTTCTTTGGCTTTGGTTTTATGAATGCTTTTTCATTAATATTTTTGATGGATTTTATTGCTTACGTTCTTCGAACTTCGTATTTCACATCCAACTCAAAATAGAAGGATAGAGCGTTGATTCGTTGCTTATGTGATTTCAGGTAACCGTATAGACGTTGTCTAACGCAACCAATATTTTTCCATCTTGCCTCAAACAATCAGAGTGAGTGGCTTGACCCTTCTCCCCTTTGACCCCCTTATTCTCCAACCAATCAAAAATACCAATATATATAAATGTTAAGATGAAGGTGTAAGGACACGAATGCGTATTTCTAATGAACTGTTGTAGGATTTCTCACGTATACTTACTATAGAACTGCTATGCCATAATTCTGCTACATGTTTACTTATTTTATATTTACTATGGCACTGTGTTATGCAAGGATGAATCAATGTATGTTACAACGATGAGGCAGAACACACTGAATTGGTTAAATTTCTTATAAAGTCGTAGATCATGCCTTAATAACTAGTTTAATCTAGCACGATCATTGGAAAACTTATGCACAAGGTATAGTTTCCTCGAATGGAAACCCGGAGGGGCACGGAATCAATTTTGACCTAGGAGGAAACAAGATAGCTATGCTGAATCCTAGCACGGGTGATTCAGAAACTTTTAGTAGGCTCACAACCGTACTGAAATAGTCACCGTCTAACAAAGGGTATAGTCCAGGATGGCTTGTTATGCCAGTGACCTTTACATGAATATACACTACCATGGTGATTGATATCTATTGAACAAGGAAGAGCATGGTAAGTTTTATTCTATAACGACACGCTCTGTCATAGATACGTTGTAACATAGTTGGTGTTATTATGCATGTTACATATTTACATGCAATTCATTAGGATGGCTACAAAGATCACTAAAAATATTGCAAGCTTTAAAATAACTCCTTGAACCAAATGAGAGCGTGGAACATTAATTAGTCACATATCGGTAAACGGCAATGTACTGATCCTCCCTCTCCATAGGTACTACAAACCAAGAGGAGCGTGCTACCTAACAAGGTGACGTTTGGGTGTTTTGAAGCCTTGTACGTGTACTCGAAGGCTTGAATCTACACCTTTGAAGACTCTGCATCAGTCCAAGGAAAATGGCTCGACTCCCCTTATCACGCACCAGAACCAGAATACTGAAGAGCGGGGGACATACACAGCTAGCTACGTATATTGGAGTACAACACACTTCGTAATACGGTCATAGCTATCTAGATGCATAAGAGTTAATCTACAATCTATCAGTCTCTTATGGTCAAGAATAAGCCTAATGTCTCAATCTCAAGCAAGCAAATAATAGTTACAAGATATTTGATCATAAGACATACAAAAGTAAGACATCCCAAATGTTACATATTCAGATGATTATGAAACTAGTCATACAAAATGCGAAGACTAGCAAGAGTTAAGTCATACATGATCAACCCTAGGATTTGTCAATCATATTACAGCCCTTAGGCAGACAGAAATAAAGTTGTAATATGAGCTAACACATGCTTGGCGGCTAAACGCCTCAAAAGAATAAGTTACACTAGAGTGGGAGGGCAAAATAAAAAATCCACTCGTTGATACGGTTACTCCTGGTGTTCACCATCTGGCTGAAAAGCAGTTAGATCCTCGGGTATCACTCCAAAATCTGGCCATACAAAACCAGCTGGGTCAGACCCCAGAAAGAGCAAGTACCACAAGGGAGGCTCCCCTTATGAACTAAAAGCAGTATATAAAGAATAGAAGAACTAATACAAGCAACATATTGATAATAACATAAATGACAAGAGTTAAAGTGAACATACTTGCTTGTATCAGGAAGAACAAAAGTTGGAATATAATTCCCATGTTAATCAGAAGACAATCATTCAAGCACGACCTATCAAGTCCTATGGCTTGTTATCATTAGCTAACTAGGGTTATCACAGGCCTAGTTACTAACAAGATACAGTTAAGATATTCCCGCAATCACAAGTCCTACAGACTATCCAGGCAAAAGTTACACGAGTTATGAAGTTACAAGAGTTATCAAGGTTTTTGGTGTACTTGAGTACTTAGGATACAAAAAGTGTAACACGTGACAGTGTGCTAAAATGTGTCCTACTCAACGGTAGGCTACAAGTCCACAGGTGTGACCGGGATAGCGGGATCACCTATAACTGGGAAATCTCTCTATATGAACTACTTGATCATTCTAGTTGTTTAACCTAGTCAGATTCATTATGAATTCCTGACCGTGGTAACCAGAAATCTATATCCTAGACATGATACAAGACAAGACATATAGCTTGTATAATCACAATCAAGAAAATCAACAATGGAGTCAAGACAAGAGTTACATTAATAAGACAGGAATAGTTGTTGTAACAGCATTCAGGGTTATACAAGTCATGTCAGGTTTACTTGTCATATCAAGAATACTTATCAAGAGTGTGCCTCGACGGGCCACTAGCAAGATTATCAAGACGGAATTATATTATCATGTTCAAGTTCAAGGTTATCAAGTCGAGTCATTGCAATTTACGCCAAGCATAGAAAAACATGCAAGGAAGATCAAGAATATCCATGGGTGATTGAAACTATCAATCACATATAAACTCCAGCTAAAGTGAGACAAAAAGATTCTCGAACCCAAGACGAAGATCTACAACTTTTATGTTTTAACTTTTTTCAATATTCTAGCTATAAAATAGCTTAAACAGACAAAAATAGTACAAATTCGCGCATGGACAATTCTGGACAAATCTGACACATGGACAATTTTGGGCAATTTTGGGCAATTTTGGTGCATGGACAATTCTGGACAATTCGACGCATGGATAATTCTGGCGCATGGACAATTCTGGGTAATCCGACGCATGGACAATTCGGGGCAATCCGACACATGGATAATTTTGGACAATTCTGGACAATCCGGCGCATGGACAATTCTGGGCCATCCGGCGTATGAAAACTTCCTGCACATCTGCACATGGGAATTTTCTGCTCTTCCGCGCATAAAAAAACTCACGTTGCGTCTTCAGTACATGCTCATAGGGAACCTACGCACATGATACGCTCGGAGTCAAATGATGCGTTGCCAGGACTTCACGGCACACGGCCTCCCAGGCGCATGGGGGTCGTCGTCCCCAAACAGCAAGTTCAGCCATGGAAGTTCCAAAAACTTGTCATGGCCATAACTTCCTCATCCAAACTCGAAATCAAATGAAATAAAAGCCAACTACATGAAATCAAATTCTCTACAACATGAAACCACTAATTTTTGGAAATACCAAGTTTTTTGAAATCAAAACCAAGAAAAATAAAAAACGTTTGAAACTTAGATCTACAAAAATATAACCATCAAAACCAAAAGTTTCAAGCTCTAAAGATATTTAGAATCATGCAAGGAAGAGAACAGAATAATTAAAAATGGAGAACCATCATGTTATCCATGGAGCAAGTTATACTTGCCTTGGGTTGGTTGGTGGGAGGAGTAATGGAGAAGGAGAGGAGAAAATGAGATTAAATGAGAGAAGAGAGAAGAGGTTGGTATATATACCAAGCCAAGTCATATTAAGCCAACCAAGCCAAGCCAACATGTCATATAGAATCAAGGTGAACCGAACCAAGACTAGACAAGAACAACCAAAACTAAACCAAGCCAAGAATAAGCAAGACATGTACAAATACGATTCACCTGACAAATGTCATAAATCCGTATACGTATACCGAAAAATATTTATAACGGAAAACGGGAGTGACGCCCCTCGATAGAGGTTATTTTTGAATATTTTTATTGTAATGCATGGAACGACTACCTCATCTCAACGTTCATTTTGTATTTGAGTTGAGTTGTAAGCCCGTACGGTAATTATTGTAATAAAGTCTTGTAAATGATGTTCATTATCAATGGAGTAAAGTTTCCTTCTATTTCAAATGTGTTGTTCAATTTCTCTGCGTACTCTCTTTATTGTTGTGTTTCAGATAACCTTATGGCTCTGCCTTGTGCGAGTGCAACTTAAGCTCGTACGGTACCTGTCACGACCCGCATCCGCTTTTCGGACACGAGCTCGTGAGCAAGCCAGCTACGTATCGAGCGAACTCCAGTTCGACTCGAGTACATATAAGCTGTCAAGGTCATGGTATCATATCTAATCTAAACTATATCTCAATCCACATGAATCATATAAACAAGAATGAACAAGTGGGTCATAGTCTGCAGCCTATTAGCATATTGTTCAATTAGACTCTAAGAATGGTATGAGTCTATAAATAAGCAGAGTAAATCATGGTACTAAAAATAAAGCACGAGAGGATAATAAATAAATATCACAAGCAAATACCTGTATCATGCACCGCAATCCTCTACCATCCTGCTTTGCTAACTAACTCCATACAATCGCTAAACCTGAAGAGATCATCAGGTCCTCAGAGGACTAGCAAGATACATAAAACATGCCTATCTAATAGTTTAATCATGCAATAATATATACAGGGTATAAACAGGAACTAGACAGGAAACTGACATGGGGCTACTGACAGGTAACTATGAACACGGATACGGGATCAAGTATGCATAAATGAACTGTTGGAAGATCAATGGATTACCAACCCTCGCCCCGAATGTGGACTCGCGGGTCAGTTTCAAGACAAGTCACCCTCGCCCTGTATGTGGACTCACAGGTGCAAAGGACAACCCTCGTCCCGTGTGTGGACGATCGCAGGTTGTTGGAAAGACAAAGGAATAGCCGTTCACTCACACATACTTGCAGACACGACTCGGTCAAGATAAAGTGAAGAAACGGTATAACTCGGTTATGACACAGGTAAGGACAACTCTAGCATGATCCATGACATAAACAAGCCTGGTATAACTACACTATCAAGTCATGAAACACAGATATACAAGCAAGACAATAAACTGGTAAACGCGGTATCATATAAATCTATAACAACTAAAGTAACTAAAGATAACATACTACAATAGGTGTACTATAAGCATGAAAATAAACTGTAGAGGGAGGCAATGTATACTTCCCTGGTGGTAGCACGAAGAACCAATAAATACCGTCAACTGGTACGCCATAACGTCCAAAATCCACAAATGTCTACGAAAGCTGAAACAAACATTTCCAACATTCTCAGAATAGTCAAATTAGCTAGGATTGCCTGTTCTTAAGTCCAATTCTGGACACAGGGGCAGAACGGTAATTTTGGGCAAAAACGGTATCCGCCGTTGGACCCGCTTTGCACCGAAAAATGTACCAGAGTCAATGGTCTATAAAGTTATCAAACTATTTGTTAACAGGTCCGGTTGTCCGATACGAACCCAACTGTATGTCCAAAGTTGGATTCCGGCGGGCCGTGCACAAAATCACCCGTTGGGTCGGACCGTGGAGCCCGCGAAACGACGATCTGATCAACTGTCTCAGAATCGGACCAAACTTGGCATACAGGACCAAAAAAATGATACTGTCCTGGTGGCACAAGTTTCGTCTCGATCTGACAAGCTTGCACAAAGTAATCGGGAAATTTGCAAAGTGATCGATACGGTGAATTTCGACGGATACGCATCAAATTCGTCGCGCACACGCGACCAATTTAAATTTTGTCAAAGCCCACACCTCCGCAATATTCGTACGCGCCTTTCTATGCTTACGGTGCGTGACCACGTCGCCCGATTTGGTAGGAGGCATGTCGTATCGGATGGTTTTTCAAGTTTTAAAAATAGGTTTTTGATCAACTTTGAACAAGTTTTATTTAATGAATGCCTAGATTTATTTAAAACTAAAAAAAGGGTTTTATTGTCCTACATGTTGTAAATAAACTCCTTTAATTAGATTTTCGAAATTCCTAATATCGGGTTCAAAATTCTACTTTGAAAATAGGGGTTGAGGCCGGGTTTACTGTTTCATGTTTGGACAGTTTCCACTCGACTTCGCGTCGATCTTCTCGGCAGGTTGATCGACTTGGTCCTAAACACTTTATTGCTATGTCAAGGTGGCTATGTAGTCTTCCATTGGGAGTTTATAGCTTCAAAAATAATCGAACAATCATGGAGAAAATCGAATGAGAAAAATGGTACCAGGGGGTCGGCTCTGTGGTGGCTGGCCGTTGTCACGACCCGATCCCAAATAATTGGGTCGAACCGGATCATGCCCAGCCTGCACCGTTTTTGAGACGGCGGCAGTAAGCTGTTCCATTAGCAGGTAACCACAACAACATCTATATTTGTCACAACTCAATAATCGGGAATTTAAAACTTTATTAAACTTTGAAATCAAATACAACTGGAATTTAATTGTACTGAAATAAATATCTTAATTCAAATAAACAGAGTTTCAAAATTCTAAAACAACAGATCTCGAAACAGAAAATCTAGCTAGGCATTCGGCTCGTCGGCCTCAGGTCCTGCATCCTCCAAAGGGGACTCTGGCAGCACCACGGGGTACAGAACTGGGTCATATTAGCTGTTGTATAGTATAACAGCTCAGCATCCTCAATGTTCCCTAAAAATGTTATCTCCAGTCAGGAGGGAGCAAAGTACAATTCATGCTAATTTGACAATTAAAATAATAATAGAATCATGCACTTTTAAACAATTTGAAGTAAACAGTTTTCTAGCAGTAAAACAGTATGATTTGAATAGGCAATGAATATGACCGGCTTGGGTTGTACAGTTGTATCCTATTGATACGATTCGGCTTATCCCCGTGTGTAAGAGGGGTATACTGGCCTAAGTTATTGTTTTGGATGTGGTCATAATCATTACACTACTCCCCTAGTCCCCAAACAGTTACAGTAGTTACAGTCAGTGCTCTCAGAAAGAGTTCCCTGTTGCATCGTGGTTTAAACTTGCATTAAAACGATTACTAAATAATTGTAAACTAACACAAAATGTGCTTGCCTCAAATGAACTGGACTGGAAAGTTGGAGACTTCGAGATGGGAATTTAGGATCGTCCTCGAATTCCTACATTTGAGAAATTGACTCAGAATCCAGGATTGCCAATCTAACTACGCTAGTTGAAATCTCTAATTGTGTCATAATCAATTTTAACTCTTTATTAACAAAACACGAACAAAAACACGATTATTGGTGCGTTCAATTAATAACGAGGGAAAGATCGTTTAACTTTGTATTTTGGAAAAACTTGTCGATACCAATTTAATTGATAAAAACTTGTATTTTTGTAATTATACATATAAAACTAAATTTCTTATTTTAATGAGAAATATATGATCGTTGTTTTAATAATAAAACTTGTAACTTTTATGTGATAAAACTTTATTAATTTTTATATGAAAATAATTATATATTTCGATTTACGCGTACGCTACAAAAACTCGTAAAACCAGAAAACAACAAAAAATCCTACGCTACCAATTTACAAGTTACAGAGCCAACAACCAGCTGGGCTTATGCCCATTACAATTTATTTACATAAATTGAAATAAGACAAAATGGCCGTTAGTTCTAAAAATTTCTATAATTAATTATGAGTAAATTAATGATAAAAATAAAGTAAATATTTAATGAGTCTCAGATATGGTCCAATCGTCATTTAGGCTAATGCCTCAACGTCCGGGCGAAGCCGGTTTCGTTTGCACTTAGCCAGGGCCCATTGACCGATACGGTCGTCGCCCAAAATCCCAAAAATACTAATATTTTCCGAAATCAATTTTAAAAATCATTTTGAAAATATAATTAAATTTTACGGAAAATTCGGCAGCATTTCCTCTATTTTTGGTCAACCCAAAAACTGGGAAATATGCCAATATTTTTCCTGTAAATCCCAAACCAGGGAATCCCAAAATATATATATAAAACTAACCACAAACATTCCACATATAAATTCGGAACGATCCGAAACAAATTTGGGAGTCTGAAATTAAAACAAAACATCACAGCACAATATCGGGAGGATCCGAAACTAAAATATTTAGAAAATCATTTCTGAAAAGTTTCGAAAAAATAAAGAAACCAACAAACAGAAGCTTTCCGACATTCCTCAGAAAATCTCGGGAACGACGTTCACCCCAAAAATCGAATTTCCCAAAGAAAACTCGTGGACCAACTCATCCTCGACACGGGGAGGGATGAACTACTGTGATTAACCAGGGATTACCCAAAACGACGGAATTCGAAGGGTTGCCTCAGACTCGGGACGAGCAAATCCACAGTTTGGAGTCGAAATCAAGCGAAGAGCGCTGTCCAGAACAGCGGACAGCCTCCGGGTGCGTCGGGGAGAACGACGTTCCTCGTGCTCGGGCACAGAAAATACGCTGGGTCAGCGCTGGCAGGCGGCGTGGGGTGCCGGGGCTGCGGGAGGCCGGCGAAGGGGGCTGGGTTCGCGCGGGGCGCAGGGGGTCGGGTCTCTCGGCCGGCGGGGAAAGCCGGAGCGGCTGCGGGGCACGGGCGTTGGGTCCGTGCGGGGCCGGGGGCGCTGCTGGGGGCCGGCGAAGGGGGCGTCGTTGGGAGGCCGGCGAAGGGGGGTCGGGGCTCGGGAAGCTCGACGGGGGTTTGCTCGGGAAGGGTGAAGGGGAGTTTGGAGAAAAGAAGGGGATGGGGGTTTTCTCTGGAGATGTGAGCGGAAGAGAGAGAGTAGTGGTGAGGGAGTGGTGTGGGTGTTAAAAGAAAAGGGAAGTGTTATAAGGAGAGGTGGGGAAGGATGCTGTAGGTGGTGAGAGAGTTTATAGGGAGAGAAAAGAGTGGGGAAAGGGAAACGTGGGGAAGGAAGAGGTCGGTCCACTTGGACCAGATCTAAAGAATTATATATTTTTTATAAAACATATCAGATTTAATTGAAAGGAGAAATGGTTCAGGTTGGGTCTGAGTTCGGGAATCGGGTCCGGGCTCGGGTCTGGGTCAGCACCCAAAAATCCATGTTTATTATTTTTTTTTGAAATTGATTTTAAAAACCTAAAAATGATACTGATAATAATAATAATAATAAATTCATAAAACCAAAACTGGGTTTCACAATCTTCCATCCTTAGAAAATTTCGTCCTCGAAATTAAAGGCAGGGTTAGGGGGGTTGGATAAACTCAAATCAAACAGGTACGGGTACTACGCCCGTAACTCAGGTCCAACAATAAGAATTTCCAAGGCAGTCGTGGATGAGACAGTTTAGGGACAAGTTTCACTTATGATGTTATCCATGCAGAAAAATACAAAAGCGAACCAAAGTATACGAGGTTGATCAGACCATCATGCACCGGTCCTGATTAGACAATATATTAGTGGGTGCACCCAATAAAATACTGTCATGATCAAGCTTGATAAAGAGATAGCTTGCAAAACTAGGCTAACTTAGCAGCATCAGTCAAGTTTAGAACGAAAAGATAAGAAATAGGAGTTTATGTGATGGCTCAAATTCTGATCTTCTTCTCACCTCTGACTACGCTTGCAACTGGTTTCTCTGGCACTGAAAGGTTGAGTCCAATCTTCAGCTCTGAATTTTTTCCAATATGTGACTCGGATCCGGAATGTAGCGTCTGAGTTGTGATACGTAGAAGACGTTGCACACTCTCAAGATTAGCTGGTAGAGTTAACCGGTACGCTACTTCCAACTCGTCTTAAAACTTCAAATGGCCTTATGTACCTGGCCTCAATTTTCCCCAGCTCCGTCAAAACTGATTATTCCTTTGGTAGGAGAAACTTCACAGAAACGCTATCTCCTTCTTCAAACTCCACTGGTCGACGACTACTATCAACCCAATGCTTTTGTCTGTCTTGGGCAATCCTGAGCTTGTCTCTGATCATTCTCACCTTCTCTGCTGCATCGGTCACCTTCTCAGGTCCAAGCAACGCTCGTTCTTCGACGTCGTCCCAAGCAAGTGGAGTGCGACAACGACGTCCATAGAGTGCCTCGAATGGTGTCATACCAATGCTAGCTTGGTAGCTGTTGTAGTAAGAGAACTCTACCAAGTACAAATAGTCTTCCCAAGACCCTCCAAATTCTAAGACACGGGATCTCAGCATGTCTTCTAGCATCTGGATTTGTTCTCTCTGATTGCCCGTCAGTCTGGGGTGGTAGGCGGTGCTGAACTTCAGTTGTGTTCCCAAGCTGTCATGCAAACTCTTCCAAAAGTGAGAGGTAAATCTAGTATCTCTGTCAGACACAATACTTACCGAAACTCCATGAATCCGGTAGATGTGCCACATGAACAGTACTGCCAACTTCTCGGTGGATAAACCAACCTTGAAGGGGATAAAGTGAGCTGACTTCGTAAGTCGGTCCACGATAACCCAAATGGCATCCTTCCCTCCTTGGGATCGAGGCAGTCCCGATACGAAATCCATTATTATGTGCTCCCATTTCCATTCTGGGATGTCAAGCGGCTGCAATAGTCCTGCTGGTCTCTGTCTGCTAGCTTTTACTTGTTGACAAATTAAACATCTAGCAACATACCTGGCCACGTCTTTCTTCATTCCAAACCACCAAACAATGGTACGCATATCCCGATATATATGAATTATATATGTGCATATATATATATATATATATATATATATATATATATATATATATATATATATATATATTTAAATATATAAATATATATATATATATAAATATATATATATATATATATAAATATATATATAAATATAAATATATATATATATATATATATATATATATATGTGTGTGTAGAAGCATGGAAAATGATCCATGCGGCCCGAGAAGTTCCATGCGGCTCAGAAGACACGTGGCGTAACAGTGTTCCCCTCCGACCCATGCTACATTAATTACTTTGACGGCTGACAACTCTGAAAAAGTAACAGCCCTGACACAAAAGAGGTAATTATGACTCTGTCATGATGACAGACCCCTAGGGAAGAGAAAGAGATCTCTGACACAAATCCTCCGAGATCCATAAAATGCCACGTGGCCTTGCCACATGGGCGTTCGTATGCGGCTCGAGCGAAGTCTTCCCATGCGGTTCAGAATGAAGCCGTCCTATGCGGCTCAGGCCGAAACAGTCTCATACGGCTCAAGTGGAGGCCTTCCTATGCGGCTCAAGAGGACCATTTCTATGCGGCTTAGGCAGATGCATCCCTATGCGGCTCGCAATGACAATCTCCATGCGGTTCGAAAGTTCGAGGGGGGCCACTACCCGAGCAGCCCTGACACGTGGCCCAAACCTTATGCGGCCCAAACCTTATGCGGCCCAAACCTTATACGGCTCAATCCTTATGCGGTTCAGATCCCCCAGTGGCTCCTAGGACACATGTCCTAAGCCGACCAATTTCCCAGGTTTATTATAATCAGAGATTTGGTCAAATCCCTATAATCTGGGACACGTGGCAGGAGAATAAATCAAATTTATTCGCAGACATCAGCAGATCATCATGAGGAAGATTCATTCCAATCAGCATTAATTACTGATGGGATTTGGTGCAATCTACATTAAATGGCCCAGATTCATCACAATCAAGATTAATGGCCCAGATTGACCAATCCACAGGCCGCCGCCATCTCAAGGAAGCAATCATTGCAAACCCTAATGGTCACACCCTATTCCTATAAATAGCAAGGTGCCATTCCCTTGTAACATATACATTCCCATACAGAGGAGAAAATATACAACGGAGAGAGCACAACCAGAGAGACCCCTTCTCGAGATCAGAGAGCATTAGAAGACTTGGTGCAGAGAGGGAGCAAAGAGAGTATTTCTTCAATGCCGAGCAATCTTCTGGAGCCAAGGCTGCATACCGATCGTCCAAGGAGTAAGGCAGGGCTGCCATCGCCTTCCCGAGCCTCTATCGTCACCTCCCAGAATCTAAAGTAAACAATTGTACTTAGTCTGCTGTACCTAGGCTTTCGTCCCTAGGCTTTCTTTGTACAAGCGAGTTTGTAACGTGAAGTAAAAGTTCAGTCCTCTGATAATTGTTCTGCTCTTTTATATTTCATGGCAAACACGATAGTGACTCTGCTGGGGACAAACTTCTCCACGGCTGGGGAGTTGGTGACGCAATCGGATGCAGCCAAACTTGGCTCCACACAACAGAAGATGGTCGTCCGCTTCGACCAACAGGCGTTTGAAGAGATGCTCTCCGAAGGAAGCGCTGGCCCGATCCAGAAGCACACCCGCACAACGAAGGCTCGCAAAGAGTGGAGGCCAAAATCATTTGCTCCTCCCCAAACCCTCGATGGGATACTCTCTACTGCCCAAGACGGTGAAGGCGATTCTCGTGCGGTCCCACTTCAAACCATAAAAGACTCTGCTGTCCCCAAGTCCGGCAGAGAAAAGCACTACGATACTGGACTTGCAGGGGCAAAGAGCGATTCTACGTGCTCCAGAAAGAAACCGAACAAGGGCACTAGCCGCAAAGCAAAGACTCATGCGGCCCAGAATGTTAGCTACATGAATGATGATCATGCGACTGAAACTACTAGCCAAATGCATAGTACTCATGCGGCCAGGATTTCCAGCCACATGGAGTATACTTATGCGGCTGGGGTTTCCAGCCGCATGAAGAAGACCCATGCGGCTACGATTGCCAGCCGCATGAGGATTGCTGATTCCAGCCGCATGACGTCTATTCCACGCGGCTCTGTCTTCGACCGTCTCTCCGATGATCCTAATCACTTGTGCTCCCAAGAGGACATGTATGATTCTCTCCAGTACCACTTGGACTCTTCCTACTATGTTCCCTCGTACACTTGAGTGAAAAAATCCAAGGCAGCACGAGCTTGGCAAGCTCAGCCGACTGTCCCGACCTCTGACCCTCCGAGCATTCCGCATACCGTTATGCGGGCCTCTGATGGGAAGTTGTACAGAACCACTCGAGTCCAGCCCCCGACGGCAAACGGACAAAGTGGTTCCTCTGACCTGCGTGAGGCTATCCTCCACAAGCGCAAGGAAAGAGAAGGGGTCTCGATGTGCAAAGAGTCCTCACACGGACATCACTGCACCCAGATCATCGTTAACTGTTGTTGCAATAATACTGCAGTAAAAGAGGACCGGCCATCTGTCTTCCAAAGGCTACAGCATCCGAGCTCAGAGGACGAGGCACCTCTTGTTGTCTCCTGCAACTCCACTCACAAAATCCCCGCCGAGGGAAGAGAAAAGAAGACAAGTATCTCCAGCCCGAAGATATCAACCACTACAGCTAAGAAACTGTCGTCTAAACGGTTGTCCTCCACCAGAGTTTTCCAAGGCACCCATTCAAAGACGAAATCTGCTACAGTGAGAGATTCGTCATCCACATCACTGGGGGTTGCTGGAACTGGGGGCGGCACCACTCCGAACATCCACGACAATCCGATGTTCCAAGGAGACGAGCCCGAGGAAACTGCTCTCCCATCAGATGCAACAGATACCGACGTCCCCGGGGACGTCCACGACTCTCAAGACGAAGCAAGCTCTGAGGCTGGGGGTATTGTTCCCTCCGAGTCCGAACCAGAAGAGAATATTCCTACATACCCCGATGATTTCTCGGTACATGGGTATGACTCGGAGGGCGCATCCTCCACCGTTCCTTCCATCACTCCTCATGTGAAGACGGTGTTCATGACGGACAGCAACCAAGGGGGTTCCAGTGATCGCCAACGCATCGACACTCTGGAAGCCATACTGCACGCCTTGGTCAAGTCTGTAGACGAGATCAAAGCGGCACTCCCTTCTCTGTAAGAAGGGACACCTGGACAAACAAGTACGGGTCCCACGGTCAATACGAACTCGAACTCAGTGGCACCAAACTCGGGCAACAATCCTCCTGAAACGACGGCTCCAACCGCTGTGGATGAGGCCAGGGAAGCGAGAAAAGAGGTCCAGGAGCTCCGAGCCATGTTTCACGCTTGAGAGACCTCTCAAGACCTCAGAATACGGTGACCATATCCTGCTGCATGGAGGGATGTCCCTTTTCCACCAAGATATAAGTCATTCAACATCAATCCCTATGATGGCAAGACCTCAGCAAGTCGGTACATCCTTCGAGGTCACCACCGACCATCTGCCCCATGATGATGCTATCCTTACACGATTATTCATCGGGACATTGGAAGGGGTCGCCTTCGACTAGTACCGCAACCTGCCAGACAACTACATCCACTCCTTCGCCGGCTTTAAGCGCATGTTCTTGGAAAGATTCTACGAAGTAGGACAGGACGTCACAATGTCCACTCTCATGGACGTCGTCCAAGGGGAGAAGGAGCTGACAAGGAACTACATTGAGCGGTTTTGCCAAACCGTAATGAAGTTGCCGTCCGGTAACTCGGATTCCTCCTTGATTGAAATTTGCCAAAAGAGATTGCTCCCAACAATCAGTCTCTGGATGGGCAAAAGTTAATTCAAGGACTGGAAGACGTTCATCATCAGTGCCACTAGTGCCGAAGAACGGTTGAAGAAGGCTCGCCAACTAGAATTGCACATCTCGGAGGGAGAAAATAAGGGCAAGCGTCCCAATACCAACAACGACAATGGGGGTAGCCCCTCCAACAATCGGAACAACAGGGGCAAGCAGGCTATGGTGGCCGATACAGCCCAGAAGCCCGAGTCACAACATGCAGACAAATAATGGCCGCAAATTATTTACTCCTTCGAAGACAGCCACGTCAAGCCCATCTTGGACATGCTCATACAAGGAGACAGAATTCAGCTCCCTCCACCAAGACGGGAACCTTGGCCGGCAGATCTGGAGAACCCAAAGTTCTGCCATTACCACCGCTACGTCCACCATGCTACATACGACTGCTACCAACTGAAACGATACATCCAAAACCTCATCGATTCGAATGCTCTGGCTATCGATTTCGAGGAGGTAACCGTAGCAGCCAACATGGTGTCTGTACAATTTGGCAGCTTCCTTCCAACAAAGACTCAAGACGATGTTATACCCATCCCTCTGGCAACGATGGAGATTGCTAATCTTCCACTTGCTCGGGATCAAGCTGCTGGTCTAGTGCCCCTCACCACGGCACGGGAAGAAATCATGTGGGTCCATCCGGATTTGGTGCCTGAAGTGACTAAGCCCACTCTGCCTTCTATTCACAAAAAGAAAGGTGGAAAAGTCAGATCCTGCCGCACAATCTCGGCAGATATTAAAGAAGCCACGGTGGTCGTTACCCGATCTGGAGCACAATTCCAGCCTGTAGCTGAGAACTCGACTGAAGATCATCTACCAACCACAGCTGACGCACCAGGGCCTTCTCAACCTCCGACGACCGACAAGCCTAGGCCGAAGGAGACTCGCTTCGACAAGTTCCTCTGAAAAGAGACACCTCAGGGGCTGGAGAGGCCTTACAACTTTGACATCTTAGCGCAGTTGGCCAACACACCGGCCAAGTTGTCATTATACGAGCTCTTGAGACTCTCGAAGGATGTTCGTACGGCTTTGAGCGATGCACTCCAGAATGCCGACGCCTATCTGGCTCAAGTCAACCTCACAGGAGAAAACTCGCCTACAAATCTCCAAGACAGCGCTTGCACAGGAGCGATGCCCAATATTGTCTTCACTCTGCAGGACATGCTCATCAAGACTAATCTGCACGACCGCCCGTTATACTACACGGGATACATTGGGGACGTGAAGGTGGATCGGATGCATATTGATCCTGGCTCTTCCATAAGCATCATCCCGAAGGGTCTGCTACATCATCTCCGCATTCCTATGCATCGCCTGACACCAACAAGCACCGCCATCAACGGTTTCAATTCGGACAGGAGCTACCCAATTGGGAAGATTCGCTTGAAGTGCCAGATCGGCGATCTCCAGTCAGAAGTGACCTGCTACGTCGTAGATGCGGAAACTTCCTACAACATCCTCTTGGGGCGCCCTTGGATACACGATTATATGATCGTGCCTTCCACGCTGCACTAATGCTTCAAGTATGTCGACAAACACGGCTTTGTAAGGACGGAATTTGTCGACATCGATCCCTTCAAAGGACTCGAGTCTTACTACTCGGATTCTTGTCTGTACGAAAAATCGAAGAAGCATCTGGATGAAGATATAAAAGCTCGAGCTGAAACTGCCCCAGTATCAGAAGTACCTCTGACGATCCACCTTCAAGCTCGCAAACCGGGCAAATCTGTACCCCTTACAGCTGCTCTGCGTAAGGATGCGATCAGCCTCTCGGCACAAGAAGGGCAGATGATAATTCGGCTGCCAAGGTCCGGCCAAGCACCAAGACCCACAATGGAGCCACTGACAATCAGGTTACCGAGAGTCGGCCAGCCACAAGTGGAAAAGTTCAATCCCTCAGACAAGCCAATGACAATACGACTTCCTAAGAAGAACCGTCATCCCGATGCAAAGTCTGGGGCTTCTGGCGAACCAGCGACTCCCCGCCCAACATCAAGTACCAAACTGGGGGTCGCCAGTTTGCCGACAACTCCATGCTCGGCTCCTCAAACAGAGGCCTTGACGATCAAGCTGCCCAAGTCATCCTTTCAGTCTTCGTTTATACAGGGGATGGCTGAAGAAGAACCGGAATTAGCCAAGTACGTGGCTGTCCACACTAATGTTCCCTCCGTAGATGATGTAATCCCGCTAGAAAAGATACCTTACTTCATCAATAAAGGGCTATCTTTGAGTTACCTCGAGCTTGGTAAGCTCTGTACAATGTATGCTATAGAATACGGTATAGGCACTCACCTACACACACAGGTGAGAAATGTTTACACCGCGAACCAGCTTATTCCAATCGAAGACGCCTACCGCATAATCGAGGGAGGAGACCATTCAATCATCTTCGACAGAAAAGACGATCCACAGCCCTTCACCGTAGGGAAGGTCGACCCCGAATCAGATGCCGAAAGACTGTCTCTTTATCTGTACAGCCCTCAATCCAAAGATATCATACAAAGGCAGGGGTACAATCTAGAGACTACGCCAGGCTTGAACTACGGCACTGGTCGACGATTACCTTTGAAGCCGCCAGTCCCAGTTGGGAAACCATGGAACTACTACAGCAAAACTCGATGTGGGTTAGGATATGTCACACCCGCAACGACCCCCGAAAGCTCAGATGAGGAATGCGACTGGCATTCACATTCAACCAGGTCGCCAACTTCTGATTCGGATACCAACATCGGAGACATATTCAGACAAGTCCTGTCAGTCAATATGGCATTCGCCGACGCTTATGAAGAAGATGAAGACATTCCTGAAATCCTCGAGCTAGAGCCGTGGAACCAACAGCTGGATGCACAATGGAAAAAGCGGTTCGAGCAGAGAGAACCCCCCACTGAAGATGAGGTTATACAGGTTGACCTCGATAGCGAATCTTCTCCAAAACCAATCTTCGTCAGTAAAAGCCTAACAGACGAAGAGCGAGAATCACTACTAGAACTTGTCAAAGAATATATCGATGTGTTCACCTGGAGCTACGAAGACATGCCAGGACTAAATCCCGAAGTTGCCCTCCACAAGCTCAACATTCGGCCAGATGCAAAGCCGGTCAAACACCAACAACAACGTTTCCGCCCGGGCATCATGGATGCGATCGAAGCCGAAGTCAACAAGTTGATCGCCAGCGGCTTCATTCGTGAAGAACAATACCCTGACTGGGTCGCCAACATAGTATCGGTCCTCAAGAAGAATGGGAAGATTCGAATCTGCATCGACTTTCGTAATCTGAACGAGGCATATCCCAAAGATGAATTCCCCCTTCCTATCACAGACATCATGATTGATAACACATGCGGTTTCGAACGCATGCCATTCATGGACGGATTCTCAGGGTACAACCAAATCAAGATGTCTACTGACGACGAGAAGCACACCTCATTTCGGACGCCGATTGGCACATACTGTTACATAGTCATACCTTTTGGTTTAAAGAATGCTGGCACCACATGTCAAAGAGCCATGAGTATCATCTTCAGAGACCACTTGCGCAAGACTGTGGAGTGCTACGTTGATGACATCGCCGTCAAGAGTCACTATAAGGGAGATTACCTGCAGGATTTGAGGACGGTATTCGACCTGATGCGAGCACACAACCTGAAGATGAATCCTACAAAATACTACTTGGGCGTCTCCAGCGGAAAATTCCTGGGGTTTATCATTACTGCCAAGGGAATTCATGTGGATCCAGAGAAGACAAAAGCTATTATGGAGATGGGTCCCCCGAAAAATCTCCGAAAACTCAGAGGCCTTCAAGGAAGGCTAGCTTACATCAGGAGGTTCATTTCTAACCTCTTCGGGCGGTGTTGTCCATTCATCCACCTTATGAAGAAAGACGTCTCGTTCGTATGGGATGAAGAATGCCAGCGTGCCTTTGACAACATTAAAAAATATCTGACGAACCCTCCAGTCCTGGTAGCCCCGATTCCGGAAAGACCATTCTTGCTCTATGTACGAGCAATGGAACATTCTCTCGGTGCTCCGCTGGCACAAAACAACGATGCAGGCCATGAATAAGCCATATACTACCTTAGTCGAATGATGATTGGGCCGGAGCACCGATACACCGCTGTGGAGAAGGAATGCCTCGTCTTGGTGTTCGCCGTTCAAAAGACGCGACACTACATCACAGGACAAACCATACATGTGATCTCACGAGTCAACCCTCTCAGGGTCCTCATGACTAAATCAGGGGCACTCAGCTCCCGCCTCGCTACATGGGCGATATTGCTGTCGCCTTATCACATGGTCTTCGTTCCACAAAAGGCTGTTAAAGGTCAAGCTCTGGCAGACTTTTTAGCAGCCCATCCAGGCTCGGAGTCGTCCAGGATATACGAAGAAATACCAGATGAGGTTGCTGACTCACATGCAACTTCTCATGATAATATATGGCGAATGTTCTTCGACGGCGCTTCAAGAACTGGACCCAAAGGCAACATCGTCGTTGGAGTCAGAGTGGTATTGATTTCTCCAACCGGGCTGGTGATCAGCCGCTTTTACTCCCTCACAAAACCCTGCTCTAACAATGTGGCCGAGTACAACGCTTTGGTCATTGGCCTCCAACTTGCAAGAGAGCTGGGGGTAGAATATCTTGAAGCATACGGTGATTCACAGTTAATCGTCAATCAGATCCGGGGTTCATATGAAGTCCGCCATGAAGACATGATTCTCTATCACCAAATAGCGATCAACATCATTTCGTCATTTCAGGGATTCTTCATCAAACATGTCCCCAGACTCCAAAACATTGAAGCCGATGCCCTAGCAGGCCTTGCCGCTTCCTTAGCAGTGCCGAACCACACTCATCACTTGGTTGACGTGATAGGCCACGAACTGGTCTATCCCAAGAACAACGTTCAATTCGTGGCGCGCTATTCTGCCCAGACAGTCGACGAAGCACCAGACTGGAGACAGCCATTCATCGACTTTGTCGTCTACGACATCCTTTCCGAGAACCCAAAGAAAGCCACTTCCTTCAGAAGGCGTTCTCTCAGATTCTTTTACGATACAGAGACAAAAATGTTGTACCGTCGATCCTACGAAAGATTATTGCTTCGGTGTCTGTCAAACGCAGAAGCCAAAGAAGCCGTATGCGAAGCTCATGACGGTGTCTGCGGGGCCCATCAGCCTGGCCCAAAATTGTAAGACCGTCTACTGGACCACAATGGTAGCAGATACGATAGACTACACCAGGAAATGCAAAGCCTGCCAAGTCCACATGGACTTCATCCATCAGCCATCCGAGTTTTTACATCCGACGGTGGCATCTTGGCCGTTTGAAGCATGGGGAATGGATATCATCGGTCCAATCGCTCCACCTTCCTTCCGAGGGCACCGATTCATACTCGCTATTACAGATTATTTCTTCAAGTGGGCGGAAGCTGTCCCGCTTGTGAAAGTAAAGACGTCAAACGTGATCAGCTTCCTCAAGCATCATGTCATATATCGCTTTGGACTGCCCTAAAGGATCATCCACGATAATGGTCCGCAGTTCGCTAGCCATGCCTTATACCGGTTCTGTGACAAGCACCGTATCCAAAATATTGCTTCAACACCATACAATCCAGCAGCGAACGGGTTAGCAGAGGCATTCAACAAAACAATCATCAAGTTGCTCAAGAAGTTTATCTCTTCCAATAAATACGACTGGAACGAGAAGCTTGGAGAATGCTTGTGGGCGTACCGTACTACCGTCCGAACAGCCACTGGAAACACACCATTTTCCCTGGTGTATGGGAGTGAGGCAGTCCTCCCATTGGAGACTCAAATACCCTCACTCCGCGTCGCCCTCACTTATCAATTGACGATAGATGATAATTATCGTCGTCGATTGCAAGAGTTGGAGGCCTTAGATGAAAAGTGCCTCTTGGCTCAGCAACGAATCAAGCTATACCAAGCACGTATCTCTGGAGCCTTCAACAAGAAGGTTAAAATCAGAACATTCCAAGTGGGCGATCTTGTCCTGGCAGTCCGGAGGCCGATGGTTATGACTCACAAGACCGCCGGCAAATTCCAGCCAAAGTGGGATGGCCCATTCATCATTGATGCTGTATTCTCCAACGGAGCCTCCCGCCTCGCCAAACAAAATGGATACTTGCTCATGTTGCCCGTCAATGACAAGTTCCTGAAGAAATATTATGTCTAAACGACATTCCCCGGATCATTGAGTCATGTACCCGCTGGTACCGCTGAACTCACCTTCACAAAAGTCCAGATCCATCGAGTCATATACCCGCCAGTACCGCTGAACTCACATCCACATTATCGAGTCATGTACCTGCCAGTACTGTTGAACTCACATCCACGTTATTTCCAGATTCATCGAGTCATGTACCCGCCAGTACCGCTGAACTCACATCCACATTATCGAGTCATGTACCTGTTGGTACCGCTGAATTCATATCCCCATTACCTCAAAAACATTGAGTCACGTACCCTCTGGTACCGCTGAACTCATGTCTTCAATATTCTCGATTTTCGAGTCATGTGCCCTCTTGTACCGCTGAACTCATATCCTCCTTCCACAAAAATATCCCAAACTACCAAGTCATGCACCCGCTGGTACCTCTGAACCTACACTTTGATTCCAAAACTTATGGATTGTCAAGTTATGTACCCGCTGTTACCCCTAAACTTACATCCCGGTCACTCTTTCGGGAAAGTCATGTATAACCGTACCTCTGAACTTTCTTCCTGAAAGAGATCCTCCCTCATGATCCACTACCCGCACTCCCAGTGCACAAAAAGGGTAACGGGTCCACAAACTTCTAAAATGGCCATGTCGATGTTACCTCTGAGTCGTCTCAATTCTGCCAAAAACAAATCACCCCCTACATAGAACTTCCATGTCCTCATTACCTCTGAGTCGTTCCATGTACCCCTCTTCATTAAGCCCACTCCTGCCATGTCCTCACTACCTCAGAGTGGGAAGGCTCCGTCGAAGAAACCTTCATACTTGTCATGTCCTCATTACCTCTGAGTAAGTATGTCGATTCCCTTTCAACCTATTATTTGTACCCACAACCGGAGTACGACAAGGATAATAGGTCCACAAATGTCCTCTGTTGACCACAAATATTCTCCGTAGAGTCCACTCCTGTCATGTCCTCATTACCTCTGAGTAGGAAGATTCTACGGTAAAACCCTCATGCTTGCCATGTCCTCATTACCTCTGAGCAAGTATGTTGATCCCCTTTCATCCTATTATCCGTATCCTAAGCCAGGGCACGCCAAGAATAATAGGCCCACAAATATCCTCCGCTAAGTTCTTAGCACAAGCCGACCATTTCTCATCATGCCCCGGGAGCCCAGCTGCTCTACGGCATTCCTTTTTTCGATACCAGGAGCATCCATGACCACTTTGCCATGGCTGTTCCAGGTGCCCTAATCAAACTTATCATCCGTACCTAAAACCAAGGTATGCCATGGATGACAGGTCCACAAACAAGTCCCCCACGCGGAGCAAACACCACCACCACATCACAGGCACAACAAGCAATACAAATGAAGGATAGAATGGAAAGTACTCTTTATTTGAAGGAAGAAAAAAGTATTACATATTTCGGGACCACGTCCCTTTCAAAAAGGAAAAGAAAAGAAGAAACAAAAGAAAAGCCGACTACATTTCAGCATTACTCAATTCTAGGAGACGGTTTCTCACTGAGGTGGTCCCCCGCTCAATCCGTTGTCGAGCCCGACGCTCAGCCTCCTGGAATAATCGCTCCCCATTGTCCAAGCCCAGGAGCGCCTGGCAGTCGTCTTCCAATTTCTTCAGGTCAGTCGAAGCTTGATTAACCCTGTCAGCCTCCTGAACAATTAGCTCCATGTCATTTCGGGCAACCTCAAGTTCAGACTCTAAGAAAGTCAACTTCTTCTGAAGCGCAAGGATCTACTCCCGCGTCTCAGTAATCTCACGAGAGACAGACTCCTCCCGAGCCGTGACATCTTCATTCGCGTGACTCAATTGATCATACCGATCAGATAAGTCACTGAGATCCTTCAGTAAGGCCGGCCTGGTCTTATCCCGAGCAGCTCTGGTCCTCTCTATCGCAGCGATAAGGGAACCCCGCTCCTCGTTTATAACAGCAGACAGATCAGCCTGCCGCAATACCCGAAGCTCGGCCACCAGCTGATCAGTCTCCAACAATTTTGTCTCCAGAAGTGCGGCCATCCCTGCATCACCAGGAAGATTCCTAAGGATATCAATTTGACCCTGGGCGCATTGCCGGGCCAAGGTGAAGGAGGTCCCTCTTTCCACAGCAGCCTCGATTCCTCTCTTCAAATGACGATGAAAACTGGCAACCACGTCCTGTAACACGTCGTCCAAAACTTCTGCAAAGGATGGCATCAGAGGAAGCGTGGACGGAAACATCGGAAAAGTAACGCTAGAGCTTGCCACCAGGGGAACAGAGTCTGAGTAGAACGATGCGTGAATGGCGACTAACTCGGCTTCCGCCGCCGGAGAGCCTGGACACTCGGTAGAGCAGAAAGGTCTATTCTCGGGGCCGCCGTAGCAGAGGATGACGCAAGGACCATCGTTCCCTGCCCCGACTGCCCCGATACCTGGCCCGCTAAACTCGAGCCCCAGCAGGCCTATCAAGACGAGCCGAAAGGTGAGGGGGTACACCCCTCTCCACCAGTGCCCCTTCGGCTGGGTTTGTCTCAATAATGTCCATTCTCGGTACTGGAGAGGCAAGGCCTGTATGCCTAGAATGACAATCAATCGACGTGACCCGAAGGACGTGATGATTGAGCAGATAGGCTTCCTCACAGGTTAAGATTCGGCTAATCTTACCAGGGGAGGAGCATGAAGGCTGCAGCTCATCCACAGCTGGCATGGTCCCCTCATCTGCGATCCCCGAGTTAAACTCATCCATGTCCTCTGTCCCCGCCACCTCGAAAGGGGATACAGATCGATCAGCATCATCTTGAAGAGGAACAGGCTCATGGGAGTCCCCGTCATCCTGGGTCACCACCTCGGCATCTTGAAACTCTTCTTCTTTTTCTGACACCTAAAAGAGGAAACGAAGATGATTAAAATTAAAGCTAGAAGGAAAGAAGAAAGAAGGAATCGAGAGCGGCTTGGTTACCTCTGACACAGGGTTGACTTCTTCTCCACTTTCTCTTATGGCTAGCTGGCGGTGCCTGGTCGCAACCAGCTTCCGGAAACGAGAAATACCACCAACAAGAGGAACCTCCCTGCTACGCTTTAGAGCAGGGCCAGGCGCAACGGGTGACTGATCTCCCGACATCTCACCTGACAAAATAGGCGGTTGAACCACCACCGGAAAGGCAGAGTTATCTCCACCATGCTCATCGCCTTCATCATCTTCAGCAGCGGAATCCAAATCTGGCGCTTCGACTCTAGTCTTTCTCTTCTTTGCCCCTTGAGACCCTTCCTCCAGGCCGGTACCAACAATAAAACTGGCGCCCGGGTTAAAACCGACCGGGGACTTGTTCGCCATGACATGGTACAGAGCCGCCATGTACAGGATCTTCCCTGACGCCTTAATATCAGGGACCGAGAAGAGAGTACGGATATGGAATATATCATAATATTGCCAGGCCCTGATGCCGTCAAGAAGGCTACCTTCAAAGCCCAGACAGGAGCTAGGACTGTCTAGAAAAAGCTGACTATAGCCAAACTGCCGGGCAAAGCGGCTAGGCAGATAAGGCTCCAGAAAGACAGTATTACGATTGCAATATACCAGGTGAGCGGGGCGGATGTTACGCAGCCACAGGAGCATCTAGTCATCCAGAAGTTGAGGGGGCGCAACACCATCGAGATAAACAGCCGCTATCTTCTCAGCAGTAAAACGAGGAACAGACGCAAAAATATTATACATATCTGCCCTCGCCAGTGCCATCCGGCAAGCACGTATGGTCTCGTACTCCCAAGGCTCATTACGATAGCGGAAGATAAAGGTATCATCATCAGTTATGCCATCTTCAGAGCCCGGTCTCATCAAAGACTGAGAATGCATCAACAGCCACCCCATCAAATAGTGATAGGACAACTCAGTCCGTTCAAAATCTTTGGTCACGTCGCGAGTGATGACCTTGGAGGTGAAGGAACGAAGGCCATGGTGTGCAAACTAACTTCACAGCCGGAAGGATGAAGTTACGACTGATTCTCTGGATAGAACCAGCTCCTCCAGAGACTACACAGTTTCGCAGCCAAATCATCAAAAATCCCGCCAGGAGCGCTTTGTCTGACAGCTAATATATCCTGGATGAAATAACCGAAAGAGTCGATTTTACTCCCGAATCTGTCACTGGTGGTGGCCGTTCTCTTAGCCGACGACACCAAGTCTTTAACCGTCTCCCGGGAACGAGGGCGACGGGAAGTAATTTGACCTGAGCATCTGTCGGGAAGAGATAGTGCACCCAGTCCTTGGTGTGGGGAGCATTCCCTTCCGAGTTGTTATCCTTTTTGGCTGTCTGATGACATGTGCTATAGTAGCACAATATCTCTTGGTAAAGGGGCACGAAGCCTGGATACTGCCTTTCCAAATCTTCAAACTCCTCATTCGTGGGAGTATACGCCACAAAAGCTTCGTCCCCCCAAGGAAGCATGGAGACCGCGTGTATTTCGTGGAGCGCAAGCCCCATTTCCCCTACGGGTGTATAGAAGGTTCCCGTACGGCAGTTATACATCTTTTGCAGGGACATAAACAATTTCTTGTTTATGGGCAAGCCATAGCTGGTGCCTGTAGAAGCATGGAAAATATTAGAATAAAGGCATAAATGGCCCATGCGGTTTTGGGTAGCAAGTCTATGCGGCTCATACTGGAGTTGCCCTATGCGGCCCAAAAGAAGACCCTCAGACTCATGCGGCTCGGGGATGAATGCGGTTCAGCAGGAATATGCGGCTCAATTGACGACACGTGTGACCCCCCCCCACAGTTGCCACTGGAGTAATGGCTTCATTTAATGCTCTGACACGACTCGACGGCTGTCTCTGACATAAAGTATCATAATGGCTCTGCCATAATGACAGACTCTTCGGAAAAAGAAGAAAATCTCTGACCCGATCTGACAAAAAATCCTAGATTGCCACGTGGCAAAAGTCTCATGCGGCTCGAATAGAGAACAGCTTCATGCGGCTCATTGAGGAGTCACTCTAATATGATTAACAAAAATCTGCCATATGCGGTCCACCCATAGCCCGGTCTATGCGGCTCAACACCACGCTAATTCATGCGGCCCACAGAAACTATGCATATACGGCTCATGGAGAGATCGTCCCCTGCGGCTCGCAAAGATTATGCATATGCGGCTCACGGAAAGTTCGTCCCCTGCAGCTCGATGAGGCATTGACTCATGCGGCTCACGAGGAGTATCCCCCTGCAGTTCAAGTGTTGGTCACCCTATGCGACCCTGGCAGGATCTTCAATTAAAAAAATATGGCACTGAAGATGCAACAGAATCCCAACGAGAATATTCAACATCATCATCATAATTGCCGAGATCAGGGCATATCATTTATCATCAAGCCAATAGGACACGTGGCGAGCAATCAAATATTGGCATAATCAATCACGAAGATTTAAAGCAGTCAGCATTAACTGCTCATAAGATTTGGTGCTATCCGCATTAGTGGCCGAGATTCATTATGATCAGGATCAAGGGCCCAGATAGAATGAAGGAGCGCCGACATTCCAAACAGATAATCATCAGCAAACCCTAATGATCTCACCCCACTCTTATAAATAGCCAGCATCATTCCCATGTAAAAGAGGTCGACAATAAAAAGAATAAAAAAAGAAGAGAGAGATATACACAGAGAGAGCTCCCCCTTTTCTTGATAATCACAGAGAGAGAGAAGCCAGGAGAGCAACCCGAAGAGAGTAAGAAGAGCCTTTCTTCGTCAACGCCGAGCAGATCTTCCCCGAGCCAAGGCTGCATACCGATCGTCCAAGGAGTAAGTCAGAGCGGCCGTCGCTTTCCCGAGCCTCTATCGTCACCCCCCAGAATCAAAAATAAACAATCGTACTTAGTCTGCTGTACCTAGGTTTTCGTCCCTAGGCTTTCTTTGTACGAGCGAGTTTGTATTGTGAGTCTAAGTTCAGTCCTCCGATAATTGTTCTGTTCTTTTACAATCAATGGCAAACACGATGGCGACTCTGCTGGGGACTAACTTCTCCACGGCTGAGGAGTTGGTGACGCAATCGGATGCAGCCAAACTTGGCTCTACACAACAGAAGATGGTCGTCCGCTTCGACCAACAGGCGTTCGAAGAGATGCTCTCTGAAGGCAGCGCTGGCCCGGTCCAGAAACGCACCCGCACCACGAAGGCTCGTAAAGAGTGGAGGCCAAAGTCATTTGTTCCTCCCCTAGCCCTCGATGGGATACCCTCGGTCGCTCAAGACGGCGAGAAAGACTCTCCTGCGGCCCCACATCAGATCGCAGACACCTCTGCTGTCCCCAAGTCCGGCAGAAGAAAATACTATGATGCTGGACTTGCAGGGGCAAAGAGGGTCTCTGCTCAACCTGAACCGCAGAGGGGTATTAGCCGCAGAAAGAAAATCCATGCGGCCACAACCGTCAACCACATGAAGAAAACTCATGCGGCCACTTCTGTCAGCCGCATAACTTATGCAGCTATAGTTCCCAACCGCATGGATGAGATTCATGTGGCTAGTAAAGTCAACCGCTTGCAGAAAACCCATGCGGCCACAGATGCCAATCGCATGCGGACAGCCTGCACGGCCGTGACTCCTAACCGCATAAGAACTCGTCCCACAACAGAAGACAGTCGCATGCAGATAGCCTGCACGGCACCCAACGCTAGCCGCATAGCGTCTTTACCACACTTCTCTCGATCAGTTTTCGACCGACTCTCATGCGGTCCTAACTCTGATCACTTTCTGGATGAAAATCCAGACTCTGTGATACCTAATGTGGACTCTTCCTATTACGCACCCACAAGTGCTAAAAAGAAAAAGTCTAGGGCAGCGCGGGCTCATCAAGTCCAGACAGCTGCCCCAACCTCTGACTATCGGGGCGTCCCGCTGAGTATCACGCGGGCCTCTGACGGGAAGTTGTATAAAACTACTCGAGTCCAGCCCCCGGCGGCAAACGGACAAAGTGGTTCCTCTGACCTGCGTGAAGCTATCCTCCACAAACGCAAGGAAAGAGAATGAGCCTCAGCGTGCAAAGAGTCCTCACAGAGACGTCACTGCACCCAGATTATCGTCAACTGCTGTTGCAACAACACGGCAGTAACGGAAGACCGGCCATCCGTCTTCCAAAGATTACAACATCCGAGCTCGGAAGACGAGGCACCTCCCGTTGCCTCCTGCAATTCCGTGCGGAAAGTTCCCGTTGAGGGAAGAGGGAAGAAGACAAGCATCTCCAGCCCAAAGGTGTCAACTATTGCAGCTAAGAAGCCGTCGTCTAAAGGATTATCCTCTACTGGAGTATTCCAACACACCCGTTCAAAGACGAAAACTGCTGCAGTAGAAAGTTCGCCGTCTACGTCATTGGGGGTCGTCGGAACTGGGGGTAGCACTCCTCCAAACCTCCACGATAACCCGACATTCCAAGAAGACGGACTGGAGGAAGCAAATCCTCCGACGGATACAACAGATACCGACGTCCCCAAGGACGTCCTAAACGAAGCAAGCTCTGAAGCTGGGGGTACTGTTCCTTTCGAGTCCGAACCTGAAGAGAACATCCCCACATATCCTGATGATTTCTCGATGCATGAGTATGACTCGGAGGGCATGTCCGCCACCTCTCCTTCTGTCACTCCTCACGTGAGGACGGTATTCATGACGGACAACAGCCAAGGTGGTTCCGGCGATCGCCAACGTATCGACACTTTGGAGGCCATACTGCACGCCTTGGTCAAGTCTGTAGACGAGATCAAAGCAGCGCTTCCTACTCTGCAGGGAGTGACACCTGGTCAGACAAGCACGGGTCCCGCGAACAACATAGATTCAAATTCAGCGGCACCAAACCCGGGCAATAATGCTCCCGAGATAACGGCCCCTACCGCGACAGATATGGCCCGAGAAGTAAGGAGAGAGGTTCAGGAGCTTTGAGCGATGTTCCACGCCCGAGAAAATTCTCAAGACCTCAGAATACGGCAACCATACCCTGCTGAATGGAGGGATGTGCCCTTTCCCCCAAGATATAAGCCGTTCAATATCAACCCATATGATGGTAAGACTTCAGCAAGCTGGTACATCACTTACTTTGAGGTCACTACCGACCATCTGCCCCATGATGACGCCATCCTCACACGGTTATTCATTGGGGCACTGGAAGGAGTCGCCTTCGATTGGTACCGCAACCTGCCAGATAATTGCATCCACTCCTTCGCTGGCTTCAAGCGCTTGTTCTTGGAGAGGTTCTATGAGGTAGGGCAGGACGTCACAATGTCTACCCTCATGGACGTCGTCCAAGGAGAGAAAGAGCTGACAAGGAATTACATTGAGCGGTTTCGTCAAACCGCAATGAAGTTACCATCTGGCAACCCGGACTCTTCCTTGATTGAAATTTGCCAAAAGAGACTACTCCCAACAATTAGTCTCTGGATGGGCGAAAGTCAATTCAAGGACTGGAAGGCCTTTATCATCAGTGCTATAAGTGCCGAGGAACGATTGAAGAAAGCTCGCCAACTGGGGTTGCATATCTCAGAGGGAGAGAACAAGGGGAAGCGTCCCAACGCCAGCAACGACAATGGGGGTAGCCCCTCCAATAACCGGGACAACAAAGGCAAGCAGGCCATGGTGACCGATACAGCCCAGAAGCCCGAGCCACAGCCAGCAGACAAACAATGGCCTCAAATCACTTATTCTTTCGAAGACGGCCACGTCAAGCCTATCTTGGACATGCTTATACAAGGAGATAGAATTCAGCTTCCTCCACCAAGGCGGGAACCTCGGCCGGCTGATTTGGAAAATCCAAAGTTCTGCCATTACCACCGCTACGTCCACCATGCTACACACGACTGCTACCAACTGAAACGGTATATCCAGAACCTCATCGATTCGAACGCTCTGGCTATCGACTTCGAGGAGGTAACCGTAGCAGCCAACATGGTGTCCGTACAATTCGGCAATTTTCTTCCAACAGAGACTCAAGACGGTGTCATACCCATCCCTCTGGCAACGATGGAAATCACTAATCTTCCGCCTGCCCGTGATCAAACTCCCGGCCTAGTACCCCTCACCACATCACGAGGAGAAATCATGTGGGTCCATCCGGACCTAGTCCACGAGGTGACTCAGCCCACTTTACCTTCTAAAAAGAAAAGTGGAAAGGTTAGATCATGCCGCACCGCCTCGGCAGAGGAGGAGGAAGTCTCAGCCGTCACTACTCGATCTGGAGCACAAGCCCAACCAGTGGCCGAGAATCCGACTAATGATCAGCAGCCCACAAACGCTGATACTCCGGGACCGGCTCAGCCTTCGACGACCGACAAACCCAGGCCGAAAGAGACCCGCTTCGATAAATCCCTCCGAAAGGAGACACCTCAGGGGCTGGAAAGACCCTACAACTTCGACATCTTGGCTCAATTGGACAATACACCGGCCAAATTATCTTTATATGAACTCCTGAGGCTCTCGAAGGATGTCCGCACGGCTCTAAGTGAGGCGCTCCAAAATGCCGATGTATACTTGGCTCAGGTCAACCTCACGGAAGATACTCAGCCTACAGATCTCCAAGATAGTGCGTGTACAAGTGCAATGCCCAATATCGTCTTCTCTCCGCAGGATATGCTCATCAAAACTAACCTGCACGATCGCCCATTGTACTACACTGGATACATCGGCGACGTAAAGGTGGACCGAATGCACATTGATCCTGGGTCCTCCATAAGCATTATTCCGAAGGGTCTGCTACATCATCTTCGCATTCCAATGTATCGCCTGACGCCTACAAGCACCGCCATTAGCGGTTTCAATTCGGGCAGGAGCTACCCAATAGGAAAGATTCGCTTGAAATGTCAGATTGGCGATCTCCAATCAGAAGTCACCTGCTACGTCATAGATGCCGACACTTCTTACAATATCCTTCTGGGGCGGCCTTGGATACACGATTACATGATCGTGCCTTCCACGCTACACCAGTGCTTCAAATATGTCGATAAGCACGGCTTCGTGAGGACAGAGTTTGCTGATATCGATCCCTTCAAGGGGGTCGAATCTTATTACTCAGACTCCTGTCTGTACAAAAAATCAAAGAAGCATCTGGTCGAAGAGGAGGTGCAAGCTCACACCAAGACAACCACAAGATCAGAAGAACCCCTGACGATCCACCTCCAGGCTCGCAAACCGGGCAGTTCTGTACCCCTTACGGCTACTCTGCGTAAGGACGCAATCAGTCTATCGGCGCAAGAAGAGCAGATAAGAATCCGGCTGCCGAGGTCTGGCCAAGTGCCGAGACCCACACCAGGGCCTTTTACCATCAGACTACCGAGAGTCGGTCAGCTCCAAGCGGAGAAACTCAATCCCTCCGACAGACCGCTCACGATACGTCTTCCTAAAAAGGGCCGTCACCCCGACGCGAGGTCTGACACTTCCAGCGAACCAGCCACTCCTCGCCCCACGTCAGATGCCAAGCTAGGGGTTGCTAGCCTACCAACAACTCTACGACCTGCTCCGCCGATCGAGCCTCTGAAGATCAAGCTGACTAGGTCGCTCTCTCAGTCTTCATTTATACAGGGGGTGGCCGAAGAAGAACCAGAATTAGCCAAGCATGTGGCTGCCCACTCCGATACCCCTTCTGCGGATGATGTAATCCCTCTCGAGAAGATACCTTATTTTATCAATAAAGGGCTATCTTTGAATTACATCGAGCTCAACAAGCTATGTACAATGTATGCTATGGACCACGGTATAGGCACTCACCTACACACACAAGTGACAAATGTATATACCACAATCCAGCTTACTCCGGCAGAAGACGCTTACCGAATAGTCGAGGGAGGGGACCACCCGATTATCTTCGGCCGAAAAGACGATCCGTACCCCTTCACCATAAAAGAAGTCGATCTTGGGTCAGATGCCGGGAGATTGCCTCTATACCTTTATAGTCCCCAGTCCAAATACCTCATGCAGAAACAAGGATATGATCTAGAAACTACACCAGGTTTGAATTACGGTACCGGACGGCGACTACCTTTGAAGCCCCCAGTACCGTCTGGTAAACCACGGGACTACTATAGCAAAACTCGATGTGGACTAGGGTATGTAACTCCCACAACGACTCCAGAGAGTTCAGATGAAGAATGTGATTGGCAGTTACACTCAACCGGGTCACCAACTTCCGACTCAGACACAAGCATTGGGGACATATTCAGACAAGTCCTATCAGTCAACATGGCATTTGCCGACGCTTACGAAGAAGACGAGGACATTCCTGAAATCCTTGAGCTTGAGCCGTGGGCCCAACAGTTAGACGCACAATGGAAAAAGCGGTTCGAGCTAAGAGAACCTCCTACAGAGGATGAAGTTATGCAGGTCAACCTCGGCACCGAATCCTCTCCAAAGCCAATCTTCGTCAGTAAAAGCCTAACAGACGAGGAACGAGAATCACTGCTGGAACTCATCAGAGAATATATTGACGTATTTGCATAGAGTTACGAAGACATGCCGGGATTAGATCCCGATATTGCTCTCCATAAACTCAATATACGGCCGGATGCAAAGCCAGTCAAGCAGCAGCAACGACGCTTCCGCCCGGGCATCATGGACGCGATCGAAGCCGAAGTCAACAAGCTGATAGCCAGCGGCTTCATCCGTGAGGAGCAACACCCTGACTGGGTCGCCAATATAGTCCCGGTCCTTAAGAAGAACGGGAAGATCCGAATCTGTATCGACTTCGGTAATCTAAATAAGGCATGTCCGAAAGACGAATTTCCCCTCCCGATCACGGACATCATGATTGACAACACATGCGGCTTCGAACGTATGTCATTCATGGATGGATTCTCGGAATACAATCAAATCAAGATGTCCCTCGACGATGAGAAGCACACATCATTTAGAATACCGATCGGCACATACTGTTACACAGTCATGCCATTCGGTCTAAAGAACGCTGGTGCCACATATCAGCGGGCTATGAGTATCATTTTTAGAGAACATTTGCGCAAAACAGTGGAATGCTACGTCGACGACATCGCTGTCAAGAGTCGCCGTAAGGAGGATCATCTGCAAGATCTGAGAACGGTATTCGACCTGATGCGAGCCCACAACCTGAAGATGAACCCGACAAAGTCGTTCTTGGGCGTATCCAGCAGGAAGTTCTTAGGTTTCATCATCACTGCACGGGATATCCATGTAGACCCTGAGAAAACCAAGGCAATAATGGAGATGGGTCCCCCGAAAAATCTCTGCGAACTTAGAGGCCTCCAAGGGAGGCTAGCCTATATCAGAAGGTTCATTTCCAATCTCTCCGGACGATGCCGGCCGTTCACACACCTCATGAAGAAGGGAGTCTCATTCGTATGGGACGAAGAATGCCAACGCGCTTTCGACGACATCAAAGAATATTTGTCAAATCCTCTAGTCCTGGTGGTTCCGGTCCCTGGAAAACCATTCTTGCTCTATGTACGAGCAATGGAACACTCCCTCGGTGCCCTGCTGGCACAAAATAATGACGCAGGACACGAACAGGCCATATACTACCTCAGCCGAATGATGGTCGGGCCCGAACACCGATACACTGCCGTGGAGAAAGAATGCCTCGCCTTGGTATTCGCCATTCAAAAGACGCGGCATTATGTTACAGGACAAACCATACATGTGATCTCACGGGTAAATCCCCTCAGGGTCCTCATGACTAAACCAGGGGCGCTCAGCTCTCGCCTCGCTACATGGGCAATACTGCTATCCCCATATCATATGATCTTCGTCCCACAGAAGGCTGTCAAAGGCCAAGCCCTGGCAGACTTTTTGGCGGCCCATCCAGGATCAGGGTCATCCAGAATATACGAGGAAATCCCAGATGAGGTCGCCGATTCTAATACAACCACCCGCGACAACATATGGAGGATGTTCTTCGATGGCGCTTCAAGAACCGGACCCAAGGGAAATATCGTCGTCGGGGTCGGAGTAGTATTGATCTCTCCTACCGGGCTAGTGATCAATCGTGCCTACTCTCTCACGGAACCCTGTTCCAACAATGTGGCCGAGTACAACGCTTTGGTCATTGGCCTCCAACTTGCAAAGGAGCTGGGTGTAGAATATCTCGAAGCATACGGCGATTCACAATTAATCGTCAATCAGATTCGGGGGTCGTACAAAGTCCGCCATGAAGACATGATCCCCTACCACCAAATAGCAATCAACATTATCTCCTCATTCGAGGGATTCTTCATCGAACACGTCCCCAGACTTCAAAATATCGAAGCCGATGTCCTAGCAGGCCTTGTCGCTTCCTTAGCAGTGCCGAACCAAGCGCATCACTCGGTTGAGGTGACAGGCCACGAACTGGTCTGTCCCAAGAACAATATTCAATTCGTGGCGAGCTATTCTGCCCAGACGGTCGACGAAACACCAGACTGGAGACAGCCGTTCATTGACTTCGTCGTATACGATATCCTCCCGGAGAATCCAAGGGAAGCCACCTCCATCAGACGGCGTTCTCTTAGATTCTTCTACGACACAGAGACAAAGATGCTGTACCGACGATCCTACGACAGATTATTACTTCGGTGCTTGTCAAACGCAGAAGCCAAAGAAGCTGTACGAGAAGCTCACGACGGTGTCTGTGGGGCCCATCAGCCTGGCCCTAAGCTACAGGACCGTCTTCGCCGTATGGGCTACTACTGGCCCACGATGGTGGCAGACGCAATAGACTATGCCAGAAAATACAAGGCTTGCCAAGTCCACGCGGACTTCATTCACCAACCATCCGAGTTTCTACATCCAACGGTGGCATCCTGGCCATTCGAAGCATGGGGAATGGATATCATTGATCCAATCACCCCACCTTCCTCCCGAGGACATCACTTCATACTTGCGATCACCGATTACTTCTCCAAATGGGCGGAAGCCATCCCACTCGCAGAAGTTAAGACTTCAAACGTGATCAGCTTCCTTAAGCATCACGTCATCTACCGCTTCGGACTACAGCGGAGGATCATCCATGATAATGGTCCGCAGTTTGCAAGCCATGCATTCTATCGATTCTGCGACAAACACCGCATTCAGAATGTCGCTTCGACACCATATAACCCGGCAGCAAACGGGTTGGCAGAGGCATTCAATAAAATAATCATCAAACTCCTCAAAAAGTTTGTCTCCTCCAACAAACGCGACTGGAACGAGAAGCTCGGCGAATGCTTATGGGCTTATCGTACCACGGTTCGAACAGCTACTGGGAATACACCATTCTTTTTAGTATACGGGAGTGAGGCAGTCCTTCCACTGGAAACTCAGATTCCCTAACTCCGCGTCGCCTTCACTTATCAATTGACAACGGATGATAACTATCGACGCCGATTACAAGAGTTGGAGGCCTTAGACGAAAAGCGCCTCCTAGCCCAGCAAAGGATCGAGCTATACCAAGCACGTATCTCAGGAGCCTTCAACAAGAAGGTCAAAATCAGAACATTCCAAGTGGGCGATCTCGTTCTGGCAGTCCGGAGACCAATGGTCATGACTCACAAGACCGCAGGCAAGTTCCAGCCAAAATGGGAAGGTCCATTTGTCATCGAGGCCGTGTTCTCCAACGGCGCCTACCGCCTCGCCAAGCAGAATGGGGACTTGCTTATGTTGCCCGTCAACGGCAAGTTTCTGAAGAAATACTATGTTTAGACAACATTCTCTAAATTATCGAGTCATGTACCCTCTTAGTACCCCTGAACTCGCACCCACCATTTTCCAAATTATCGAGTCATGTATCCATTGATACCACTGAACCCACATCCACAACATTTCAGATTACCGAGCCATGCACCCGCTGGTGCCACTGAACTCTCATCTCCTCAATATTCTAGAAAATCCAAATTATGTACTTACATTCCGGTCACTCTCTCAGATAGTAAGTCACGTATAATCATACCTCTGAACTTTCTTCCTGAAAGAGATCCTCCCTCATGATCCACTACCCGCGCTCCCAGTGCACAAAAAGGGTAATCGATCCACTAATTTCCGAAACGACCATGTCCTCATTACCTCTGAGTCGTTTTCACTTCCACCAAAAACAAACCGCCCCCTCGCATAGAACTTCCATGTCCTCCTACCTCTGAGTAGTTCTATGCACCCCTTCTTCATTGCGCCCACTCCTGCCATGTCCTCATTACCTCTGAGTGGGAAGGCTCCGTCGAAGAAATCACCATATTTGCCATGTCCACATTACCTCTGAGTAAGTATGTTGGTTCCCTTTCAACCTATTATCTGTACCCACAACCGGAGTGCGACAAGGATAATAGGTCCACAAATGTCCTCTGTTGACCACAAATGTCCCCTGTTGACCACAAATGTCCTCTGTTGACCACAAACGTCCTCTGTTGACCACAAATGTCCTCTGTTGACCACAAACGTCCTCTGTTGACCACTATTGATTATATGACTGGCTTCCTTCTACCTTATTATCCATACCCTGAACCAGGGTACGCCAAGGATAGTAGGTCCACAAATATCCCTCGCTAAGCCCCTTAGCATAAACCCGCCATTCTTCCGTGCCCCAGGAGCCCAGTTGCTCTATGGCACTCCTTTTCCCAACCCCAAGAACATCCATGACCACTTTGCCATGGCTGCTCCAAAACGTCCTAATCAAACTTGTTATCCGTACTTAAAACCAAGGTACACCCAGGGTAACAAGTCCACAAATAATCCCCCAGCAAGTCCAATTCCATGAACACCACAAGAACAAGAAAGAGAAGATGAGTTGAAACATGCTCATTTATTTTAAAATTCAAAAGAGCTACATCAGTGGGGATCACATCCCTTGCAAATAAAAATATACACATATGAAAGAAAAATAAAAAGAGAAGCAGAAGAGGACAGATGGTGGATCACTGCTCCGGGGCGCATAACACCGTGAGGCAGTCCTTTATCAAGGCGACCGACCGCTCAAAACTCTGTTTGGCTCGACGCTCTGCCTCCTGATTCAGCACCGCCGGGTCCTCCAGATGAGCATAGGCTCGCCAGTTGTCCTCAAACTCCTTAAAAGACCGCTCCAAGGTGGCAGAGGATCGGGAAACCCGCTCGGCCTCCCGAGCAATCGACTCCTGCTCTGCACGAGCAGCTTCCCGCTCTAGCTCTAGGAAGGCCAACTCCTGTTGGAGTGCAAGAATCCGCTCCCGTGTGGCCGCTACTCCACGAGAAGCAGACTCTTCACGAGCCCTATAAGCCTGACTTCGACGACCCAGATGGGCATATGAAGCAGAGAGCTTGTCAAGGTCTTCCCGCACAGCTGGCGCGGCATCATCCCGAGTGAGCTTGATCTTGTCCCGAGCAGCAACGAGGCGACCCCGCTCCCGTTCAATTGCAGCAAGCAAGCCAGCCTGCCGTATTGCCAGTAGTTGGGTCACAAGTCGATCAGCCTCTGTCAACTTGGGCTCCAGGAGCGCGGCTAACCCCATCCCGCCAGGAAGGTCCTTCAAAGTGTCAATCTGGCCCCGAGCACCCTTCAAAGACATAGTGAAAGGGATTCCCCGTTCCACGGCAGCATCTATACCCCTCCCTAAGTGGCGATAGAAGCTGTCAACTACATCTTGCATCACCTCGTTCAAAGCCTCCGAGGAAGCCGGTGTTAACGGGAGTGTGGCTGGCAGCACGGAAGAAGATGCAACAGAATCTGCCGCTTCGGCCACAAGAGAAACCAGCTCCGCGTGGTAAGACGCTTGAACAGCAGCCAACTCCTCTTCAGCAGCCCACAGGATTTGGATGCTCGACAAGATCGAGAAGTCGACTTCCGGAGCCGTGTCAACAACGGAAGACGAGGCGGAAACCATTGCCAACTCCCTCCCCGTCTGCCCGGAGACGGCAGGAGGCTCTTCAACATGAGAGAGAGGAGAGGAAATATTCCTTTCGTCCGGATAATGGCCGACCGAACTCTCCCCGAGAACATCCGCGACGGGAGGTAAAAGGTCAGGACCTGCAGGGCCAAGGCAACCATGAATCGACTTGACCCGAAGGATATGTTGATAGAGCAAATAAGCCCCTTCGGTAGTCAATATATGGCCTATCTTACCAATGGAGGAGTATGGAGGCTGAGGTTCGCTTACAGCCACCACAGCCTCCTCACCAATAGCCTCCGAATCAGGAATCAGAGAGTCATCCCCGGGAGAAGAGGTACTGAGAACGGTGTCATCTCGTTGAAGCTCAACGACCGCGGGGGCAGGCCCAGAGGAACCTTCGTTCCCCCGAGCTGATGCTTCAGCAACCCGGGAACTTCCAGCCGCCTCCGGGAGAGCTCCAGCAGAAAGGACCGCGGCGCACATATCGCTGATTAAGGCAGCAAGGGCGGGATCAACCTCGGAGGCAGTAGATGGTTCAGAAGACCCCGGTCCGTCGGATGCCTACAAAGAAAAGTGATTAAATCATATCTGCGAGAGGAAAGGGAACTACAACAAAGAAATAAATCCAATTTAGCCTTACCTCCGGAGTAGCATCGGTACCGTCATCCCTTTCGGTAATAAGTGATCCACGAGACTTAACGGCAGCTCTCTTCACGGAAAAGGTCGCTCTACTGCCAGAAGATTCGTGCCTGACTTGCTTACGTGAGGAACCAGACACAGCCGAAAGCTGTTCTTCCCTCACTCTTCCACCTTCTGTAGAAAGCAATGGGCCCTCCGCCGGTTCATCAGGGATGGGAAGCAGTTGATCTGCTACTTCTTCGCCTCCATCAAAAAGAGAATCTTCGCTGTCATCTTCCTCCCCAGCCGACTCGGAAGGTTCTGATTCAGGGAGAGGAGTCTGAAGCGCTAGTTGCTTTCTGGCCTTAGCCCCCTTTGGCTTCTCCTCTAAGCCTGTACCTACGATAAAACTGGTACTCGGATCGAAATTAATAGGAGGCTTGTTCGCCATGACATGATACAAAGCAGCCACGTATAAAATTTCCCTTGGCGTCTGAGCATCAGGGACCGAGAAGCTGGCTCGAGTATGATAAGCATCATAATAATTCCATGCCCTGACGCCATCAAGAACACTACCTTCGAAGCCCAAACCAGGATTGGGATGATCAAGGAATAACTGGCTATAACCGAACTGCCGAGAAAACCTACTAGGTAGATAAGGCTCCAGGTACACCCTATCGCGGTTGCGATAAACCAAATGAGCAAGACGGATGTTACGCAACCAGGTGAGCATATCCGGAGATAGAAAGTGAGGAGGTCCAGTACCATCAAGGTGTACCTTACTCACATCCTCATCAGAAAAAGGAGGAACAGACACAAAAAGGTGACACCCATCTACCCTCGCCAGCGCCCTCCGACAAGCCGGCATAGTATTGTATTCCCAAGACTGGCGATGGCATTTGAAGAGGAAAGCATCTTCATCCGTAGCATCTTCCGCTATCCCGGGTCCCAGCAAAGACTTGTAATGCATCGCCAACCACACCATCAAGTAATGGAAAGGCAATTCTATGCGCTCAAAATCCAAGGTCTTCTTACGCGCAACAACTTTGGATGAGAAGGTCCGAAGACCGTGGTGGATGTTGCACACCATGGCGGGAAGAAGGGCCAGCCTAACTCCGAACACCAGTTTAACGGCGGGAAGAATAAAATGGCGACCGATCCTCTCGATGGAACCTGCTCCTCCCGAGACGACACAATTTCGTAACCATATCATCAAAAAGCCAGCCAGAAGCGCCTTCTCTGACATCTGCGTGGTCCCATAGTAAAAGTAGCTGAGAGAGTCAGTTTGACTCCCAAATATGTCACTCCTGGACCGCGACTTCTTGACGCCTGACATCAAATCCTTCACCTCCACGTGCGTTTTAGGGGTTCGAGGAGTAACTCCACCAGAAGGGTTAACTTTGAAAAGGTAACTAATCCATGATGTGGTGTGGGGAGCGGTCCCTTCGGAGCTATCCGCTGTCTTTATGGCCATCTGGTGACAAGCACTATGGTGGCACAGCAACTCCTGGTATACTGCAACGAAACCTGGGAATCGTCGGTCCAAGTCCTCAAACTCCTCATTCGAAGGGGTATACACCTCGAAAGGCTCATTTCCCCAGGGGAGTTTAGAGACAGTATACATCTCATGAAGAGCAAGCCCCAGCTCCCCTACTAGTGAGAAGAATGTCCCCGTTTGTCGGCTATACATCTCCAAGAGCGCCATGAACAGCGACTTATTAATAGGGAGCCCGTGACAAGTCCCTCGAACAGCATGATAAAGTCCCACCTCACGCAAGAGTGTTCCGTAGGTCTGCAGGACCCAGGTGGTCAACTGGACCCACATAGAAGTAGGGTTTATCCAGTTCGGCAACGCTATCCTACCAACAGGATAGGACTTCTTACGGACAAGCCGATTCAAGAAGGTGTCAGCCTGAGCAAATGAGAAGTTGGGACCGTATGCATTCATGAAGGAGCCCGGGGCCAGACCCATCATATACCGAGGGACGGAATCCTTACCTGGGTACGCTGACCGCATATTCGGATTGTAATGGATGTCGCCCATCAACATCCCCGATTGAGTAGGGGTTAAGTTGCACACCATCTTCCTGTTCAACAGCACCATGTTGAACCACGATAAGGGATAATAGCGTTCCATAAAAGGAATATGGATTGACTCCCCGTCCAAAGAGAAATCCCAGTTCTCGGAAATCTCTAACACTCGAGAGTTCCCTATGATTAGAGCATCTCCAAAGAGGAATAGAGGCTTCAGGTATTTCCCATCCAGCCTCCCGGTGTTCATCATGGAACGAAGGTAATGAAGGGTCTGATTCTCGATGGCGTTCAACCTCTCCAAAGGCTCATCAGCAGGGAACTGATTCAATACATGCTTAATTAGGTCGTCAAGACGCACACCCAAAGCAAATTGATTTGAACCAACCAAAAGTTCCTCCGCAGGATTCACGGGCAGATTCACTAGAAAAAGATAAAAGAAACAAGGTCAGAAGACAAACAAAGAAAACAAAAGTATTGGAAAAGATTACTGAAGTCTATGCGGCTCAGGTTGCCACAGCCTCATGCGGCTCATCAGCAGATAGGTTCATGCGGCTCTGCGCGTCATAGCCCCATGCGGCTCTGAATTAACCAAGTCCGTACAACTCAGATTCAAAAGAGTTTATAGATTCATGCGGCTAAGCCCGACTCATACAAACCGCTGCGGCTACAAATCATCAAGTTCATGCGGTTCAAAAGTGAGCAACGCTTATGCGGCCTAAGTCGAAAACACACATGCGGCACTGATCGAATATGACAAGCTCATGCGGCCATAATGGGCGAAGTGCTTATGCGGTCATATCGATACGCCTCGTATATGTGGCTTGTGCATAAAGTATGCAACAGAGCCATGGCAGCAGTTAGGGTTTTTTGGAGTGACCCCCTTACCAGCGATAGGCGGGTGAACATCAGGATGGACAGTGCCTACAGCAGCCGGCGGAGGAGCGACTACATTCGTCGCCGCAGTCGCCGTAGCAGCAACTGCCTTGCCCTTCGCGGCCTTTGATGCAGCAGATCTCTTGGGAGCCATGGTCGATGGATGAAGAAGGAAAATGAAGAGCGAAGTTGGCAACAGGGAATTCAAGCAAAGAAAGGAGGTAAAGAAATCCTCAAGAGCTGAAAAACTCCTATTTATAGGCGATCCATAAAGTAGAAAGACGCCTCGGATTACGCGCCGCCTCCAAAAATAAAGGCGAGAACGCTTCGGTCAAGGCAAAACCGACCCTTGGGATCCTCCCCCAAAAGGCGGCGTCAAATCAAATCGAAGGCAATTAATGAAGATTTGCTCACGTGGTCAGGGCGCGTGGCAAAGAGCCTGTGCGGCCAGAAGAATCTATGCGGCCGAGATGCTAATGCGGCCAGGAAGCTCAGGTAAACAGAACATCCTATGCGGCATGAACGGGGCCATGCTTCTTATTCAAAGTGTTTCAATTTTACAAATTGAAAACTTTGAAGGGGGTCCTGTAGAAGCATGGAAAATATTAGAATAAAGGCATAAATGGCCCATGCGGTTTTGGGTAGCAAGTCTATACGGCTCATACTGGAGTTGCCCTATGCGGCCCAAAAGAAGACCCTCAGACTCATGCGGCTCGGGGATGAATGCGGTTCAGCAGGAATATGCGGCTCAATTGACGACACGTGTGACCCCCCCCCGACAGTTGGCCACTGGAGTAATGGCCTCATTTAATGATCTGACACGACTCGACGGCTGTCTCTGACATAAAGTATCATAATGGCTCTGCCATAATGACAGACTCTTCGGGAAAAGAAGAAAATCTCTGACCCGATCTGACAAAAAATCCTAGATTGCCATGTGGCAAAAGTCTCATGCGGCTCGGATAGAGAACAGCTTCATGCGGCTCATTGAGGAGTCACTCTAATATGATTAACAAAAATCCGCCATATGCGGTCCACCCATAGTCCGGTCTATGCGGCTCAACACTACGCTAATTCCTGCGGCCCACAGAAACTATGCATATGCGGCTCATGGAGAGATCGTCCCCTGCGGCTCGCAAAGATTATGCATATGCGGCACACGAAAAGTTCGTCCCCTGCGGCTCGATGAGGCATTGACTCATGCGGCTCACGAGGAGTATCCCCCTGCGGTTCAAGTGTTGGTCACCCTATGCGACCCTGGCAGGATCTTCAATTAAAAAATGTGGCACTGAAGATACAACAGAATCCCAACGAGAATATTCGACATCATCATCATAATTGCCGAGATCAGGGCATATCATTTATCATCAAGCCAATAGGACACGTGGCGAGCAATCAAATATTGGCATAATCAATCACGAAGATTTAAAGCAGTCAGCATTAACTGCTCATAAGATTTGGTGCTATCCGCATTAGTGGCCGAGATTCATTATGATCAGGATCAAGGGCCCAGATAGAATAAAGGAGCGCCGACATTCCAAACAGATAATCATCAGCAAACCCTAATGATCCCACCCCACTCTTATAAATAGCCAGCATCATTCCCATGTAAAAGAGGTCGACAACAAAAAGAATAAAAAAGAAGAAGAGAGAGATATACACAGAGAGAGCTCCCCCTTTTCTTGATAATCACAGAGAGAGAGAAGCCAGAAGAGCAACCCGAGGAGAGTAAGAAGAGCCTTTCTTCGTCAACGCCGAGCAGATCTTCCCCGAGCCAAGGCTGCATACCGATCGTCCAAGGAATAAGGCAGAGCGGCCGTCGCTTTCCCGAGCCTCTATCGTCACCCCCCAGAATCAAAAATAAACAATCGTACTTAGTTTGCTGTACCTAGGTTTTCGTCCCTAGGCTTTCTTTGTACGAGCGAGTTTGTATTGTGAGTCTAAGTTCAGTCCTCCGATAATTGTTTTGTTCTTTTACAATCAATGGCAAACAGTGCCCCGAATAGCATGATAAAGGCAAATCTCACACAGAAAGGCCTCATACTTCTGCAAGATCTACAGAGACAAATTGGTCCATGAGGGAACAGGATGTACCCAACTATGGAGCATCAACTGGCCAATAGGGTAGGAGCCCTTCCGAGCAAGTTGATTTATAAAGGTATCGGCAGTAGAAAACGTGAAGTTGGGGCCCGGCACATTCAAGAAAGTACCAGAAACTAATCCTATTACAGAACAACTGGTATGCACCTTGCCTGCAGTCACTGACTTCAGGCTGCTATTATAATGGATGTCTCCCACAAACATCCCACCTCGGGTAGGGGTTAAAGTGCCTTCTATCTTCCGGTCCAGTGGGAGCATATTGAACCAAGATAACGGAAAGTGTCGCTCCATATGGGGGATGCGGATCGCCAGCTCGTTAGAGACAAAACTCCAGTTCTCCGACACTTTCAGAACATGACTGTTCTCCACAATCAAAGCGTCTCCAAAGAAAAACGCAGGCTTCAAATATTCCCCGTCAAATTTCTCGGAGTTCATCATAGCATTAAGAAAATGGAAAGGCTGATTCTTGAGGGCCTTTAGTCTCGCCGGAGGTTCGTCACTCGGAAATTGGTCCATCATATGCTGAACGATATGATCATACCTATAACCCAAGGCAGCTTGGGCACTACCCACCAGGAGTTCTCCAGCAGTATTAACCGGCAGATTCACTGAGAAGAGGACAGAAAAAGATAGGTTAAAAAGATGGATAAAAGGAACTGTTGGGTGCTTTCAAGACCCATGCGGCTCAGGAGAGTACCCATGCGGTTCCAACTTAATGAAACCTCATGCAGCTCCAACTTTATGAAGCCTCATGCGGTTTGAATTCAGGAGAACACCCATGCGGCCCTAACTTAACGAAGCCTCATGCGGCTCGAACTCAGAAGAACGCTTATGCGGCTCGGTTCAGTGAAAGTCCATATGGCTCAGCGTCGCTTATGCGGCTTCGTCAGTAAAGCGCATATGCGGACACAATGGTTATTCCTATGCGGCTCGCAGCTCAGCCATAGGATGAATATGCGGCTCGTAAAGGCTCGTGCATGAAGTATGCGACGTAGCCATAGCAGTTAGGGTTCTTTAACTCATACAATCTCCTTACCAACAATGGGGGGTGAACGTCAGGATGAACATTGGGGACGGAGACCGGTGGAGGAGCGACCGCAGTCGAAGTAGAAGCTGTCTTGCCCTTCGACGAAGACGCTGCCTTCTTCGCTGCAACAGTCTTCTTGGGAGCCATTTGCTAAAATCGAAGAAGAAAATGAAGATCGGGACAGGGAAGATTTGCAGTAAGAGAGAAAGTAAAGAAGTTCTCTTTCTCAAACCTCTCTTATTTATAGGAAGGAGATAAGGGGAAGACACGTGGACTAGTAACCGCCTCGTAGAAGACGCAACCGACTCCTCGGATTTCATCCCCAAGATTCACCCAGGGCATAAAATCTAAAAAGATTTAATGAACCAACCCTTGGGATTCCCCTTAAAGACGACATTAATGAATTCGAGGCAATTAAAGGCCCGCCCACGTGGCAAAGAGCTATGCGGCTGACACACCCCTGCGGCTGAAACATTCATGCGGCCGAGATATCCATGCGGCCAGCATAGCATATGTGGCTAGAAGAGTACATGGCCATGCTTCTTATTCAAAGTGTTTCAATTTTGCAAATTGAAAACTTTGAAGGGGGTCTTGTAGAAGCATGGAAAATGATCCATGCGGCCAGAGAATTTTATGCGACTCAGATAGCCCATGCGGCTCAGAGAGTCATGCGAGATAAGAGACTATACGGCCCGAGAAGTTCCATGCAGCTCAGAAGACACATGGCGTAACAGTGTTCCCCTCCGACCCATGCTGTATTAATTACTTTGACGGCTGACAACTCTGAAAAAGTAACAGCCCTGATACAAAAGAGGTAATTATGACTCTATCATGATGACAGACCCCTAGGAAAGAGAAAGAGATCTCTGACACAAATCCTCCGAGATCTATAAAATGCCACGTGGCCTTGCCACGTGGGCGTTCGTATGTGGCTCGAGCGAAGTCTTTCCATGCGGTTCAGAATGAAGCCGTCATATGCGGCTCAGGCCGAAACAGTCTCATGCGGCTCAAGTGGAGGCCTCCCTATGCGGCTCAAGAGGACCATTTCCATGTGGCTCAGGAAGATGCATCCCTATGCGGCTCGCAATGCCAATCTCCATGTGGTTCAAAAGTTCGAGGGGGACCACTACCCGAGCAGCCCTGACACGTGGCCCAAACCTTATGCGACCCAAACCTTATGCGGCTCAATCCTTATGCGGTTCAGATCCCCCAGTGGCTCCTAGGACACGTGTCCTAAGCCGATCAATTTCCCAGGTTTATTGCAATCAGAGATTTGGTCAAATCTCCATAATCTGGGACACATGGCAGGAGAATAAATCAAATTTATTTGCAGACATCAGCAGATCATCATGAGGAAGATTCATTCCAATCAGCATTAATTACTGATGGGATTTGGTGCAATCTACATTAAATGGCCCAGATTTATCACACTCAAGATTAATAGCCCAGATTGACCAATCCACAGGCCGCCGCCATCTCAATGAAGCAATCATTGCAAACCCTAATGGTCATACCCTATTCCTATAAATAGCAAGGTGTCATTCCCTTGCAACATATACATTCCCATACAGAGGAGAAAATATACAACGGAGAGAGCACAGCCAGAGAGACCCCTTCTCGAGATCAGAGAGCATTAGAAGACTTGGAGCAGAGAGAGAGCAAAGAGAGCATTTCTTCAATGTTGAGCAATCTTCTGGAGCCAAGGCTGCATACCGATCGTCCAAGGAGTAAAGCAGGGCTGTCGTCGCCTTCCCGAGCCTCTATCGTCACCCCCAGAATCTAAAATAAACGATTGTACTTAGTCTGCTGTACCTAGGCTTTCGTTCCTAGGCTTTCTTTGTACAAGCGAGTTTGTAACGTGAAGTAAAAGTCCAGTCCTCCGATAATTGTTATGCTCTTTTATATTTCATGGCAAACAATATGTATATAACATATGTATATGTATATATATATCATTAAATTATAAATATATTTACATGTCTATGTAATATATATGTCCTGGTATTTATACATATATGTATACCACAAAATTCCACATAGACAATAAAATATTCTAACTATAATCAATATTAATAATATATAAAAATAATAAATATATTTATTTAATCACCACAAATAATAATAATAAAATACCAATTTTTGTGCAAATATTCAAATAATTAAAAATGCACATCAATACCTAGAATAATTTAGGAATTAATTGTACACATATAAAATTTGACTATATTGTCGTATTGGGTCTCACTACATGCCTACATGGGCTTGGATTTGGTTCGGTCCAGTTCGGACTAACTTGGTTCAACCGGGTTCCTGCAAAGTCAATAAATCTAATAATAATTAATTAAACTTACTTATAATGGTCATGCTATAATTTGGCCTGGTTTTCCTAGTTAGGACACTCCTATGGCTCAGCATTCCCCTACCATGGCTAAACACTAATCAAAGCATGCCACTGCACTATCCGTGCCATGATTTCTAGTCGTCTGGTACTTCAAAACTCAACCATGGCTAAAATCATCTACCGTAATAATTAACTAAATAAATATTCATAAAATCCTAAAATCACTATTTAAATCAAATAAATAATAAAAAAATATTTTGAAAAATTCTCCAGGAAGGGAAGCTACAAATCTATCCACCTTAATTTTGTCTTTGAAATTCCAATTCATGACTATTCCTTAAAATTCAAAGTCCTTAATCTCCTCAAATTTAATTTCCTCAATATATTTTATGACCTTCTCTAGTCATTTTATAACTCTGAATACTTGAGGGCTTCTACCCACCTTTGGTCACACTACTCCTCAAAACACGGTCACTAAAATCTTATAACCTTCTAACCAGTTGCTAACAATCCTACTACAGATATCTAGGGCATATGGCATCTATAATCCCTCATATCTATAAACAACCAAATATTTAATAGTCAAGCAATATTATACTATAAATTAAGAATTTCTGATAAATCCTAGACAGCACGATCGTTCGTCATCTGGAAATAAAAGGGACGAGAATCAATAGTACGGAAAGCAAGAAAGTATAATCGAGAGCAAATATGAAATTTTCAAGGACGTAGAGAATTTCTAGGAGAATTTTTCAAAGCAGAGTGGATTGAGATTTCTAAGGTTTAGTCAGATGAGCAGGCTCGCATCAGTATAGTTACGTAACCGATACGATATGCTCTGACCTGCATGGGCCACCACAAAAATTTGTCACGACCCGTACCCGCTTTTCGGACGCGAGCTCGTGAGCAAGCCAGCTACGTATTGAGTGGACTCCAGCCCGACTCGAGTATATATAAGCTGTCAAGGTCATGGTATTATATCTAATCTAAACTATATCTCAATCCACATGAATCATATAAACAAGAATGAACAAGTATGGGTCATGGTTTGTAGCCCATTAGCATATTGTTCGATTAGACTCTAAGAATGATATGAGTCTATAAATAAGCAGAGTATATCATGGTACTGAAAATAAAGCACAAGAGGATAATAAAGGAATATCACAAGCAAATACCTGTATCATGCATCGCAATCCTCTACCATCTCGCTCTGCTAACTAACTCCATACAATCGCTAAACCTGAAGAGATCATCAGGTCCTCAGAGGACTAGCAAGATACATAAAACATGCCTATCTAATAGTTTAATCATGCAATAATATATACAGGGTATAAACAGGAACTAGACATAAAACTGACATGTGGCAACTGACAGGTAACTATGAACACGGATACGGGATCAAATATGCATAAATGAACTGTTGGAAGATCAATGGAATACCAACCCTCGCCCCGAATGTAGACTCGTGGGTCAGTTTCAAGACAAGTCACCCGCGCCCCGTATGTAGACTCGCAGGTGCAAAGGACAACCCTCGCCCCGTGTGTGGACTCGCAGGTTATGGAAAAGACAAAGGAATAGCAGTTCACTCACACATACTTGTAGACACAACTCAGTCAAGATACAGTGAAGACACGGTACAACTCGATCATGACACAGGTAAGGATAACTCTAGCATGAACCATGACATAAACAAGCCTAGTATAACTACACTATCAAGTCATGAAACACAGATATACAAGCAAGATAATAAACTAGTAAACGCGATATCATATAAATCTATAACAACTAAAGTAACTAAAGATAACATACTACAACAGGTGTACTATAAAAATGAAAATAAACTGTAGAGGGAGGCAAGGTATACTTGCCTGGTGGTTGCACGAAGAATCAATAAATACCGTCAACTAGTACGCCATAACGTCCAAAATCCACAAATTTCTCCGAAAGCTGAAACAAACATTTCCAACATTCTCAGAATAGTCAAAATAGCTAGAATTGCCTGTTCTTAAGTCTAATTCTAGACACAGGGGCAAAACAATAATTTTGGACAAAAATGGTGTCCGTCGTTGGACCCGCTTTGCACCGAAAAGCGTGCCAGAGTCAATGGTCTCTAAAATCATTCAACTATATGTCAACAGGTCCGGTTTTCCGATACGAACCCAACCGTATGTCCAAAGTTAGATTCCGGCAGGCCGTGCACAAAATCACCTGTTGGATCGGACCGTGGGGCCCGCGAAACGGCGATCTGATCAACTGTCTCAGAATCGGACCAAACTTGGCGTACAGGACCCGAAAAATGACACGGTCCTGTTGGCACAAGTTTCGTCTCGATCTGACGAGCGTGCAAAAAGTAATCAAAAAATTTGCAAAGTGACAGATACGGTGAATTTCGACGGATATGCATCAAATTCGTCACGCACACGAGACCAATTTGAATTCCGTCAATGCCCACACGTCCGCAATATTTGTACGCGCCTTTCGATGCTTACGGTGCGCGATCACGTCGCCCGGTTTGGCGAGATGTACGTCGTATCAGATGATTTTTCAAGTTTTAAAAATAGGTTTTTGATCAACTTTGAACAAGTTTTATTTAATGAATACCTAGATTTATTTAAAACTAAAAGAAGGGTTTTGTTGTCCTACATGTTGTCAATAAACTCCTTCAATTAGATTTTCGAAATTCCTAATATCGGGTTCAGAAATCTACTTTGAAAACAGGGGTTGAGGCCGGGTTTACTGTTTCGTGTTTGGACAGTTTCCACTCGACTTCGCGTCGATCTTCTCGGCAGGTTGATCGACTTGGTCCTAAACTCTTTACTGCTATGTCAAGGTGGCTATGTAGTCTTCCATTGTGAGTTTATAGCTTCAAAATTAATCGAGCAATCATGGAGAAAATCGAATGAGAAAAATGGTACCTGGGGGTCGGCTCTGTGGTGGCTGGCCGTTCTGTTGTGCGTCGTCGCGGCCTTATCCGGTGACCGACGGCTACGCCACGGCGGGGAGGTTCGCCTGTGTGGTAGGGAAGTCGGGGAGGCGCCGTGTTGGGGAGTTTAGGGTTTTCGATTGCCGACCTTCTCGTTCTCGTTCTCGTTCTCGACTATGCATATAGATGCATATATACTGCTCTGTTTATAAACAGAGTCGGGCCTGGAACCTTGGTTTGTCGTTGGCTGATGGGTTGGGCTCGACCTGGGATGGCCTGGGCAGGCCTGGCTTGGGCCAAGCTAGCTTGCTGCTTAATTTGTTATTTTATATATATATAAATCTATATGTATATATCTATATACACCCACATATATATTTATGTATATTTACTTTTATACATACACATATACGCCTATTTATATTTGTATATACATGCTCATATACCTTTATATATATATATATATATATATATATATATATATATATATATATATATATATATATATGTATATAACATATGTATATGTATATATATATCATTAAATTATAAATATATTTACATGTCTATATAATATATATGTCCTGGTATTTATACATATATGTATACCACAAAATTCCACATAGACAATAAAATATTCTAACTATAATCAATATTAATAATATATAAAAGTAATAAATATATTTATTTAATCACCACAAATAATAATAATAAAATACCAATTTTTGTGCAAATATTCAAATAATTAAAAATGCACATCAATACCTAGAATAATTTAAGAATTAATTGTACACATATAAAATATGACTACATGGTCGTATTGGGTCTCACTACATGCCTACATGGGCTTGGATTTGGTTCGGCCCAGTTCGGACTAACTTGGTTCAACCGGGTTCCTGCAAAGTCAATAAATCTAATAATAGTTAATTAAACTAACTTATAATGGTCATGCTATAACTTGGCCTGGTTTTTCTAGTTAGGACACTCATATGGCTTAGCATTCTCCTACCATGTCTAAACACTAATCAAAGTACGCCACTGCACTATCCGTGCCATGATTTCTAGTCGTCTGGAACTTCAAAAATCAACCATGGCTAAAATCATCTACCGTAATAATTAACTAAATAAACATTTATAAAATCCTAAAATCACTATTTAAATCAAATAAATAATAAAAAAATATTTGAAAAATTCTCCAGGAATGGAAGCTACATTATCACATCTGGGGGACGACTATCGATTCTATGTAATCGAGGTATGATATTGTCCATTTTAATTGCAACAAAAGACACTTTAAGAGAGACAAAAATTCCAAACCAAAGCACAAGGGACACAAGGAAGGTAAGCTTAACCTGAGTGTTACGGCCTCACATATAAGGACGTTGGCAATAGATATAGACTAGTGGAAAACACTGGTTCTTAATGTCATGTGTATTCCATGAAGGAATTGTTTGCTACTTACGAATCTTTATCTAAGAAGGTGACCAGGGCAAACAAAACTCAAGCTAAAATGAAGAAGTTAGGATGGTGATGTTGAAGCTGACTTCAGAAAAGTTACTTACAATACAAAATATGAATCATGCGCAAGCTTTAAAGAACCTAATTTCTTGAGGCCTCGTGTGCAATGGTGGTTTGAGTATGGACATCAAAGTTGGTCCAATAGTGATGTCCTACAAAAGTGCTTATTTTGGTAAAGCTTTATGTACTAAAGAAATTTTTAACTCGACTTGTTGTTCTTTCTGAATGTACTAATAAAATAATTTCTTTTATTTATTTGCTTGAGTTATGGCACAATAGGCTAAGACATGTTCACTATAAATGATTAAACAAAATATCTAGCTCAAACAATGTGAAGTTCAGGCTCAAACAAAAATTGTAAGAAAATATTTAAAAGACTTCAAATCAGAAGATGAACGACAAACTAGCCAACAACTTAAGATACTCATGAGTAATCGAGGCAAAGAATATATCCACACGAATTTACATCTTTCTGTAGATAATATGGGATTGTGAACAAGACTACTTCTCCTTATTTCTCGCACAAATGGATTGCATAATGGAAGAATCGTACACTAACAAATATGATGAACTCTATGATATTAATAACATGACTTCTTAACTTCTTCTGGAGAAAAGATGCTCAGACAGCTACTTTTATACGCAATAGTGTATCATTCACACAATCGTAAGTAACTACTCTTGAACTATGGTCTAAGGTTAGACCAAACTTGAATGTTATTTGATTGTGGGGTTGTTTAGCATATATTAAGCTTTCGGATATCAAGATTCAAAAGTTAGACACAACGACCACAAAGACGATCGAGATTCCTTGATCTTGAAACCAATCAGATCATAATCTCGGGATGCTAAGTTCTTCAAGGATTAGTTTGCCAGAGATAAGAAAGTGATTCTCAAAGAAATAACAGAGAATATAACAAATGAAAAGGAAGACAATGCTTCTAAACGAGTTAAGAAATGCCAAACAAGATTACACTTTAGAGGAGATGATTTCACTAGAAGATATTATTACATAAACAGAACTTGTTGAGCCATATTCAAAGCGAATAAAAGAAGCAGAAGGACTTCAAAGATGATTTAGTCACCTATCACGTGGAAGCATATCCTCTTACCTTTAATGAGACTATGTACCAGAGATGTTGTCTTCTGAAAAGAAGTAGTCAATAATGAGAACATCCAATAATATTTTGTGTTTGTCAATCTACTTGAAGGTGCAAAATACATTGGATGCAAATGGATCTTCAAAAAGAAAATTAGGACAGATAGAATTTTGTACAAGTTTAAGACCAGGCTGGGGGCAAAAAAAATTTCTCGAAAACATAGGATCGACTATTTCGATACATATGCTCCGCTTTGGGAAGGTAGAATTTTGTACAAATTTTGTATAAGTTTATGTCTCATTTTGGACGGAGGCGTTGTATTGACTTTTCGGTTTGTTAGTGATGATCGAAATTTTATTCTGTGAGATATCGGAAGATTTGAGCGGTGACGTAGACTTGCTTATTTCGGTCGGATTGGATGGTTTATGGAGTGTGATTCGTTTGTATAGTTATACCGATTAAGAAATTTGTGCATCACATCAAATCGTCTGTCTAAGACATGGTTCGGTATCTGCTTGGTTGAGACACATAGAAGTTTCTTTATGGTGGGTATTTTGATTCTTCATCCCATTACCTTTACACTAAATAAATTGATGTTGCATGTCCGATTCTTTATACTATGAGTTTGTTGCATGCTAATAAAAAGAACCATGATAAAAGAGATAAATAGGATTGTGGTTAGATTCATATCACAGGCATTATAGTACTCTGGGTTATGTTACTATGTGAAGCATAGTGTTGTATGTTTCTGGTTGTATATCGTATTTTGTAGAGATGAAATTTATTTTATCAAAAAAAAAAAGATAATGTTGTTGAAATGTAAGGTGATGTGTGTGCATAATATTAAAATGCTTTAAAAATGAAGAACTAAAGATATATGGGACCAAAGCTTACAAGTATTCTTGCAGCTATCTTTAGGCTTCTGTTTGGTTCACGGAAAGGAAATGAATTCCCTTGTATTTTTCATGGAAATGAAAAAGTAGGATTCTTGTCACATTTTCTTTCCGTTGTTTGGTAAAACAAGAAAACTACCTAGGAAAGAAAGCAAAATATAACAATATTCCAATAATATCCTTACCTTTTAAAATAAAATTAATATTATAAAAAATAACATTAATGGTAAAATAAGTAATGACACATGGTTACTTTTGTCATAACTTTTGTAATAAATGTTGGAAAATGAGGAGGGAAAATCAATCTCATGGATCTTGAGTGGAACCATATTCCCACCAATTTTTCCCAGAAAATTGATTCGCAAGTTTGTGGCTAACAAACAAAGAAAAGGAACAACTTTTCTTTCTTGGTTCCTTAAATTTGTGAACCAAACGAGGTCTAAAAGAAAAGGCATGAGCTTGGTGGTGGTAACAAACTCTTCAAATGGAAGACTTAGACGTACAAGTGTCGACTAGTAAATCGTGTATAAGTAGTTGGTACTTGGATATATATCAAGTTAGAGATCAAGTCAAATATTTATTTGGTTAAATTTTGATATTAATTTATCTAAATATTTTAGGATTGTATTAGTCTTTTAATATCTTGTAATCCTACCTATTATAAAAAATACATAACTACCTACTTAGGGATACGCTTAGTTATTAATCTACAATTATATTGCCTACCATAATTATTGCAGGTTTGCAGCATCTTTTCATCTCCATGGCTATGAATCCCTTGAGGAGAGAATCCAAAGTCCAAACCCAAGACAAACAAACACGAGGCATGCATGTGTTTTTGTAGGTATGCATGATTTAATAAATTACGCATGCACTGGAGTCCCAACCAGCTGTTGTCAGACCAATGAACAATAAACAAAATTGCTCGCACGAGCAATAATGCACATAGCTGATTCGTCAAAGGTCTTTGTCGGATCAATATTTTTTTTTGAAATACTGTATTCTGTTCTAAGAAGACAACCCCATTGGTATCAAATCATCAAATTAAGATCTTACCTTTTTTTTTTTAATTAGAATAGAAGGGGTGTGCAAGTGTCGAGGCGATCCCAGCCAAATTAGTTATTTGAATATGTATAGAACAATTGTATCATCATATTAGTATATATACGCACTCAGAATGTGACGTCTTTTATCTTTATGTAAGCCCACGTGAATCAAACATGCAAGTTTAATATCATGAAATGACCTAATCAGGACAAAGAATCAAACAGGCAAGCTCAATTAATTAGGAGGTGAGAATAGGACTGCAATTGAGCAGCCTAGTCGAGATTCCCATGTTCAAACTTGGCTCCTTTTTGACCTCAAAGCAATCCAAGTTCAAGTTATTGAGCTGGATTACGGTTTGGGTTATGAAGTTATTTAGTAATATCGTCTAACATAACAGTGATATTAGAGTTTGGATCTCTACAATGTCTGACGTTAGTGTTTGGACCTCAAATTTATCGTTCACATAGGATCTGCTTGGATCGAGGGGGAAAAAAAATAAACAGAGTTAAGTGGGGTTAAATAAGGAAAAGTTAAGTGAGGGAGAGTAGAGTCAATATATAGAACCTTGTTTGGATTGGAGGAAGAGTTAAGTAGAGGGTGTTTAATAACTCTTGTTTGGATTGGAGGTTTTGAGTGAGGGGAGGATTAAGAAAAATATAATAGTTATCAAAATAACCTTATTATGTATGTCATAAAATTAAATTTGATTGAATTTTCAATTAGAAATTGTCAAAATATCTTCACAAATTAAGAAGTTACAGATTAACATGTTGAAAACAAAAAAAGAAAAAAAAAATCATAATATTTTATAAAACAAATAAGGGGTGTTTATGACTTTTTAAACAAAATCCCTCAATCCCCTTCGTTAACCCTCCAATTTGGGGGGTTAAAAAAATGGACAAAAGTGGGTGAAATAAACCCTCACTTAACCCTCTATAACCCTCCCTTCTAAGCTCTCACCCTCAAACCAAGCACAATTTTATTTTTTCCTCACTTAACTTTTCCTCACTTAACTTTCTTAACCCTCAATCCAAGCAGACCCGTAGGCAAGTGAACATTAACTTTCAGACCCAAACATTAACGTCGAATATTATGGAGACTCAAATCCTAATTCTAACTTTTATATGAGACTCTATTACTAAATATTACTAAGATTTGGGAGCCTGGGGTGCAGGGGCGGAGGGACATTATGTGTGCACTGGGTTGTAGACCAGTGCCAAAGAAAAAAAAAAGTAATGCTAATTTTCTTTTTCGTTTTTAAGTGTAAAGAGGCTGATCAGCCCACTAGCCCAGTGCAAAAAACCTTGAGGGGACTGTTCAGTGTTCATAAAAAAAATTACAAGTGAAAGCCCTGTTATCCAAATCCCTGAGCATCTCTTCCCAGGCTTCCAACGGCTGCTCCCCCCGTCCCCGGCGCTCTCCAGCCCGACCGGCAACGGCAGGCTGCAGGGGATTCCAGTCTTCCTCTTGAGTGTTTTCACCTTCTCTGGTAAAATCCTAACCCCCTAAATTTTATAAAATCCTAGCCCCCAAATTATGAATTTATACCACTCTAGATGTATCCATGTATAATTTGACATCTATGTCGTGTCAGAAGTGGATGGACACAACAATATTTAGTGAAGTATCCTATAGATGTTGTGTCAGTTTCAGAAGTAGATGGATACAACAAAATTTAGTGGCTTGTCCTACATAGCACAAGGAGAAAAACAACCTTCATCCATTATTTCTGAATGTACCGTGTATAGGAATTTTTTTGTTGGTCTAGCCTGTGGGCCGGTCCACAAACTAAGACTAAGGAAAGCGTGTTGCAGTAAATAGTTAATCTTTTTAAATTGTGAAACGATGGTATATTAGTATCTAGACCATCCAGTTGTCAAACTATTTGGCATCAAAGGTGTAAATATGATTAACTTAAGAAGATCAAAATGAATGTAATAACTATTTGGCTTGTTATTCTGTGAATCTCAATCCCTAAAATCAAGTGTATTTATCTTACAAATATATTTTCAATGTTTGTACTCAGAGTAACTCTACAACTTAATCCTACAGTATATGCATTTGTCTTGTGAAATACTACCGAGGAAAAGCCGTTTCAGTACTTTCTACGAAACATTCCTCTGAAGGCAAGTATTGACTCTTTCTATAAGTATCTCTTGAAGGCAAGTTATCTTTCTTTACAAGTTAATTTCATGAAGATCAAATACTACTAGGCTTGTTGCAGCTTTTGGTTTCCCTTGTACTGCATGTAAGCAGACATGCCTAAGAGCATCTCCAACCCTATTGTCTTGTTAAGTGTTGTGAGTCTTAGGTGGCTCCTATGTGGCATGAGCCACAAGACAATGTCTTGTTTATGTGACAAAATTATATCTCAAAAGACAATGAGATAGACAACTTCCAAGGCAACTTTCAAGAAAACTACTCATCTTCTTTCTTTTTTCTAATATTTTTTATTCATAATTGATGACATGGAAGAGAAGACATTGTCAAGTGCATTGTCTAGAACAAGACAATCAACTTCACAATGTCTTCTTTAATTTTTGCCACATAAGCTTCACAATTGACTTGACAATTGCATTGGAGAAGAACTTTTGAATAAAATTTTGTCTTTCCTATGTGGCAACAACTTTTTTTCAAAGTCACAATAGGGTTGGAGATGCTCTAAAGGCCTCAGTTCTGTTCCATATCACAACTTTTATTATCCAACTTCATTTATTATAAAGTTGTTGGAAATGATGAATTGAGTAATTGTTATCTATATTTACAATGAATGCATATCTTTTGTTAAGTTTATTGTCTATGACAGATTTTGAATCATCGAATTTACCAAAAAACTATGCCAAATTTTTGGTATAAATTTTTAGAATCTTACAATAACACTATTAGCTTGCCCACCCTACTCCAAAATTTTGGCTCCGCCCCTGGTGGGGTGGACCAGTCTCTTTTTAAAAAATAATAAGTATATAAAACTTAGTGTAAAATTTTCTAAATTTAGTCAATAGGCTTGAGCACAGTCTATCATGGTTCGCAAGTCGGGCTTGCTTGTGAGCTTTCAATCTCAACTTCTTAAAGTGGAGTTTGCTTGTGAGCATTCAATTCCAACTTTGTGTGTTCAAGTTTGCATGTCAAGTCCGAGCTCTCTAGCCTAGTGGTATTAGATCGGACATCCGGAGGGGCCGGCAAGGTTCGAGCCCCCCAATTGTGTGTGTGCGTGTGATTTCAAAAAAAAAGTTTGCATGTCAACAAAGATGATGAGTCGAGGTTATAGCAATCCAAAAGTCCAGACGAGTCCAGCTAGTGGACGAGTTGCTTGTTCATTCGGAGCACTAAGTGAGAAGGATGGGACCATCGTTACAGGCAGATAGCTACGTACTAGCATGGACTTCGTTGTCAAACAGCTAGATGTTAATTTGGAGGAAGAGATTTACATGGTGCGCAACTTGAAGGATTTGTGGGTACAGGAAGAAGCAGAGCAGCAAGTTGACACTTGAATCCTTCTAGAAGTGCGATTAACAAATCATAACTGAAGCAAGCGAGGACTACCTTGGAGACGATAGTCAGTGGCAATTGTTATTTGATCGTAAGAATAAAGTGACAATGGAAGTTCGAATGAAACGAGAAGTGAAGTGGAAGTGATTCAGTTGTTGCAGCTGGTAGCCCAAGGAAGGTAACTAGCTCGATCAACAGAAAAAGAAAAAAAAAATATGGTTCACACTAATCCACACACTCTTGATCTTTATCTACAAGGAATTTTGGATTCTTCCTTTGTCTCTTTTGAATGCATGGGATGGAAAATGGTTCCATTTCTGGAAATCGAAAAAAAAGGTCAAAGTTCCACTCCCCTTTATAAATCTTTGCGAGTAGGACCTAAAAGAAGCACAATAGAAAAGTGGTGGTTTTGAAATTTCTTCCTCTGTGTTATGAGTTTAACAATTTGGTCTATAAATAGAGTACGATACAGAGGATACGAATAGAGATAAAACTAGCTAGTTGATGAGATGATGGTGGAGTTTGTTGCAAGTTTGTTCCAGGGTTGTTTAGCTCTTCCGTTATCTGTATCTGCTCTTCCCTTATCTGTATCTGCTCTTTCGCTACTACTCCCCCTCAAACCGAACGGAGAGAACTATAGTGAGAGTTTGGAAAGCAGCAACTGAAATCGAGATGTCGATAAGCCTTTGGTGAAAAAATCAGCAGTTTAGTCGGCAGAGCATAGATAGCGAAGCACCAGTCTCTTGAGAGTGATAAGTTCCCGGATGAAATGGTAGTCGATTTCAATGTGCTTAGTACACGCATGAAATATTGGATTAGTGGCGATAGCTAGAGCACTGAAATTGTCACAATAGAGAATGGGAGGAGAAGATAGATGCACATTGATATCTTGAAGAAGATAAGTAATCCAACAAATCTCTGCTACTGTATGTGCAAGGCTTCGATATTCAGCCATTGTGGAACTCCTTGCAACAGTTGGCTGCTTCTTGGCACTCCAAGAGATTGGATCCAATCCGAAGTACACACAGTAGCCGATGGTCGATCTACAATCCTCAATTGAACCTGCCCAATCGGCATCGTTGTAGGCAGTTAGAGTTGAAGATCCTTTCTTATAGAAGAGACTTAGAGAAATTGTTCCTTTAAGATACCGAAGAATACGCTTAACAGCGAGTAGATGAGTACTACGAGGGGATTGCAGGTATTGACATGCTTGGTTGACAGCAAAGGATATCTCTGGTCTTGTCCATGTAAGATATTGAAGGGCACCGACCAATGAGCGGTATTTATTGGGGTCTTGAAGAGGATCTCCGGAGTGTTTGTCGAGTTTGTGAGTAGAGAAGATTGGGGAGCTTGCGAACTTTGCACCATCTATTTTGGAGCGAAGGAGAAGGTCAGTAATATACTTTGATTGAGATATATAGAGTCGTGAAGGTGTTCGGTGTAATTCCAAACCCAAGAAATACTGAGCAGCACCAAGATCTTTGATGGGAAAGATTTTTGCCAGAGTACCGATTATATTGTTGCATTGTTGTGTGGAGCTTCCAGGAAGAAGGATGTCATCGACGTAGATGAGGACAATAGTTATGGATGTTGGTCATAGGAGTGTGAAAAGGGAGTTGTCCGATGTAGATGTCTGAAAGACAAGTTCGAAGAGTGTCGATTTGAGCCGATCAAACCAGGCCCTTGGAGCCCGTTTTAGGCTACATAGGGATCTGGAAAGCTTGCAAACATGGTATGGTTTGGACAAATCAGAGAATCCTGGTGGCTGAGTCATGTAGACGGGCTCAGTCAAGTAACCATGTAAGAATGCATTCTGAACATCAATTTTCTTCATGGGCCATTGAAATTTTGTTGCGATGGAAAGAACTAATCTGATGGTTGTTGATTTTGCGACTGGACTAAAGGTTTCATCAAAATCAACACCTGGTTGCTGGTTGAAACCTTTGGCAACGAGACGAGCTTTGAATCGTTCTATGGATCCATCAGAGCATTGTTTTATGCGGAAAACCGATTTACAACCAACAACTGATTGATGAGAGCGTGGAGGGACCAGTGTCCATGTTTGGGATGCCATTAAGGCAGAGATTTCTTATGCCATTGCTGCACGCCATTGAGGATGTTTTTGAGCTTGAGTTACACATGTTGGGACATGTGGTAAAGCATTGGCAATAAAAACATAGGGGAAGGGTGAAGAGAAGAGTGTAAGCATTTACGTTTGTATATTCCATCTTATGCTCGAGTAATCATAGAGCGGGTATTGGCAGGTTGTGATGGTGGAATGGTTGTGGTTGTTGTGGTGGAGAGTTTGGTGGGTTTAGAGTTGGAGTAGGAATTCGAGATATAATGGGTGTGAGAGAAAAGGTGGGACTGTTTGGAGAATTGTGATCAGGTGGTAAGATATGGTGCGGTTGAGTGTGGAAGACGTTTGGAGATACAGAGAGAGTTGTGGATGAGGAAGTGGAGATTGCTGGAGTTTGTGGAGGATTGCAAGGAAAATGAGATGCTTGAATGGTGGGAAGAATAATGGAAGGGCTTTGCTCTGGAATTGGAGGATTGGAGTTTGGGGCGGTGGATAAGAAAGGAAACTGCATTTTATCGAAAATAACATGTCTCGACATGTAGACTCTTCTAGTAGATAAATTGAGGCAGTGAAAACCTTTCTAATTGCTGCCGTAGCCAAGAAAAACGCCAGGAGTACAACAGTATGCAGGTTTGTGTTTGGCATAGGCTTTAAGATGAGGAAAACATAGGCATCCGAACACGCGAAGATGTTTGTAATTTGGAGGTTTGTCATAGAGACAAGCATAAGGTGTTTGATTGTTTGCGGAGGTAGTTGGCATTCGATTTATGAGGTAGCAAGCAGTGAGAAGGGTTTCAACCCAGTATTTGGGAGGAGCGCCAGAGTGAGCCATGAGGGTGCGAATGGTTTCTAATAAGTGACCATGTTTTTGTTCTGCAACTCTGTTTTGTTCCGGAGTGTGAGGGCAGGTATATTGATGGATCACCCCTCGAGATGAAAGAAAAGTTGTAAAGCGAATGTTGGTGAATTCACCACCACCATCCGATCTAAAACTGTAAAGTTTAAGATTGAAAGAACGTTCAATTTTATTAATAAAATCAGAGAAAATAGTAGGAAAGTCTAATTTTTGATACAATGGAAAAACCCAACTAAAATGGGAGAAGTCATCTACGAGCACTGTATAGTATCGGTAGCCTGAGTTTGAAGCGATTGGAGAGGGACCCCAAAAATCACAGTGGAGCAGCTGAAGTGGACGAGTTGTAGTGGATTGTGAGTGAGGAAATGATTGTTTGATGCTTTTGCCGAAACGACATGGGTCACGACCCGCACCCTAGAGTAAGGGCACGAGACGTGGGTACGTCCAGCCTATGTCGCAGTGTCGGCAGTAGAACGATGTCCTAGGTCTCATGCATCTAACAGTATAATGCTAAGCAGTTTATACTCCCCGAACGGGGGTGACATAGCAGAATGTAAACTCAATCACAACTAAGGAATAAGAAGCATGATATGATATAGAACTCAAAATGAAATACAAATGATCAGAAGAGTCTAAGTGTCTAAGATAACAACTCAACAAACATCCAGAAATACAAAGTCTCAACTACAGAATATGAAAGAACATATACAATCCAGATCTCAAATGACAGAAATAATAAAAACCTAGACTAGGGAGCCTCAGTCTCTATATCTAGTGGATCCGACTGGAAATTTGGATCACAGGTGTCATCTAGAGTTGTCCCATAAAAAGTGTCAACACCAGCCTTATCCTCGTCCTCTGTAAACATATCAACGGTGCCCAATCAGGACGGAGCGAGCACAATACATCTCAACAGATCATAGCAGGTTAGAAAATATTACCATACAGTAAAGTAAGATACAGAAGCTGAAAGAAAGTACAGAATGTAAAGGAGATAGCTGTAATGAAAATATATACTACAAATAGAGAACTAACAGTGGCTAGTGAGTCAGAGTACAATATAGACATGTGAATGGCATAGGATGATTCTGATGCTACACTATGGAATGATTCTGATGCTACACTACTTGGATATTATTCACATGTCCACTTCTACTCCCATGTACCCCCAATCAATACACAAGGATCCAGCCAGGTTATGTTATGATTCATGTAATGGCCCCCGAAGGGTGATACATGATAGTCCCATAAATGGGAATTCTAGGAATGTCCATAAATGGGTGATTCATGGAAGACTCTGTGATCATGAGAGTACATGTCACAAGTGATTCAATGATCCATGAAGCATAGTGATACACAATGTAAGTGAAACACACAGAACATGTAGTATCCGATGCTCCTTGAGGGGATAATATCTCAAGAAAGGATCCATATAGTACTAATTCGTGTGACCAACGTGACAGCATCAAGTAAAGTAATTTAAAGCAGGAGAATAATTCTAACAGGATATGAAATAATCAGAAAATATACTCGTCTGATACCCTGAACAGCTGATATGAAAAGATGGCCAACTGGAGTCACAGAGTCCTAGTTATATCAACACAGGTTATAAAGAGTTCAATTTATATGGTAATTGAAATTATAATACAATCTACATGATTCTAAGTCAATCTAGTTCAAATTCAACTCTTGGCCAACTTTGGTCAACTATAAAGTCAAACTAGGTCAACTCTAGTCAACTGTGGTCAACTAGCTAGGGTTGGGTCTACAATGGTCAACTAGTCTTGGTTAGTCAATTCTAGGTCTAAACAAACTAAGTATATGCAAATCAAGTATCCAAGATAACTACTAACTCATAGCCTAAGTCACTTGCTAAACCAAGCACAAAACTAAAACATAGCTAACAAGGCACACAAACTTAGTCATATAATGTATATATATTATTCACATATTCATATACATAGATATATATAGGAAAGCTATATATATATATATATATATATATATATATATATATATATATATATATATATATATATATATATATATATATATAATATATATATATATATATAGAGAGAGAGAGAGAAAGAGAGGTAAAAGAGTAAGTGAGTATGTGTGTGTTTGGCATGAGTGTGAAAGGATATGTGTTAATGTTCTAAAATTTAGTGATAGGTAGGTGTATGTGACATGTGATACATGATGTCAAAGGGTGTATGAATGCATGTGTGTAAAAGGTTATAGGTTAACTCAGTTTATAGAAATTCATACCTACATACTTACATTATATACATGCATACGTAGATATCATGTATATTACATTACATGATACATACATGTATACTTGCATTACATTATACTTACATTCATGTATATTAGATACTTGCATTTATATTAACATATTGCATACATTTATTTCATTCATGCATCTATGCATTACCTACATGTTTTATACATATGCATACATTGCATATCATTTTATACATTAACATAGAGGCATACAAACATGCACACATCATATATTTCATACATTGCATTACCTTACATATCATGTTATATATTATCATTCATTCCTTTCATATATTGCATTATCTTTAAGTTGAATACATCATATATGGATACAATACATTATCTTGCATGCTTGCATTCATATATTACATTCTATATTACCTATATACATGTATTTCTTCCATTCATTCATGCTCGCATCATATACTCTACATTACCATACATGCTATCATTATATATTATATTACATTATTTATACATTATGCATTCATATCTATCATTACATGTATACCTTGTATTCATATCTAGCATTTATTATATACTTTCATGCATACATTGTATATCATTCTTTCATTCATGCATTTATGCATTGCTTACATATATTATATTAATTGCATTCCTACATGCTTGCATTCAACCATATATATACATTAATGTAAAGAGGATATATATCATATATATATCATTTTATTCATCTAACATATCATGCATTACATACTCTATATTCATTTAATATCCATATTACATAGGCTTATAGGTTACACAAAATGCATATATCGTATAGTCACTCTTCTACTTAAAACAAATACTGTACCAATTGGGCCTTCACTAAATTCTAGAATTAAAGTATGTCATAGCCCTTTGTGTTAGCTTTCCAAAATTTTAAACGGATCACATTTTCGTGTCCCGAAGATCCCAAAATCGTAAAAACACTGAAACGCGTTCGTCTTTCGTACAACTGACACTCAAATAATTTTACAGAAAGTTTCAGAACGAATTTGGCTTGTTAAAATAAATAATTGGAAAGCTAATTTCGATACGGTTCTTTTAAAAAAACGGGAGATAAATCGGAGGTCTAAGCTAAAAGTTATGACATTTCTAAGTGCTTTGGTTAATAGAAATGTGGATAAAAATTATGACGAATTTGGGTTGGCCAAGATACTTGGATACCAACATAGGTATCCAAATGAAACTCATTCTAACCATCCTAACTAAGATCAATCCACTCTCTAACCATTCTAAAACCAAATTTAAATATCTATTTAAACTATTATCATACATACATACACATGGGGTGTCCTAATTTGGGATCTATCAAGTAGGACACAAGACACACCTATAATATCCTCAAATGGACTCCAAATGGTCTCAAAATTGAATCTAAAGGGGACAAATGCATGGGGGTGGATCCTTTGGATTCAAAACTAATTAATATACAAAGAAAATCAAGTTAGAGAATAGATTTTACCTATTGGGAGTGGAATCCCAATGAAAATCTTTAGGACACGGCTCCGATACGAAGATCTATCCAAAAGGACACCTCCTTTTGCACCTTGCCTAAATTCTTCGATAGAATCCTTCCTGGATGGTGTGGATGGATTAGGAGAAGTTTGGATGGAGGAATGTAAGGGAAAGAAAATCAAATCAAAGAGGGAAGCTCTCTAATTTGGGGAAGAACACTTAGGGTCCTATGTAGAGGTAAAAAAGAGGCAAGGATTTTCTTAAGGATTCTTTATAGGAAGGGAGGGGCACTTGATGGCTGGTCATTAGATGAATTAGGGTTAATTTTTTATGTAGATGAGTGGCTAGGAGTTGTCCACCCAATTCTAAGCCTTTCTATTGGTTCAACTAGTCATAAGGCTTTCTTTTTCACAAATATCCTAAGGGGTAAATATCCTACTATGAAATATCTAGATATTGTTAATCTAACTTAACCATTAAGTCTCTAACCTTCTAACTAAACCTCCATGAGCATCATTAACATCTAGGTTTAGTCAAAACTAGGTTAGTCTCTAACAATTCAATTAGCACAATACTAATTAATCAAAATTCATTTTCATTAATAAGTCAAAATGACCAAAATATCCTTAGGCTAAAAAGTCACAATTAGTCATCCTAATCACATGGTTAGGTCCCCATGGTCATGGTTAGTCTCTAGGTCATGCAGTCTCTAGGATTACACTAGTTAACCATCAAAATCACAATTCAACATTTTAAATAGTTTTAAAATAATTAAAAATCATCAAAAATCATAACATGGTTTAAATATCATTATTAAATGATTATAATTACATAATTTTAAAATTATCCTCATTTTAGAAAAGTGGGTGTTACAAGTCTACCCTCCTTAGAAGAATTTCGTCCTCGAAATTAAGATGGTCGTACTTCTTCTAGAGTCTCGTCCCCAACAATCAAGGTCTCAGAACTTACCTAAATCATACAATTTAAAAGAATGGCATACAGGGTCATGGCATACGGTGGTAGTGAAAGTCTCGTCTAGGTATACTAGTCACACTATACCAAAACGGTCATAGGGTATCAAAATATACAAGCAATCAGGGGTGTTAAACTGGAAAAGATACAGAAATAACAAATCATCAAGGCTTTAAGGCAAAATCAAAATCAAAATTTAAAGCACAAATGTCGAGCATTGAAATCCAATCACAATATATATATATATATATATATATATATATATATATATATATATATATATATATATATATATATATATATATATATATATATATATACATGTCCACATACACCCATACACACACTAACCACATAACCTTTACATAATGCTAGCTTTTCCCTCTCTAACACTATATATATATATATATATATATATATATATATATATATATATATATAGTGTTAGAGAGGAAAAAGCTAGCATTATGTAAAGGTTATGTGGTTAGTGTGTGTATGGGTGTATGTGGACATGTTCATAGGGTTAGATAGTAGACATGTGTGTGTGTGTGTGTGAAATATACATGAAAGTGTATAGGAGGATTTGGGTTTCAAAACAATAGCTATCAAGTTACACTACTCATGACATATTGGTTAAACAATCTACAACACATAACCTATTTACTCATAACATGCATGTCTAACCATATATATATATATATATATATATATATATATATATATATATATATATGAATAGAGAGGTAGAGATTTAGTTATGTATCTATATACATTATAACATGTATGCATAAACTATATATATATATATATATATATATATATATATATATATATATATATAAAATATATATATATATATAAATATATATATATATATATATATATATATATATATATATATATATATATATATATATATATATATATATAAAATATATATATATATATAAATATATATATATATATATATATATATATATATATATATATATATATATATATATATATATATATATGAACATAACATAGAGATGAACATAACATAATATATATATATATATATATATATATATATATATATATAAAATATATATATATATATAAATATATATATATATATATATATATATATATATATATATATATATATATATATATATATATATATATATATATGAACATAACATAGAGATGAACATAACATAACATAGAGATGAAGGGTTGAGTTTACATGGCAGTTGTGAACATTAGTGTAGAGTGTCAAGTGTACAGGGGTTATAACTTAAAATGAAGGGTTCAATCATTCATTTCAGTTCAACATTATATATTAAATATGAAATTGAACTAAATATTTGAAATCAATGTAAAAATGTTAACTTGTATTCAGTTTCAGGATTTTGGAGAAATTCGAACATCAAAATCAACCCAATGTTCACCACAACCACAACCTAACATGTAAGTGTATGAAACCTAACATTATATCCCTACATACAACAATGTATACGGCTCAAAACATTACATTTAAAAACTGCAAATTGAACTAATCACTTAGAATTCGGTGTTAAAGGGTTAATATGCACACAGTCTCAGATTTGACAAATTCAAACACAAAATTCAACCAATTTCTTTAAGAATTAAAACCCTGTATATAACATACATATGCAGTGATGTAAACAACAACTAATAACATGAAATTTATATTTAAATTACGAATTTAAACTGGAAAAAAATAGAGAAGCAGTCTCTGATACTGTACTGTATCAGAAATATTGGGGTTTTGAGAATTTAAACATCAAAAACATATTAATATGCATTTAGATAGGTTGGTAATCAAAGTGTAGCATGCATACGTGTCAGGCAAAGTATCTGTGTCCACTATATATATATATATATATATATATATATATATATATATATATATATATTCTTGTCCCAATATAAAAATCAAATTATATATCAAGACCAACATTTAGATTCCTACTAAGATTGTCATATGATAACAAGTTACATCCTTTCGAGCCAGATGATTTACGTCACCTTTCCGACCTTTCCAAGGTGAAAAGATATAGAGATTCAAGGGTTTCAAAGTATAGCTGACAGAATTAGATACGAGACAGATGATTGATGTAATCCGGACAGTTTTATTTTTTTTTACAAAAAAATGGTAATATAAGAAATAATGGCAAGAAAGAAATAATGATAAAATCTGTTCTTCATCAACTGTTAAAAAGAAATGAACTCATTTAAGATAAAATCTAATACCATACACGTCTTTCTGAAATTATGTTATCAGAATTTTGCCACGCCAGTAAGCATAGCTGCAATAAACAATAGAGTCCATAACGAAGGTATACACCCTATAGTCATGTTATCTAGAATTCTTACCACGCCACCCGGTATGGCTGCAAAAAAATCTAGATTTCATAACTAGGATAAGTATATCTAAATCAAGCTCTACGTCCTTGTCATGCTAGCAAATATGACTGCGATAAATTCTAAACTCCATAAATAAAGTAGACCTTTACCTTTCTCACTGTCCTTATCAAGTATGTTATCATGTTAAACCTTAATTCCAAAAAGATGTATATATATATAGATATAAATATAAACTCAAATTCAATAACTAACATCAAGATTCAAAATTTGACAATAATCCATCAAAAATCAAATTCAATAACAGGAAGTAAGGGTGAATCAAATCAAGGAAAAACGAGATTTCAAATCGAAGTTAAAATAAGATTCTCAAGGATCGTCCCAGGAATCTCTTAAAAAATTCTAACAGTGATTGAGTATCCTCTCATTCTAACACCTATTCTTTATCTCTAATCGCAGGTGCGCAGCAGTACAACTAATCACCGTACTACCACGACTTCGTACAAATGCAAATCTCGACCTGCATGGGCCACCACTAAAAACGTGTCACGACCCGCACCCTAGAGTAAGGGCACGAGACGTGGGTACGTCCAGCCTATGCCGCAGTGTCGGCGGTAGAATATTGTCCTAGGTCTCATGCATCTAACAGTATAATGCTAAGCAGTTTATACTCCCCGAATGGGGGGTGCCATAGCAGAATGTAAACTCAATCACAATTAAGAAAAAAGAAGCACGATATGATATAGAACTCAAAATAAAATACAGATAATCAGAAGAGTCTAAGTGTCTAAGATAACAACTCAACAAACATCCAAAAATACGAAGTCTCAACTACAGAATATGAAAGAACATATACAATCCAAATCTCAAATGACAGAAATAATAAAAACCTAGACTAGGGAGCCTCAGTCTCTATAGCTAGTGGATCCGGCTGGAAATCCGGATCACAGGTGTCATCTAGAGCTGTCCCATAAAAAGTGTCAACACCAGTCTCATCCTCGTCCTCTGTAAACATATCAATAGTGCCCAATCAGGACGGAGCGAGCACAATACATCTCAACAAATCATATCAGGTTAGAAAATATAACCATGCAGTAAAGTAAGATACATGAAGCTGAAAGAAAGTACATAATGTAAAGAAGATAGCTGTAATGGAAATATCTACTATAAATAGAGAACTAACAGTGGCTAGTGAGTCAGAGTACAATATAGACATGTGAATGGCATAGGATGATTCTGATGCTACACTATGAAATGATTCTGATGCTACACTACTTGGATATTATTCACATGTCTACTTCTACTCCCCCGTACCCCCAATCAATACACAAGGATCCAGCCAGGTAATGTTATGATTCATGTAATGGCCTCCGAAGGGTGATACATGATAGTCCCATAAATAAGGATTCTAGAAATGCCCATAAATGGGAGATTCATGGAAGACTTTGTGATCATGAGAGTACATGTCACAAGTGATTCAATGAACCATGAAGCATAGTGATACACAATGTAAGTGAAACGCACAGAACATGTAGTATCCGATGCTCCCTGAGGGGATAACATCTCAATAAAGGATCCATATAGTACTAATTCGTGTGACCAACGTGACAGCATCAAGTAAAGTAATTTAAAGCAGGAGAATAATTCTAACAGGATATGAAATGATCAGAGAATGTACTCGTCTGATACCCTGAACAGCTGATATGAAAAGATGGCCAACTGGAGTCACAGAGTCCTAGTTATAGCAACACAGGTTATAAAGAGTTCAATTTATATGGTAATTAAAATTATAATACAATCTACATGATTCTAAGTCAATCTAGGTCAAAGTCAACTCTTGGCCAACTTTGGTCAACTATAAAGTCAAACTAGGTCAACTCTAGTCAACTATGGTCAACTAGCTAGGGTTGGGTCTACAATGGTCAACTAGTCTTGGTTAGTCAATTCTAGGTCTAAACAAACTAAGTATATACAAATCAAGTATCCAAGATAGCTACTAACTCATAGCCTAAGTCACTTGCTAAACCAAGCACAAAACTAAACCATAAGCTAACAAGGCACACAAACTTAGTCATATAATGTATATATATTATTCACATATTCATATACATAGATATATATAGGAAAGCTATATATATAGGCACACACATATATATATATATATATATATATATATATATATATATATATATATATATATATATAGAAAGAGAGGTAAAAGAGTAAGTGAGTATGTGTGTGTTTGGCATGTGTGTGAAAGGATATGTGTTAATGTTCTAAAATTTAGTGATAGGTAGGTGTATGTGACATGTGATACATGATGTCAAAGGGTGTATGAATGTATGTGTGTAAAAGGTTATAGGTTAACTCAGTTTATAGAAATACATACATACATACTTACATTGTATACATGCATACATACATATCATGTATATTATATTATATAATACATACATGTATACTTGCATTACATTATACTTACATTCATGCATATTAGATACTTGTATTTATATTAACATATTGCATACATTCATTTTATTCATGCATCTATGCATTATCTACATATTTTATACATATGCAAACATTGTATATCATTTCATACATTAATATAGAGGCATACAAACATGCACACATCATATATTTCATACCTTGCATTACCTTACATATCATGTTATATATTATCATTCATTCCTTTCATATATTATATTATCTTTAAGTTGAAAACATCATGTATGGATACAATACATTATCTTGCATGCTTGCATTCATATATTACATTCTATATTACCTATATACATGTATTTCCTCCATTCATTCATGCTCGTATCATATACTCTACATTACCATACATGCTATCATTATATATTACATTACATTATTTATACATTATGCATTCATATCTATCATTACATGTATACCTTGCATTCATATCTAGAATTTATTATATACTTTCATGCTTACATTGTATATCATTCTTTCATTCATATATTTATGCATTGCTTACATACATTATATTAATTGCATTCCTACATGCTTGCATTCAACCATATATATACATTAATGTAAAGAGGATATATATCATATATATATCATTTTATTTATCTAACATATCATGCATTACATACTCTACATTCATTTAATATCTATACTATATAGGCTCATAGGTTACACAAAATGCATATATCGTATAGTCACTCTTCTACTTAAAATTAATACTGTACCAATTGGACCTTTACTAAATTCTAGAATTAAAGTATGTCGTAGCCCTTTGTGTTAGCTTTCCGAAACTTTAAACTGATCGCATTTTCGTGTCCAAAAGCTCCCGAAATCGCAAAAACAACGAAACACGTTCGTCTTTCGTACAGCTGACACTCAAATAATTTTACAAAAAGTTTCAGAACGAATTTGGCTTATTAAAATATATATTTGGAAAGTTAACTTCGATACGGTCCTTTTAAATAAAATGGGAGATAAATCAGAGTTCTAAGCTAAAAGTTATGACATTTCTAAGTTGCTTTGGTTAATAAAAACGTGGATAAAAATTATGACGAATTTGGGTTGGCCAAGATACTTGGATACCAACATAGGTATCCAAATGAAACTCATTCTAACCATCCTAACTAAGATCAATCCACTCTCTAAACATTCTAAAACCAAATTTAAATATCTATTTAAACTATTATCATACATACATACACATGGGGTATCCTAATTTGGGATCTATCAAGTAGGACACAAGCACACCTATAATATCCTCAAATGGACTCCAAATGGTCTCAAAATTGAATCTAAAGGGGACACATGCATGGGGGTGGATCCTTTGGAGTCAAAACTAATTAATATACAAAGAAAATCAAGTTAGAGGACAGGTTTTACCTATTGGGAGTGGAATCCCAATGAAAATCTTTAGGACACGGCTCTGATACGAAGATCTATCCAAAAGGACACCTCCCTTTGCACCTTGCCCAAATTCTTGGATATAATCCTTCCTTGATGGTGTGGATGGATTAGAAAAAGTTTGGATGGAGGAATGTGAGGGAAAGGAAATCAAATCAAAGAGGGAAGCTCTCTAATTTGGGGAAGAACACTTAGGGTTCTATGTAGAGGTAAAAAGGAGGCATGGATTTTCTTAAGGATTCTTTATAGGAAGGGAGGGGCACTTGATGGCTGGTCATTAGATGAATTAGGGTTAGTTTTTCATGTAGATGAGTGGCTAGGAGTTGTCCACCCAATTCTAAGCCTTCCTATTGGTTCAACTAGTCATAAGGCTTTCTTTTTCACAAATATCCTAAGGGGTAAATATCCTACTATGAAATATCTAGATATTGTTAATCTAACTTAACCATTAAGTCTCTAACCTTCTAACTAAACCTCCATGAGCATCATTAACATCTAGGTTTAGTCAAAACTAGGTTAGTCTCTAACAATTCAATTAGCACAATACTAATTAATCAAAATTCATTTTCATTAATAAGTCAAAATGACCAAAATACCCTTAGACTAAAAAGTCACAATTAGTCATCCTAATCACATGGTTAGGTCTCCATGGTCATGGTTAGTCTCTAGGTCATGCAGTCTCTAGGGTTACACTAGTTAACCATCAATATCACAATTCAACATTTTAAATAGTTTTAAAATAATTAAAAATCATCAAAAATTATAACATATTTTAAATATCATTATTAAATGATTATAATTATAAAATTTCAAAATTAACCTTATTTTAGAAAAGTGGGTGTTACAACATGCGGTGCACTGAACTGTGGATGAAGCAAAGCTCTTATTGAAAGGAAAGAAAGAACTGGCTGATTGAATACGACGAAGAACAGCTTGAGACAGTTGGACGAGACATTGATAATGTAGGGAACTTGTTGCAGTGGAGACGAGTGCAGTGGAGTGGTTGAAAGGGGAGACTTAGGTGTATGGAAAGGTGTAGAGGCCATGTCTAGTTGGTGCTTGCAACAGAGTTCTTCCCGATGCTTGGTCGTTGACCAAAACAGTGTGGTCATTGAAAGTCAGAGAACAATTATTGTCATGAGCAAATTTTTGGACAAAAAAAAGATTATGTTTCAGTGAGGGAACATATAAAATATTGTTAAGAAAATTTTTTGAGTTGGGTGTGTGGAGAATGGAGTTACCAATGTTGGAGGTTGGAAGATTTTTGCCATTACCAATTTGCACAGTATCTTTACCTGAATAACTAGAATGTAGAGACAGATTGATGAGGTCATTCGTCATGTGGTGGGTTGCCCCAGTGTCAGCGATCCAATCGCCGGAAGCTTCATTGGACTGAGCGACCATGGCAGCGAGCTTTTGAGGAGGATGGCGACCGACGTAGGCATAGTTCATCCTTTGAAAGCATTCAATGGCAGAGTAACCAGGTTTTTCACAGATCTAGCAAAGTGGCTTGGAGAAAAATGGGGTTGGTACTGATGAAGGACTGCTGCGTGGACAAAATATACTAAGGAGGTGGTACGAGGTTGATAGTTTGGGTTGTAGTTTCGGAGCTTTCCCTTGTAGTTAGGATTAATGGAATATGGTTTGTTATTGGAGGTGTGGCTGCTTCAATTTTTACCGGAGTTTGAGTATAGAGCGTGTGGGGATGAGTCAGGTTGCAAAAGCACACGAGCTCTATTGGTGATCTTTGTTTCCTCGCCAATGAGGAGATTATAAACTTCGTCCGATGTAAGATCAGATTGGATGGTGACAGAGGTTACGAAGGCATCGTACTCTTGTGGAAGGCCACGAAGCATGTAGAGGACATGATCTTCATCATCAATGTTGTAGCCGGCTACAAAGAGTTTATCGACCAACTCCTCGATACTTTGGTGATATTCTGAAACAGGTCTGTCGCCTTTGGTGATGTTCTGCAACTGGGACTTGAGGTGAATAGTATACGAGCGAGAAACCGCCGTAAGTCGTTTTTCCAAATTAGTCCAGACCACCATTGCAGTTTTGCAACCAATAGTGTAGGAAAGGACAGATTCAGAAAGAGTAGCATTCAACCAAATGATAAGAGTCTGGTCTTGTTTAACCCAGTCAGAATAGGCTGGATTACTGGATGTTGTTGGTTCGCCTTTGTCATCGATGAGAAAGCGAGGTGGACATGGCTTGGATCCATCTATATCCCCCTTGAGATCGTAGCTTATGAGGATCGGATCGATGATGTTTTTCCAAAGGGTAAAGTTATCCTTGGTTAGCTTGATGGATACGAAATGAGAAATATTGGTGATGGTGGTATGAGTGGCTATTTGTTGAGTGGAAGGGAGGGTGGGAAGAAGAAGGGGTTTAGGATCTAGAGCCATAAGGAAAATTGCTCTGATACCATAAAAGAAGCACAATAGAAAAGTGGTGGTTTTGATATTTCTTCCTGTGTTATGAGTTTAACAACTTGGTCTATAAATAGAGTACAACACAGATGATACGGATAGAGATAAAACTAGCTAGTTAATGAGATGATGGTGGAGTTTGTTGCAAGTTTGTTGCAGGGTTGTTTTCCTCTTCCGTTATCTGTATCTGCTCTTCTGTTATCTGTATCTGCTCTTCCGCTATTAGGACCAAAAAATATTTTGCAAAAAAAAGATTTGATAGTTTACAGAACGCATCTATCACATTAGTCCACTCCAGCCAAATATGTCTCTACATTGAGTCGAGCCTTTAACGCTTAACACTCTCTCCCTCTCTCTCTCTCTCACACACACACACACACATGCACACACACACACGAACCAGGCTTTCGTGCTAATTCTCAATGGATATGGCCTTCCTCAGCAAAAAAGATCTGCTTCCTAAAATCACCCATGTTTGGAGCATTGAGTTACTTAAGAAAGAGAAAATCCATTTGCCCTCCTCCTCTACCTCCAATATTTGTCAACACATTGTAGGTAAAAGTCAATCGTTATCCTATTTAGATAATGAACCCTAAATTGAACACCAATGGTTAATTATTGTATCTCCAAGGACCTAAGGGTAGAAGTCAAGCTTGGGCTTGCTGACTCACGCATCTGAGAAGGAGATTAAATGATTGATGCAAAAAAAGAACTTAGAATATAAGATGGAAATGTTAACTTATCATATATAACTCCAATTGTCAACTTTCGCGTATAATTTTCAACAAAAAAGATGAAAAAGCATTCACGATAGGTTTAATAAGACTAGAAAAATGTAGTAGCCCCAAATTCTATATGTCCTTGGTTCGACCTCCTAATGAGAATTGAGGTCCATGTACATGCATCTCATCCCTAAGACTTGCTTACCTGGGCTAGACCTGTAGTGCCCCGTCCCGCTCAGGTCAACCAGAGGAATCGAAATGTAACAGCGTTTGGACTTGGATATGCAACGGCTTGCTCGAAGTCCCACTCGGTCGAGCCAACTCCACGTTTATGTGGATGATTTTGATGAACTTGCCTCTGCTTAGCCTTCACACTAATAAACTAGATGTTTTGAATGTACTGAGTATGTTTGCTAATAAAGAGACGTAACCACATAGTTAAGGGAATAATCCCACTCTGAGTCAGATTTCATAGAATAAGGAAAATATGGAAAGTTGATGCTTAGATAAGCACGTCACGATGGGTTTTCAAATTGGCACTTGGTCTTTCGATACCGCGACTTGCTTCAATCCCACGACTTGGACAAAAGTAGCATTCTTATGTTGACACAAGACTATCAATTTGTTTGATACGGTAGGCACGACCCTACAATTTCATTTCCATGTTTTTACGATTTCAAAGGCTTGTCATATAGAGTGTGACTTGATTGGTGGCACAACACGGAACACGGTTGGTTCAAATTGAATATGCAGGAGGGCTAACAAGTGGTCATTCCTGAGTTGAGTCCAAAGTATGGTAACATGAATGGAAGTTCTTGGAACTGTAGCACGCCAAGGCACTCCCTAAAACAATAGGAGCATGCCGAGGTAGTCCCTGAAACAATAGAAGGGCGCCGAGTCAGTCCCTGAAATAATGGTGATGGGAAAAGGAAAGGAAAAATATGCAAAACACTATGAATGAGTAATGACTGTGTAGGATGGTAAGTTGAGTTGAGTTTTGCATAGTCATTGGACAACTTGTGCATAAGGAACGGCTTCTAGAACGATAATTCGAGAAAGCGGGGCCGACTTCGTAATAGGAGAAGAAAAAGAAATTAGCCATGTTAGCAAACAACACTCAAATGGATTATTCGAGAACTTTCAACGGGGCTCGCTACTTACGCTGAAAGGGTCACCATCTAAACTCGGCTAATGTCTACGATAACTTGGGATGCTAGTGACCCTTCATATAGATGAGTCGACATAAGAGCGGCTATCCACGTGCATGCCTTAGATTAAGTCAAGTAATATGTGTCCGGTACAAATGAGTTAAGTAAGGTGTGTGTGCAAGATTTGTAACACAATATTTGAGCCGATTTGTCTATAACAAAAATGCGTACTTCAGCACGAGACGTAGTGTAGTGAATTGAGTCATTGACACTAAGTTTACAAGTCTATGATTAAGCCATTTCCATGACGAAATAGGGAAAAGGCCTTAGGGCAAGTATTGAGTAAAAATATACTATGTTGCGAGGCACGGCATCGATGATGATATACGAATGGATCTTATGGCACAACCATGATATTGGAACAAATAGGTTTTGTAGCACGGTCACAAGGACTTGAAACACGACCATGATATTGCAACACTAGTAGACTTATAGTTAAGCAATAAACTGATCCTAAGGCAAGATTAGAAAGATAACCAAAATTATATAAAGAACTCACTAAATGATCATATTGGTTTTATTTGGGTGGACGAGTGGCTCAGTCACCAGTACGGTTGTGTACTGACACCCCTCCAATTTTTATGCACAGGTTACAGGTACTTGCTAGTTCGAGGCGGAGCTCGCTTGGACGTACTGAGGTATGGAGTTACTTAGCATTTCGAGGCGTATGGCCGCATTAAAGAATTTACCTACACGGGTCATAATGTATGGGCATCGCCTTCTTCCAGCTATGTGCCTCAAAACAGGATCTTTTGTATTGAGAGAAGAGAGAGCTGAGTGATTAAAATCAAAGAGATTGTGAGCTTGAGCGAATGTAATCTTGGCCTAGAGCCAGCCCCTTGTAATGTCTCTGTTCTTATCAATAAAGTTCTGATTTTATTTTCAGCACTTGTGTTTCTTTCGTTATTCTAATTTTCAGTTGATCTCTTTTGTGTGACTCGGTCATTTAGCTTCTAATCGACTGTTCCAGCCATTCAACTTGCGTGAGCGTAACTCTAGGCTTGCACAGCATCATGCCCTAGCGAGGATGACCGGTTTTACGAAACCGAGGCATGATATAATGGTATCAGAGCACGTCTTTACATCCTTGAATTTTTGATTAAATTCTTTTGAAATCTGATATTGTTGCTTCCGTAATCGATGTTATTGGCGCTCTTTCTCAATGTTCTGTGGGATGTTCCATACAATTAAGTCTACATATTTTGTACAATTTTATGAGAGAAATTCGATTGAACAAAAGTTAGTATCACGTAAGGCACGGTTGGCTGTGTTAAGCTGGATAATATACACATAGACTTGCATCAACGTTTGCAACTTCTGTACGGGATCACATGTCTTCGAATGAGAATAAGTTGGATTCGATTCATGAAATGCTGAGTAGTCATCGATAAGAGTATTGTCAAATAACGAGATCGTCGATACGACATAGATGGATCATTCTTTAATTTTGACAGAGATTCAATGTGATCGATTTGTGATTCGAATAATAATTTCGAGGATTTGTTGAATGACTTCATCCCTTAGTGGTATACGGGATAGCCTTGTGTAATACCCCAGCCCAAATTACATGGGACTAGGCATACGAAACATGCCAGCAGTACATCACCATCAGACTACTAAAATCTTTAGACTTGTCAAAGAGTACGTAAGCTGTAAGTATCACATGACCACAGGTACAAAGCTATTTTCATCCATGCAATAATAATCAAATATCCAAAAATACCAGGACATAATAATAAAGAGAGTTTGAATATCGTAAAAGAGTTGTCCAACAAATAAAAACTAGAGAATGTCTCGGGTACACCTCGACAATAAGCAAAAGGAAATAAATGACAAGGCTGATCATACTGTCTGCGGAGAAATAATCATCCAAGAATAGATGAACTACGTACTCAAGCAAAGTCCTCAAGCATAATCTTGTCCTCCTGTGCAGGTACGTCTCCTACAACTGCACCTGATCCGTATACCTCAGTATATGTCTTCTCGTCTATATCAGACTACTACGCCAAAGGCACCGTGTCAGGGGACCTCAGGCATACGAGTAAACACTGTAGCTCTGCTACAGAGACCACAGTATATAAGTATGGGTAACAATCATGTCCCGGCTATAGAGACAATGACTAAACATGTATCTATCAGGTAGCCCGATAAATCAGTCTATGTTCTCGCCACCCCCATGTACTAGTCTACCATATCATGTCCAGTGACACTACCAATGTCGAGTAAACAATCATGTAACCCATCACAGATTCAAAACCATAAATTTGTCATGTCTAGGACTCTGTCTTATGATCGTGTCAGTGTTCTAGGTCCATCATGCCTCCAGTAACACAATAATCAGTACAACGCTATGTCTAAAGTCAATTCCCAATATCTGTATACGGACATTGACACCCGGATATGCTCGAACATAAAGTATTAACAAGATCCTATGTAAACAACAACTATAAGCTAAGCTAATTATGAAGCAAGAATGCAACTAAAAATAAAGTACAACAAGAACTGAACATTGGAAAGGTACAGTTGCCTGTCTCCTGTCGAAATGATGTAATCTGTCGATGTTCCTCGACTGGTGGTACGACGGGTCCCAAGTCACCTATTTAATAGTATTATCCAGTTAATGCCAATATTTTTAATTATCCAATATTAATAGACGGTCATTGTATACAGCTTACAATCTTTACGAAGTTTGTGCCGATATTACAACATACGTGTAACTTTCCTAACGCTCACAATAATATTTTAACTAATTAAACCTTCTATATATCATGTACCAAGATTTATAACCAATATACTAACTTGGCCTAAATAAAATCTAGTATGTAAATATAATTTTTAATTAGTTTTTAGAAATCATTTATTATTTATTAAAATTGAAATACTATAAATACATATAAAGGTATTTACAGTTTTTAGTCATTTAAAAATATAATTATTAAATAAATAATTCTGGAAAAATAAAAATAAATACTACAAATAAAAATACAATTTATAAGTATTTTGCATCACTCAAATACAATGTGTAGTTATCAAGATATGTAAATACCAACTAATATAATACATATTACCCAAAAATAAGAAACATAGGATTCGAACTCGGGGTGACTAGACTGGGGTTTGGAGCCACTGCTCTGACCAGCAAGTTGGATAGGGTTTTTGTTTTCATAGGAAAACCACATATATGTATGGATACCAAGTACTATATAAATATATTCATGGTTCCTCTTGGATTTAAACTATAACGAGAGCTAGAGTTCAGTTTCTTACTAAGGAAGAAAAAGAAGCTGGTCACGGGTGTTTTCGATCGGCAAAGCAGACGTACAACAGCGGGTAGCTTCAGGAGTTAGAGGTAAGATGTGTGTTTGGGTTGTATGAAGGAGATGCATGCATATATATACTTAAGGAAATGGAAGTTACAAATGATGGGAGAGGAAAAAGAGAGGTCGGATGTTACTCGGAGGTTACAAAAAAAAAGAAAGGAAGGGGTTTGACAATTAAAGGTGGGGATTTGCCAATTAAAGGTCAGGTGTTAATCAAAAGAGAGGTCTATTGCTCCTTTCTATATATATTAATCCATGCCTTAATGCATGCAATTAAAGGTGGGGATTTTAATTATTTTTGTTGCTGCTTTGCATTTACATGCAGATGCCTGGAATAAGTTGATGTGGGCCCATGACATTTGACAACTCTAAGTATTTTTATTAATAAGCCTCATTAATCACCACCCAATTTATATATATAGAGATGTATATTTTTTATATATATGAAACTGTTTGCCATTAAAAATATCAAGAACAAGAATTACAGATGAATTGAACTTGATTGCAAACTCGCTTGTACAAGAGAAAGCCTAGAAAGAAATCCTAGGAAACAATCTAAATACAATTGTTTAGTTTTTGATTCTGGGGGGCGATGATGGAGGCTCGAAAAAGTGTAGCAATTCTTCCTTACTCCTTGGACTATCTGACCCGGTCCTTGCTCTTGAAAAAATTGCCCTTCGTAGGTTGCCAGCCTTTTGCATGGGTGTGGTATCCTGCTATTTATAGTGATAGATATCTTGAGCCTCATAGATGGCTACGCGACCATGTGGCTACAACAGCACATAAAGCCCCGCTCTTTAGCCGCCAGCTGGTGACTTGTTAAGATTTCTTTACAACAAATCTGGGTGGTTGAGAATTGGTCAGCCTACCACGTGTCCTATCGCAGGATAGGATCAATTTATTTGAGTCATTTTGAGCCGTATAGGTCTTTTAGTGTTCGGCCATGCTGGGCCACATAAGACTCGTGCGGCTTAGGTCGCAGTCTTCCTTAGTCCGTATGTAGCTTGGGGACTTTTTAGCCGCATAGATTCTATATTCTGGGCCGCATAAAGCTCATGTGGCTCAGGTTGCAGTCACCCTTGGCCACATGAAGCACATAGATTGAGCCGTATAAGGTTCATGCGGCTCAGGTCACAGTCCTTCTGGCCGCATGACTATGTCCAGGCACGTGGACCCAGTGTCTAGTGACATGACATTTTGTCTGATAACATCATACCTTCTTTTTGTCAGAGTGTCAGAGCTGTCAGTTTTGTCAGTTTTGACAGAGTTTGTCAGCTTTATTAGAAGGGCTAATCAGCTTGGCCGCATAAGTAACTCTTCCTTCTGAGGCTCAAAAGAGTCTGGTTGCTTTTAATATATAATCCGAGATAGTAAAGATGGGCCGCAAGTGGCATGCCGAGTCTATCATGCGGCTCTTCTTTGTGCGGATCAATTTGGCCCAAAGTACTCATGCGGTCAGTTGTGATCCACATGAACCACATATTTTTTAGGCTTCTACAAGACCCCTTCAAAGTTTTTAAATTGCAAATTTAGAATACTTTGAATAAGAAGCATGGAGATATGTCAAGCCGCAGGAAAATTTTGAGCCACAGGGAAATCTTGAGCTGCAGGGAGATCCCATCCAGACTGCCAGCTGCCACTGCTGCATTTAATGTCTTGATTTGGTTTTAGATTTGGGTTCTCTTTTCAAGATAAATCTGACGGTTACTAAGGATAAAATCCCCAAATGCCATCGTTATCTTTAATGGACTCGAGAATCGAAGCGACGCTCTTTTGAAAACCTTATAAATATAGGTCATTCGGAGAGAGATTTTTCTCTTTCACCTTCTTCTCCTTCGTCTTCATCATCTTTGTCATCATTTCTGTCCCAGTTAGCTATGGCTCCAAAAGCTTCCAAGTCGACTAGTCACTACTAAAATAATCCCTTTTAGCAACGTCAGAGTACGTCGCTAAATAAGGAAAATCCGTCGCTAATTTCAATTAGCGACGTATGTAGCGACGAAAAATGGATGTCCCTTATAGGCTTGTCGCAGATTACAATTTTGTCACAATTTGTCGCTATTTGCGACGTCACATATAGTGTCGCTAGACATTGCTAATATGAGCGACAGATAGCGACGTCATCATACGTCGCCATTATAGCGACGTAGGGCGACCACTTAGCGACGCCGTCAACTTTACATATGATGACATGGCATGGCAGCCACGTCAGCATATTAGCGACGCCTAGCGACAACTTTAGCGACGTCGGCTCTCAGGTGGTCATATACACGTCAGCAGTATAGCGACGGACAGCGACGTTACGTCACTATTTGGCGACGTATAGCGACGTGTACTGGACGTCACAAAATGTCGCAGAATGTTGCTATACGTTGCAGATGTTATAAAAAATTAAAAAAATAATTGGTATTTTTGTTATGCTGTGTGTCTGTGTTTACAGTGTGTGTGAAGTGCAGTATTCGAACCATCGACAGTTTCGTTTACTGTTCTATGTTTTATCTTGGATAGAAAGAGCAATATTTCAGGGTACACTTCTCAGAGCTTCCTTTTCACGTCCTTCACTTTCTCGGGATCCTTTACGACGTCCCGAGAAAGTGAATGACGTGAAAATGAAGCTCTCAGAAGTACACCCTGAACTGTTGCTCTTTCTATCCAAGATAAAACATACAACAGTAATGGAAACTGTCGATGGTTTCGAACACTGTATTTCACATTCACTGTAAACACAGACACACATCATCACAAAAATACACATTATATTTTTTTAAAATTTGGGCAGCACCTCCTTTGTATATCAGATCATCGCTTATAATCCATCGTAGGTATATTTGTTATCCCCGTCGCAGATATTAACACAATTAACAATCTCCCATCATAACAGTCTATAACTAATAGATGAATAATAGTCTCCCATTATAACAGTCTACAACTAAATATCATACATGTACGCAATGAAAATACCAACAAACAAACATACATGTCCAACAAACGTACATGTCCAACAGAGTCAAATAATAATGAAAATCAGTGTACAGAACGGTCAATGGGCCCATAGGGCCAATAAATACAAAGATGAAAAAAAACTGGATCACTGAGGACCCCTGCCGTGCATCTAGGATAGAATGTAGTCATACTGCTCCTGGGTGAGCTGCACCGTGGGGGCAATAGGAGGCAGTACAATGTCTGGAGTCGGCGCCGTCGATGGACTTGGAGGACGTATCTGCTCTAGATCTCGTAGTCGCTCACCATAAACAGTAAGGGTACTCACCACCCTCTCAGTACTCGCCTCAAGCGAAGCCGATACCTGAGTGAGTGAGGCAGACATGCTCTTCTGCGATCCCTCCAGCTCGTCCTGTCTATGTTCTGTGCGTTGCGTAGACTTGGTGAGCGTGTGCAACCTGGCAGCTGTAGCCTGCTGCAGACTCATCAGCTCCTGTATACTGCGCTCGACCGCAACAAATCGTCTGGTGACGATCGGAGGGTCGGATCGTCGCTCGACCGTATCAAAAATCTGCTGCTGCAACTTGCGACACAGCTCCTTGATCTGACAACGAATATCCTGAGCTCATGACGACGCTTGCGAAGCCGGAGACTGCACACTGACAGAGGGGGCCCGGGATGACTCCGAAGCCAAATACGCGCCATAGGATCCCGTACTGTAGTACGTACCCTTTTGAAGACCGCCAATGGCGATCATCCAGAGGTCGTCCGACGATGGAGCTGTAGGCGGCTGGGAGGAAGTACCAGCCCCTCCCTCTGCTGGCGCACTAGCAGCAGCAGCCGCCTCCTCCTGTAGCCGAACAAACTCGGCCTAGAACATGTTTGCTAACGTGTAAGTGTTTGCTAAAGTCTATATTGATATATATTTTTCTATTTTCTAAATTATAGTAAATTAATATAAAGAATAGAACGTACATATGCCTGCGTCGCCCTCTCGTCAATGAACTTCCCAGCCCTCCGATGGGTGACCAGGAAGACGGTCACCATGTTCGGGTCCTTACCCTTTTTTACCTGTTAAAATATATTATCTATTATTAGTATTAGACATTCTATTGAACTATATATAAATTAATGTCCGTCATAGAAAATGTACCAGACGACAAAAATGCTCCGTCATCGGAATGGAGCCACCACACCACTTACCGGCGCTCGACCGCGCCACCTTGGCCTTGTCAGACCGCTCCTGGTACCTGGGCTCGCTGAATCTAGCCTTCATCGCAGCCCACTGCTCTGGCGTGATCCAACCATGGATCAGCTGTCCGGAGCAATCACGAGACTTCTGGTCGTGGATCGCATCACGGATGAGCTTGGCTGCGACGGCAGAAAATTGGCCCTCGATCTTCGCCGCCCGGTGTGGTGGATAGAAATAGGTCCTCTACAAGAAGTAAAATAGAAAAGTTGTATAATATACACAAATAATTATTAAAATTTAAAAATAAACAAATATTTTACCTTGAAGTGGGCGAACCAAAAGGCCTTCCTATCTGCGGGAGCATCTGAGTAGTTAATCCAAGGCCCGCCATAGTTCTGCCTCAAAAATACCCCCAGCTGTCTCTGTACTGCAGAAGGCCGATATCTATACAATAATAATTTTCATGAATATATATGTACATATAATCATTTGAGAAATATATATTAATTAATTAACTTACTTCGTAGGCCCGTCCGTCCAAATCTCCATACGCGTCTCGCCCGGGGGAGCGCATGGAGGGTCTGTAAAACCCCTATTTTTTTTTTACTATTTTATTAGACTTAAAAATGAATTTATATAATTTATGGTTTTTTTTTGATGACCCGGTTTGGCCAATTCAGCCCGAACAGGGCCCGAACCAAATTTAAGTTCATGTGAGCATGTGGGGTGGCTAAGGTGGCCATAGAGGAATATTTTATGTATATGCAAATATTTTCTAAATTACTTTAGAAATTTATGTGCAATTTCTAATTATTTAATTATTCGTACAATTATTGGTATTTTTATTATTAAATAATATTTTACAAGATTGTACATGTTTCTGCACCCGGATAAGGGTTGTGTACAATTCACCCATTGGAGCAATTTTTATTAATTTATTATTATTAAATTTATTTTGTAGAGATTTATAAAACAAGTTTATTCTATTAAGGTATTATTATTTTGAGTTTATTTATTGTGAATTGAATTTATATATATATGTATATATATTTAAATATATTAAATATTTGGTTATGTGACATTTAAAGTGTTATTTGTATTTAAATGATTTTTTGATATATATAGTTATATATATAAAAGATTTAAAGAATAAGAAAAGAAAAAGAAAATAAAAAGAAAAAGAAAAAGAAAAGGAAAAAGAAAAAAAATTATATAATCCAACCCACCCACCTATAGTGGGCGGGCCCCATCCCTAAAGTGCTTGCTGCTGAAGCAGCATGCTCGCGAATTCAACCCACAGCCGTGGGATTTAAATACATCTTTTTTATAAACCTATTAGTTTTAGGTTTTGCTAAGAAGTTGTTTTAAATACATCTTTTTCCACATACCTCAAAACCCTAGACTACCAAAACGAAAGTTGCAGCTGATCATACCCCCTTCGCCTACGCATTCGTTTCACCAGCGATGGAGTTTTGTGCGCGATGAACGGAGCATCGGAAGTCAGCCCCGCGTCACCCACGGAGCAGTTTTTCCACTCAAGGTACCCTACTTCGCTACGACGTAACTTTTTACTCGTAGCACCGATTTTCGATCCGTAAGATTTTCTGGAAAGTAGACTTGACCCTCTTCGAGATCCTCCAGGTGGATTTTGAAAACAACCCATTAACTTGCTCGAAAAATTGAGACAAAGTTGAAGAAAAACCTGTTTTCTGTAATACTAAAAAATATTTTAAAATGACAACTTGTCGGCCAATTTTCTTGCTGTGCATTAAAGATTTGTAAAAACTAATTAAATAAAAGTCAAAGACAACATAACCGAGATTGTAACGCACCTTTTGGATTCACTTTTCATCTAGTATGTAGAAAGTTACACGTTGTTAAAGTTTCACGAAAAATTGTAAATTCTGTTTTCAAAAAGTGGAAAAACACTCGATACGGCGTGCGCCCCGACAAACCGGGCGACGTGGTCACACACTATACACATCAAAAGGCGCGTATGGATGTTGTCGACGTGTGGGAACTGACGAAACCCGATTTTGTTGCATGTGCGCGACGAAATCAGTGCGTATCCGTCGAGATACCCCCGTATCGACCTTTACAAATTAAGTCACAACTTTGTGCACACTCATCATATTGCGATGAAACTTGCGTCATTGGACTCAAAATATTTTTTTGGTCCTATGAGCCTAGTTTGGTCCGATTCTGAGACCGTTGATCGGTACGCTATTTTGGCGGGCCCACAATCCCACTCAACGGGCGATTATGTGCACGGCCCACCGAAATCCAAAATTGGACATACCGTTGGGTTCGTCTCATCAAAACAAATCCATAGACATATAGTTTGATGACTTTAGAGACCGTAGGTTCTGGTGCACATTTCAGTGCAAAGCGGGTCCAACGACGGACATCGTTTTGACCCGAAATTACAATTTTGCCCCTATTCCAGAATTTAACTTTTGGACAGGCATTTCCTAGGTATATCTTTTATTCCAAACTCGTTTGTGATATTTGTTGCAGCATCCGGAGTCATCTGCAGGATTTAGCTTTTCTTGCTTTGTTTATTTTACCGGTTCGAGCTACTGGATTATTCCCTTTTGCACATAACCTCGGGCAAGATACCTTGCCATCTTTACTGCTTACATTTATTTGCATTTTATTTCGTTTATTGTATCTATATTCTTTGTTTATTATTTTCTTTTACTTGTGGACCTAGAGTTAGGAGACTGCCGTCAATAGAGTGCATGTCATTGACTTTGTCATGATTGTATCACGAGTTGTGTGTGAGTTGTGAGTATCATGTAGTGGTCACTTGCGTGTTGGCTGATCACCCGTCGTATGCGTAGGAATAACTGTCAATAGATGCATGTTAGAAGACTTGACAGTTATCTATTATAAAATCGTATGGTAGAAACGACACGTGTTGGTGTATCGTGGTGACGATGCATGTACAATATCATTGGGGGGAGGGGACAGCTACTAGCGTAGGCGCTATATTTACTTTTTACACACATTATGGGTGATAGTGACTCGGATGAGCACTACGTGCTGCCCGGCCGATAACTGTCAATAGATTCAGGGGCTACATTTACTTTTATACAGTTATAATGGCATATTCTTCCTGTATCTTGCTACGTCCCTCTGAGGACCCGGTTACCTCTCCAGGTGTGTGTTTTCATGGTTTACTGCAGGTGTTCTAGCCAAGATTATGGGCATCTCCATTTCTTTGAAGATGATCACTCTTGGTTCGTCTTGATACTTTCATGGATCATTTTCTTGTGTACTTTATCTCATTTTGATAAGTTGGTAGTGGACTTTGTCTCCACCCAACGATTGTACCATAAATATTCAAGTTGATTTTATACTATTATTCTTTTTATTGTGGATGAGATTTAGTTTGTCTTGGTTTACTGCATTTTACACCTTATGTGTACATACAAGTTTTCATATATTGGAGTAGACTTCGTATGTATACAGCTGGCATGATACGTTTCTAGTCCTACGTATTTTGGGACTGGGGCATTACAGGGTCGCTCTCACCTCCTGCCTGGGCAGGATCAGTCTGATCGCCGTCCTCCATATGCCCGGCGTCGGCTCTTCCCATAGAGCCGTCGACAGGAGGAATGCTGGACGGGGGATCAGGGATGCTGGATGCGAGATCAGGAAGGCTAGACGACGAGGGAGGAGTCGCCAACCTGCTGGAACTGCCCTGTCCCGATAATGGATCGGGAACAGAACGGTACAATGGCGTACTCGAAGATGAGGATGAGGGTAGAGAATCTCCATCCCTAGCCCAAAGCTGACGGGACTGCCTAATATAAATTCCTCCACGTCATCTAGATGGTCTAGTCATACCTGATAATAACATATGACAATAAAATAAAAAAAATATTTATATAATAGACATCACAGATTTTTGAAAAATATCATAGTCACAGATAAAAGTGTCAATAAAGTGTCACTGAAGTGACACAGATTTATATGATAGAAGTGTCACTAAAGTGTCAAATATGATGATAAAACAAACGTACAAATTTATTCCTCTTCTGAAAATTTATCTAGTTCGTTTAGCTCATCTACTTCTTCTTCTTCTTCTTCTTCTTCCTCCTCTACATCTTCACTTTCATCTGCATCTTCCTCTTCAGATAATTCTACTTCTTCTGCACAATTAGATGTGTAATGAGGAACTTCCGTCGTGTCCACTTCTATAATATTTGTTACAAGAGGTAGTTCATCCTCTTGATAAGCTATATCGTCAACCTCAAAGGTATTTCTAGCTTTGGTCTTGCATACTGCCCACTAGTCCGACCTTGTTGTTCCCCATTTAGAATAACTAATGAAGTACACGAGCTGAGCCTGACTTGATAGGACAAATGGTTCATAGGCTTGATATCGACGCCGATAGTTTATATCAACAAGCGAAAAGCCTTACTATGGTCCATGCAATACGGACATAAGAGACGGCCATGAGTGCTCCATCCAGATAATATTCCATAGGCCGAAAAGTCGTTGATGGTCCACATAAGGGTTGCCTTCATCTGAAAATTTTGCTTCCTGGAAACATCGTACGTGTTAGCGCCTACTTTCCATAACTGATTCAACTCATCTATCAAAGGCTGTAATTACACATCAATGTTTCTCTTGGGATTGTTCGGACCAGGAATTATAACGGTTAGAAACATGTACTGAGTCTTCATACACATCCAAGGCGGTAGGTTATACGGAGTGACAATCACAGGCCAGCACGAATACTGGGATCCCGAAAGATAAAGGAGTAAAACCGTCAGAAGATAGCCCCAACCTGACATTACGCGAATCTGAAGCAAAATCAGGATACACTCGATCAAAGTGCTTCCACGCTTCTCTATCGGATGGGTGATCTAACACTCCTTCAATCTGTTCTCGCATGTGCTAACTCATATTTTCGGCCGTCTCTTTCACCATAAATAATCTTTACAACCGCGACGTTAAAGGCAAGTAGTGCATTAAATCGATCGGTCTTCTTACACCGGTAGACCTTCATGTACTAGTTGTCTTATAGCGATCAGCACCACAAATCTGCACACATCTGCGTCCTTGTCGTCTTTGTAGTACAGCATGCACCTATTACGATAAGAATCGATTTTCTCGTATCACATCCAGAGCGATCTCACCATCCTCTTAGACCGGTAGAAGTTTTTAGGCAACTTAGCACCAGCCGGCACGATCTCTATAATCAACTCCAACACTCGATTGTAGCATTCTTGCGACATGTTAAAATCTGACTTAATGCTCAACAGTCTTGTAACCACCTCCAACGGTAAATGATCCTCACAACCAGGATACAATGGAGTCCTTGTATTCTCCAGCAACTCTATGAACTGTGCAGCATCGGCATTCGGTGCCTCCTCAGGTGCATCATGAATGAAACTAGGCCCCGCAGCGTCGAAAACCATGTTCACGCACCCGTCATCGTATGCATGATTATCTGTAACAAAATTAGGTCCCGCATGCATATACGGCTCAACATAAGGCTCCGGCTCTGATGCTAAAGACACAAGTTCTCCTTGTGCGGTCCACTGATAGTAATTAGGCGTAAAACCCCTCGAGTACAAATAATATGTCACTTCCACTTCTGGATAATATTTCACGTTATAACATTTCACACATGGACACTTAATTTTGGTGCCGTCCATGTACTGAGGGAATACCTTAGCAAACTGCAGGAACTGCTCTACTCCCGCTATGTATTCATCCCGTACACCACAAATATCATCAGGACGACGATTATACATCCATGAACGATTCCGCAAGTAGTAATTCATATCCATTTGGAAATAATTCTGCAAAGATGGACACACATTATCCAATAGGCACAAATTCGTATATTATGTCTTATTATGGGACACACATTAGTAGCGGACAATTACTAATAATAATGATATGCAATCTAGGTCAAACTAGGTTGTACTAAGTCAAACAAGGTCAAGCTAAGTCAAACAAGGTCAAAGTAGGTCAAGGGTTGACCTACAGTTGACTTTGTCAACTCTTAGTCCAATCTTGGTCAGATGTTGACTCTACTTTGACTTTCAGTCAAAATAGTCAACCTTGGTCAAACAAGGTCAAATCTAAGTCAAATATCCTATTTCTAGTCATTACCTACCAATGTATCCTTTACCTTATCGCTATTGGTATTACAATACCAATACCTTAAATTGGTACCCTTTACCTTATCGCTATTGGTACCCTTTACCTTATCGCTATTGGTATCCCAATACCAATACCGCGGTAACATGGTTGGTACATTAAGGGTCTTTGACAAGATGACATGTTACGAAAAGATATATCCTTATATATAGTTCTCCTACGGATTTTCTTTAACATTACGTAGGAGAACTATAAGGATATATCTGTTCACAACATGTCACCTCCTCAAAGACCCTTAATGTGACAACCATGTCACCCTCTCAGTCATATCCCTGAGCTACGATGCAGCTGCAGGCATTTAACATATCACGGTTTATAAAAATAACTAATAAATCTCTATCCTAACTAATAAATTAATATCCTACTTTAACATCTAATAACTCTCATATTTCTGCAGCTACGATGCAGTTGCAGGCAGTTCCTTCTAACATAAACTAATATCCTAATCTAAACTAACCCTTTAACTGAAACTAATATCTAAACAATGCTAATCATGAACTGTACACTACTACCTAACATTCACATGAACTATCTATCTCAAACTCTCTGTCATAACTAATAAATTAATATCCTACTTTAACATCTAATAACTCTCATATTCCTGCAACTAAAAGGCAAAACCATGGTATATACATGGTTTAAAGCATGGTTTAAAGTATCGGCCGATACCGATCCGATACGGCCGATACCGATACGGTTTGGCATGTTCCGATCCGATACCGACCGATACCAAATATTAACCGATACCGACATTAGGGGTCTTTGTTTCGGTCAATTCGGCAAAACCAATCGGTAAGGGTGACTACTATTTCATATAATTTCAAAACTACTAAGAAATAAGGCTGAAATACTTAAAATTATGCCTAAATGTATAAAATATATGTTTTTAAATGTAAATAATTTATTAATAATTATTTGTTTTCCGATACCAAAGTCTGATACTCCGATACGATACCGCCGATAATACCGATATCGCCGATACCAATACTCATAGGAATAGTCCGATACCGATTCCGATACCGATATTGTGAACCTTGGGTATATATCGTCAACATTTTAGATTCTTAAAATGAATTTCAAATGGATTTTTGATTGTATATATATGTGTATTTGTGTGTATATACATTGTATACATATATATTTATATATGTATTTATGTGTGTATGTAAGTGTGTGAGTATATATACATGTATATATGTAGATATGTGTATTTATATATATAGGTATATATGTATGTATTGTGTGTGTCTGTGTCCTGTGTCCTGTCCCCTGCCCCCCTCCCCCTACCCCTGTACCCACCTACCCCTGCCCTCCTCCCCTCTACCCCTGCACCCACCCACCCCTGCACCCCTTCCCCCTACCCCCTCGACAGCAAGACCCCCCCTCCCCTGTCCTCCTAGACAGCAAGACCCCCCTTCCCTGCCCCCCCGCACCCACCTACCCCTGTCCCCCTCCTCCCTACCCCTGCACCCACCCACCCCTGTCCCCCTCCCTCCTACCCCCTCGACAGCAAGAACCCCCCTCCTCTGCCCCCTCTAGACAGCAAGACCCCCCCTCCCCTGCCCCCTTCCCTACCCCTGCACCCACCCCAACCCCGCCCCCATCGACAGCAAGACCCCCCACCCCAGGGTACCCCCACCCCTCCCTCCACCGCTCGACAGTAAGACCCCCCCACCCCCCTGCACCCACCCCCACCCCTCTCTCCCCCCTCGACAGAAAGACCACCCCAGCTAGGGTTAGGGTTCTCATGTCCGTGTCTGTGTCTAGATAGCTAGGGCTAGGGGTAGGGTTTACCTGAGGAGGGTGGCTTAGTCGGAGGATGGAGGCGGCGAGGAGGGTGGCTTCATCGGAGGAGGAAGGCGGTAAGGAAGGCTCCTTCGTCGGAGGATGGAGGCTGGTCGCCAGAGGGATGGGGTCAGCGAGCGAGCGGGGTCGCCGAAGGAAGAAGGGGGGGTGTCGCCGGAGGGAGGGGTCGCCGGAGGGGAGGGTTCGCCGGGGGGAGAGGGAAGAGGGGGATCGAGCGGGAAAAAAAAATTTGTGTGAAAATTTGGTGATTTCGATCGGGCCAGGAACCCTATATGAAATAAGCCAGCGACGTATAAAGTATACGTCACAAAACGTTACAATACAGCGGCGTAAATAGTATTCCGTCGCAAAACGTCGCCCGTCAGCGACATAAACAATAAAATGTCGCTGAACGTCGCTACGCAGCGACGGTCAGTGACGTGTAGCACTAGGAGTCGCTATAGGCAATTATCAGCGACTGCTTTTTTTGCCGTCGCTAATATACGTCGCTATTCTAGCAGATTTTAGTTGTGAGTGCTGCGGCCAAAGGGAAGGGACTCACCTCTCCATCGAGAGCTGCAGACTCTCCTTCCATTCATCCCGACGTGTAACCCCTATCAAGGGTAAGGACAGTGGGAAAATGACGACTTAATTTTGAATGGCCATATCGTATATTTTACGCACAGGCCTGTCATGTATCGCCCATGTGCTTAGGCATGATCGATGCATGCCCTATCTTATTGGACCGCATGTGTTTTGTATGATAGGGCCGCATGGGCTGAGCCGCATAAGCGTTACTAACCCGCGTTGGTGCCTCGTGACTGAGCCGCATGAGTGCTACATAATTGACCCTGACCAAGCCGCGTAAGTATTTTATAACTGAACCGTATAAGGATTTCTTAATCGAGCCGCATGAGTACTGCATAACTGAATCGCATAAGTGCCTCAAGACTGATCCGCATAAGTGCTTCATGACCGAGTCGTCTGAGCACTGTATAACTTGGACCGCATAAATGCCTCATGACTGAGCCGCATGAGCACTGCATAGTAGAACTGTATAAGTGCCTCATGATTGAGTTGCACGAGCACTGCATAACAGTATTGTATGACTGAGCTGCATGCATCACATGTTCTTAAGCCGCATGCGCATCCCTCATAACTAGGCCGCATAGGTTCTGTTTGACTAGGCCGCATAGCTAAAGAATGAACTTTGTTTTCTTCTGACTGCTAACCCCTTTTTCCTTTTTCCTATTTTATAGGGGGCTGGCTAGCAAATTTCTCCAGGACCAATATCGACAATTTTGGGCATAGTGAAGATGCAACACTTGACACACACATCAGAGAGCTCAGAACTCTTCATACTTTGGAAGAGTTTTCCTCAGATGGTAGGAAGAACCTTTATACATCGAAGAGTCGGATGGTAGTTGAGCGTCATCGTGAAAGTTCTAATTTTTACGGCTCTCCAAGTAGGCAAAAGCAACATTAGGGATGTTGTTTTGAAGGTATGGTCTTCTGAAGGAACGGGCCTAGGATGTCCGTAATACGGAGGAGAGAAAGTCAGCGTCTGTAGATGATTTTAGCATACAATATTTGCCTTCCTCCGTACAGCTTTTCGAAGATTCAACAACCTTGTTTGCTTCTCAGCAGTAAAACATGACTTCTTTCGAGGGCCACGAAACTGCTTTTTGATGAAGGCGAAGTGCTGCCAAACTGACCAAACTATGTGTTGCTGGATTTTTCTTTCTTTTCTTTTTGCTGCTGATGTAGTCCTATGAATGTAACTGATTTTGAATAAACAGAATACATTCACTCTATTCTTTGTTTGTGATATTTGTGGTGCTTGTACTAGAGGGCCTAATACAACATTTGTGTTTGATAAAGGATATCCCACTAGGGGACTTATTATGGACCTATTGCCCTTTTGTGCATCTAAAGATGCGAGCAATAGATTTGAATGATATTTTGTGAACCTATTACTCTTTTTGTGCACCGATGGTACGAGTAATAGATTAGAATAAATTCTGTCGACCTATTACCCTTTTGCGTGCTTGTTGTGCGGGTAATAGATTTGAAACGAAACCTAACAGAGGTAATGTGGACGTGATAGATTTTGTAGTCTTAACAACATATCTTTCATCCCGGGTTGGGTACAAGTGTTAAGTCCAGAGACCATCGGTATCAGAGGTAATATGGACGTGACACACGATAATCATGAAAATTTTGGTGGACCTATTACTCTTCTGTGCACTGGTAGTGCGAGTAATAGATTTTGAGACAAAATCCAACAGAGGTAATATGGATGTGATAGGTTCTGTGGTCTTAACACCATAATTTTGTCCCGGGTTGGGTTTAGGTGTTAAGTCGAGAGACTATCGATATCAGAGGTAATATGGATGTGACACACGATAATCAGGAATAATTATTGGTGGACCTATTACCCTTTTGCGTACTGGTGGTGCGAGTAATAGATTTTGAGGCAAAACTCAACAGAGGTAATAAGGACGTGATAGGTTCTATGGTCTTAACACCATGGTTTTATCCCGAACTGGGTATAGGTATTAAGTTAGGAGATTGTCTATATCAGAGGTAATATGGATGTGATAAATGACAATCAACACCAGGGAGTTTGCACAGAGACAACACGAAGAACCTGGCGGACTCCGGTGGGGTGAAGCATGAGAGTAAAAGTTCAGATGTATCAATATACATGACTTGTCGCTCGGAGAGATGCAATGTGAATCCCCTCGAAGGTAGTAGAGTGTAAGTTCAGAGGTACCTGGTGTACATAACTCGACACTCTTGGCATTATGAGAAAATATGAGAATCTTTTTAAATATAGTACTTTTTCAGGAACTTGCTTTTATGGGTATCATGAGCAAGTCCCCATTCTATTTTGTGAGCCGGTATACGCCATTGGAGAATACGGTTTTGTTGATGAATGGACCATCCTATTTGGGCTGGAATTTGTTGGGGGTCTTGTGAGTCATGACCATCGGTCTGTGAACAGCCAAGACGAGATCGTCGACTTGGAATGTTATCTGTTTGACTTTCTTTTTGAAAGCCCGAGAGAAGCGCGCTTGGTAGAGCTTGATGCATTGTTGAGCTTACAAAGTACGATCTCAGGGTTTAGCCATGGCATGTCTTCATAGCTCCAAGCGAAGACGTCAATATATTCCCTAACGAGTTGCAACAGCGACTCCCGCTCATCGTCCGTCAGGCTTTTACTGATGAAGATTCGCTTCGTGGAGGATTCATCACCGAGGTCAACTTGTATGACCTCATCTTCAGTGGGATCGCTTCTCCTATTGTGCATCCAGTTGTTGGACTCATGGCTCCAATTCAAGAGGTTCGAATAGATCTTCGTCTTTCTCTTTAATGTTAGCGGATGCCATGTTGACAGATAATGTCTGCCTGAATATATCCCCAATGCTATCATCAAAATCGTATGTAGATGATTCAGATGAGTGAGAATGCCACTCGCATTTCTCATCGGAGCTCTCGGGCGTTGTTGCTGGTGTAAGATAATCGAGACCACATTTGGACTTGCCGTAATAATTCCAAGGTTTTCCAGCCAGGGCTAACAGCTGCAGAGGCGATCGCCGATCGTTGCCGTAATTCAGACCTGGGATAGCCTCCATGTCGTACCCCTATTTTTGCATAAAGTACTTAGCTTGAGGACTATATAGGTAGAGCGATAATCTTCCAGCATCGGGTTCGATATCAAACTCTTGTGGCATGAAAGGTTGAGGACCTTCTTTTCGGCCGAAGATGATCGTGTGATCCCCTTCTCTTCTACCTGGGACTAGGAAGTAGGTGCCTTTAATAGGAGTAAGTCGGTTTACGGTATGGACGGTTGTCACCTGTATGTGCAGGTTAATGTCTAGATCGTGCCCCACAGTATAAATTAGATTAATCTTATTACACTCAGGATAGTTCAACGGCAGCCTCTTATTGATGAAATAAGAAATTTTGTCCACAGGGATTATATCATCAGGAGAGGGACTATCCACCTTTGCAAAAAGATACTTCGCGAGTTCTGCCACCTCTTCAGCTACCCCCTGCGTGACCGGAGGTTGGGATGATGTCTTGGGTAACTTGACCACCAAGGGTTCTGCTTGTGGCATTGGCTTGCCGGAGGGTTTCGGATCAACACTTGATCGCTGGCCTGTCTTGGGGAGACGGATAACCATCGGCTCGACAAAAGACTTCGTATTTTCTGATTGCCTTTGAGTGGATTTTGGCAATCAGATCACCATCGACGCCACAGAGGGCCTCGCATCTTCCGCTCACCTTTGATTGGAATTTGGCAATCAGATACCATCGGCCCTATGACGAGTTTTGGCTCCTGGCTGGATCTCGGGAGCCAGATGACCATCGGTTCCAACTGGACAGCTGGGACGGAGGAACTGGGCACCTCTTTATGCAAAGTCACGACAAGGGGTGCAGCTTTGCCCAGTTTATGGGCCTAGAGATGCATTTTCAAAGGTTCCTCTAACCCTGTTTTGGCTTCCCGTTCGTTAGTTGTGTGCTTCTTGGATTTTTCATATAGACAAGCCTCCGAAGAGTAATAAGACTCGACCCCTTTGAAGGGATCGATGTCGACGAATTTCGTCTTCACGAAGCCGTGCTTACTGACATACTTGAAGCACTGGTAGAGTGTAGATGGCACGATCATATAGTCATGTATCCACGGACGCCCCAAGATGATATTGTAGGACGTATCTACATCTATGACGTAGCAGGTAACCTCCGTCTTCAGGTCGCCAATCTGACATTTCAAGCGGATCTTTTCCAGGGGATAGCTCCTTTCCGAGTTGAAATCGCTAATGGCAGTGTTGGTCGCCGCTAGTCGGTGCATAGGGATGCCCAGGAGTTGGAGCAAGCTTTTCGGGATGATGCTTATCGACGAGCCATGATCGATATGCATCCGATCCACCTTGATGTTGTTTATGTATCCAGTATAGTACAAGGGGATCATGCAAGTTGGACTTGATCAACATGTCCTATAGGGTAAATACGATATTGGGCATCACGTCTGTACAATTGCTGTCCTGGAGATCTGCTGACGAGTCTTCCCATGTAGGTTTGACCTGGGCTAAGTAGGTGTCGGCATTCTGAAGTGCATCGCTCAACGCGACACGAAGATCCTTGGAGAGCCTTAGGAGCTCGTATAATGACAACTTTGTCGACGTATTAGCCAGTTATGCTAATATGTCAAAGTTGTAAGGTCTCTCCAGTCCCTGAGGTGCATCCTTACGGAGCGGCATGTCGAAGCAGATTTCCTTCGACTTGGACCTGTCCGCCGACGGAGGCTGGGACGGCCCTGGAACATCAGTAGCCGGCAGCATTGCCGGCTGAGGGTCTTCGACTAAATTACCCGGAGTGGGATGGACCTGTGCCCCAGACCGGGTAACAATGACCACCGCCTCCTCAGCTTCGGCTGAAATTGTATGCAGGATCTTGCCTTCTTGCCCTTTTTATTACTGGTTGAAGATGACACTACCTGGGTAACTTCGAGCACTAAATCTAGGTACACCCATATGATCTCTTCTCGTGACGTGGTGAGAGGTACCAAGCCAGTCGTCTGGTCCCGGACGGGTAGAAGATTAGTAACCTCCATCATTGCCCAGGGGACAGGTATTACCCTGTCTTGAGTATTTGTTGGTGGAAAGTCATCGAACTGAACTGATACCATGTTCGTAGCCACAGTAACCTCTTCGAAATCTAGCGATAGAGCTTTAGAGTCGATAAGACTCTGGATGCATTACTTTAATTGAAAGCAGTCATGAGGGAAATAATGGACGTAGCGGTGGAAGTGGCAATATTTTGGGTCCTCCATCTCTGCCGCTCGTGGCTCGTGCCTTGGTGGAGGGAGTTGGATCCTATCCCCTTGCAAGGGCATATCGAAGATAGGCTTGACATGACTATCTTCGAATGAGTAATTAACCTTGGGCAACTGAGCCTCTGCCTACTTTTGTTCAGGCTTCTTGGTCGTATCAGCGACCATGGCCTGTTTGCCTTTATTATCCCGGTTATTGAGGTGCTGCCACTGTTGTTGTTACTGGAGGTGGTACCAGGACGTTTGCCTTTGTCCTCTCCATCTGGGATGTATAATCCTAGCTGGCGAGCCTTCTTTAACTTCGCCTTCGCATTGGTAGCGCTTATGATGAAGGTCGTCCAATCCCTGAACTGATCTTCGCCCATCCAGAGGCTGATTGCGGGGAGCAACTTCTTCTTGCAGATTTCAATCAAGGAGCTTTCAGGATTACCTTGGGGCAATCTTATTACAGTTTGGCCGAACCGTGCGATATAGTTCCTTGTTATCTCCCTCTCCTCCTGAACGACGTCCATGAGAGACGACATTGTCATATTATGCCCCACTTCGTAGAATCTCTCCAGGAACATGTGCTTGAAGCCGTCAAAAGAATGGATGCAGTTGTTCGGAAGGTTGCGGTACCAGTCGAACGCAATCCCCTCCAATGCTCTGATAAATAATCGTGTGAGGATGGCGTCGCTATGCGGCAAGTGCTTGGTTGTGACCTCAAAATAAGTCATGTACTGACTAGCAGAGGTCTTCTCGTCATACGAATCAATATGAAACGGTTTGTATCGTGGCAGAAAAGGAATATCTCTCCACACAATGGGATATGGTTGCCGTATTCTGAGGTCCCAGAAGGAGTTTCGGGCGTATAACATTGCTCGAAGCTCCTGGACTTCCCTCCTTGTCTCCCTGGCTTCATCTACAGATGAAGTAACGGATGCTCCTAAAGGATTGTCACCTAAAGGAGGAGCGATCGTGTTGGAGTCCGCGTTGACAGCGGGTCCCAAGCTTATTTGTCTGGGCATCCTTGCTGGTTGAGTCGGCAAGGCAGCTTTGATTTCGTCTACTGACTTAACCAAGGATAGGAGCATGGCTTCAAGTACTTCTAAATGTTACCGATCAGTAGGTCCTTTATGATCATCGTCGACCATAAAGACTGTCCTCACGTGGGTAGACGTGGAAGGGACCGTAGAAGAGGTACTCTCCGTATTGTACCCTCGTACAGAGAAATCGTCGGAGAACGTCGGAATGTCCTCTTCCTCGAACTCGGAAGGGGTGCTACCCCCTGTGCAGGAAGCCGCATCATCTTGGCGAAGGCGGTCACCCTCAGGGATGTGCAAGTTTGTTACGTAATTCCAGTGGATCGCCACCCCCTGTGTATGCTCTTGGAATACCGGGTTGTCGCATATATTGAGGGGACTGCTACCCCCAGCTTCATCTACCCCCAGGGAGACCGAAGGTGCACCCCCGGGTGTCGGAAGCTTCTTTCTGGATCGAGTGCCTAGATAGACACCCTCTGTGGCTGTCGACGACAATCCTCCAGATAAGAGTTTTCTTGCAGTACTGGCTGAGATTATCAGGCTGGAAGAGCCTGTCTACTTTTCTTCCTTACAGGAAGGAACCTTCCGTGTTGAAATATAGGAGACAAAAAAAAATTCCTCATCTTCCAGAATTTGTACCTGTTTCTCCAGTTGTTGTTGGACAGGTGCTGGCCGGTGTAGTCGTTGTAAAACAGACTGCCGATCTTCAGGTGCTGCCGGCTTGTCGCAGCAGTAGTTGATGATGACTTGGGTGCAATGGTGTCCGAAAAAGGGCTCATCACATGCCAATATTGCTTTTCTCTGCTTGCGTTGGTGAGTAATCACCGCTCGCAAGTCGATAGCAGACTGATCTACCTTTGCATCCAATTTGTGGACTCGAGTATCCCGAGCACACGGGTGCGTAGGTATCATATTAGCTCCCTGCTCTAAGGCTAGTAAAACACTTGCACTCGATCGTTGGAGGGAGACTTTTGAGACCCACCCTGTCTATTAGCCATGGAGTACTGGACGCGGGTGGTTCTGTACAACTTTCCATCAGGAGCCCGTATAACAGTTAACGGTGCCCGCTGACGGTCAGCAGCTTGGACAGTTGACTGGGCTTGTTGGGCCCGTACTGTCCTAGACTTCTTCGATTTAGCACCTAAAGGCACATAGTAAGAAGAGTCCAGATTGGAATTGTTTGCCATGAAATATAAAAGAGCAGAACAATTATCGGAGGACTGGACTTTTACTTCACGTTACAAACTCGCTTATACAAAGAAAGCCTAGGTACAGCAGACTAAGTACAATTGTTTATTTTAGATTCTGGGGGGTGACGATAGAGGCTCGGGAAAGCGACGGCAGCTCTGCCTTACTCCTTGGACGATCGGTATGCAGCCTTGGCTCCAAAAGATTGCTTAGTGTTGAAGAAATGCTCTCTTTGCTCTCTCTCTCTGCTCTTTTTCTCCAAGTCTTCTAATGCTCTCTGATCTCGAAAAGGGGTCTCTCTGCAAGGGAATGGCACCTTGCTATTTATAAGAAGGGGAATGCAATCATTAGGGTTTGCAATGATTCCCCCTTAGAGTGGCGGCGGGCTATTGATTGATCAATCTAGGCCATTAATCTTGAGTGTGATGAATCTGGGCCATTTAATATAGATTATACCAAATCCTATCAGTAATTAATGCTGATTGGAATAAATCTCCGTGATGATGATTTGCTGATGTCTGTGAATCTGAATGAATAAGTTTAATTCATTCTCCTGCCACGTGTCCCAGATTATTGGGATTTGACCCAATCTTTGATTACAGTAAATCTGGGAAATTGATTGGCTTTATGACACGTGTGCTGGGAGTCACTGAGGGGATCTGAGCCGCATGAGGATTAAGCCGCATAAGGATCGAGCCGCATAAGACTGGTCACGTGTCAGGACTGCTTCGAACCATATAATAATCTAGGCCATATAATGGATAATGAGCCGCATGGAGATGATCCTTGCGAGCCGCATGGGGAGACCTCTGCTTGAGCCGCATAGGGCTATTTCGATCTGAACCGCATATGAGGAGCTTCGGCCTGAGCCGCATGGGGAGTCTTCGCTCGAGTCGCATATGAATGTCCACGTGTCGAGGCCACGTGGCATTTTCTGGATCTTCTGGGGATTATGTCAGAGATCTTTTTTGTTTCCCTAGGGGTCTATCATTATGACAGAGTCATAATTACCTCTTTGTGTCAGGGCTGTCACTTTGTCAGAGCTGTCAGCCGTCAAAGTAATTAATGCAGTATGGGGCGGAGGGGACCACTATTTTTGCAAGCCATGTGTCTTCTGAGCCGTATGGAATGTCTCGAGTCGCATAGTCCCTTGTGTCGCATGACTCTCTGAACCGCATGGGGTTTCCTGGCCGTATGGATCTTTTTTCATGCTTCTACAAGACCCCCTTCAAAGTTTTCAATTTGCAAAATTGAAATACTTTGAATAAGAAGCATGGCTGTGTATGAATTCTTCTAACCGCATATGATGCGCTGGCCGCATGGATGTCTCGGCCGCATGGCTGGCTTAGCCGCATAGATGGTTCAGCCGCATGGGTGGTTCAGCCGCAGGGACTTTCGAGCCGCATAGCTTCTTGCCACGTGTGCGGGTCTTTAATTGCCTCAAATTCGTTTCAGCGCCGTCTTTAGGGGGAATCCCAAGGGTCAGCCCATTAAATCTTTTGGATTTTATGCCCTGGGTGAATCTTGGAAACGAAATCTGAGGAGTCGGTTGCGTCTTCTACGAGGCGGTTACTAGTCCACGTGTGTCCCCTCTCTCATCTTCCTATAAATAAGAGGAGTTGGAGAGAGAGAGAACTCCTTTACTTTCTTCTTTGCTTCGAATCTTCTCTATCCCGATTGTCCCTTTCTTCTTCGATAACTAATGGCTCCCAAGAAGACCGTGGTAGCAAAGGACAAGAAGGCGGCCTCTTCATCGACTGCAACAGCGAAAGGCAAGAAGACTGCTTCTGCCTCGACTGCGGCCGCTCCTCCGCCGATCGTCGTACCCAATGTTCATCTTGACGTTCATCGCCCCATTACTGGTAAGGATATTGTCTGAGTTAGAGAACCCTAACTATTATGGCTACGTCGCATATTTTATGCACGAGCCTTTGTGAGCCGCATGCTCGTCCTACGGCTGAGCTGCGAGCCGCATAAGAATAGCCACTGTGTCCGCATACGCACTTCACCGACGAAGCCGCATAAGCGACGCTGAGCCGCAAGGACTTTCACTGAACGGAGCCGCATAAGTGTTCTTCTAAGCTTGAGCCGCATGAGGCTTCGTTAAGTTGGAGCCGCATAAGGCTTCATTAAGTTGGAGCCGCATGGGTGTTTTCCTAAGCCGTATGGGGTTTGGAAGCACCCAATCAGTTCTTTTTATCCATCTTTTTAATTTATCTTTTTCTGTCTTCTTTTCAGTGAATCTGCCGGTTAATGCTGCTGGAGAACTTTGGTAGGTAGTGCCCAAGCTGCTCTGGGCTATAGGTATAACCATATTGTTCAGCTTATGGCGGACCAGTTTTCGAGTGACGAACCTCCGGCTAGACTGAATGCCATCAAGAACCAGCCTTTCCATTTCCTTAACGCTATGATGAACTCCGAGAAATTCAAAGGGGAATACTTGAAGCCTGCGTTCTTCTTTGGAGACGCCTTGACTGTGGAGAACAGTCATGTTCTGGAGGTGTCGGAGAACTGGAGTTTTGTCTCTAACGGGATGGCGATCCGCATCCCCCAAATGGAGCGACACTTCCCATTATCTTGGTTCAATATGCTCCCACTGGACCGGAAGATGGAAGAGACTTTAACTCCTACCCGAGGTGGAATGTTCGTGGGAGACATCCATTATAACAACAGCCTGAAATCAGTGACTGCAGGCAAGGTGCACACCAGTTGTTCTGTAATAGGATTGGTCCCAGGTACTTTCTTGAATTTGTCGGGCCCCAATTTCACGTTTTCCACCGCCGATACCTTTATAAATCAACTTGCTCGGAAGGGCTCCTACCCCATTGGCCGGTTGATGCTCCCTAGTTGGATACATCCTGTTCCCTCGTGGACCAATCTGTCTATGTGGATCTTGCAAAAGTATGAGGCCTTTTTGTGTGAGATTGGCCTTTATCATGCTATTCGGGGCACCAGCCATGGCTTGCCCATAAACAAGAAGTTGTTCATGTCTCTGCTGGAGATGTATAACTACCGTACGGGAACCTTCTATACACCCGTAGAGGAAATAGGGCTTGCGCTCCACGAAACGCACACGGTCTCCAAGCTTCCTTGGGGGGACGAAGCTTTTGAGGCGTATACTCCCACGAATGAGGAGTTCGAAGATTTGGAAAGGCGGTATCCAGGCTTCGTGGCCCTTTACTAAGAGATATTGTGCCACTATAGCACATGTCATCAGATAGCCAGAAAGGATAACAACTCGGAAGGAAATGCTCCCCACACCAAGGACTGGGTGCACTATCTTTTCCCGACAGATGCCTCAGGTCGAGTTACTTCCTGTCGCCCTCGATTTCGGGAGGCGGTTAAAGACTTGGTGTCGTCGGCTAAGAGGGTGGCCACCACCAGTGACAGATTCAGGAGTAAAACCGACTCTTTCGGTTATTTTTACCAGGATACCCAAGAGCTGTCAGAGAAGGTGCTCCTGGCAGGATTTTTGATGGTATGGCTGCAAAATTTGTAGTCTCTGGAGGAGCTGGTTCTATGAGAGAATCAGTCGTAACTTTATCCTTCCGGCTGTGAAGTTAGTTTTGTGAATCAGGCTAGCTCTCCTCCCGGCCATGGTGTGCAGCATACACCGTGGCCTTCGCACCTTCACATCCAAGGTCATTGCTCGTGATGTGACCAAGGATTTTGAATGGACTGAGTTGCCCTATCACTATTTGATGGGGTGGCTGTTGATACATTATCCGTCTTTGATGAGACCGGGCTCTGAAGATGGTGTGACTGATGATAACGCATTTATCTTCCGCTATCGTGATGAGCCTTAGGAGTGTGAGACCATGCGGGCTTGCCGGATGGCATTGGCGAGGGCAAATATGTACCATATTTTCGTATCCGTCCCTCACTTTACTGCTAAGGACATAGAGGCTGTACATCTTGACGGTATTGTGCCCCCTCAACTTCTGGACGACCAGATGCTCCTATGGCTGCGTAACATTCACCCTGCACATCTGGTGTATCGTAACCGCAATACTGTTTTTTTTTAGCCTTATCTGCCTAGTAGGTTTGTCCGACAGTTTGGATACAGCCAGCTTTGTCTAGACAGTCCCAGCTCTTGTCTGGGCTTTAAAGGTAGCCTTCTTGATGGTATCAGGGCTTGGCAATACTACGATACATTCCATACCCGTACCATTTTCTCGATTCCTGCTATTAAGGTGTCAGTGGAGATCTTGTACATGGCGGCCTTGTACCATGTCATGGCGAACAAGCCCCCGGTCGATTTTAACCCGGGTGCCAGTTTTATTATTGGTACCGACCTGGAGGAAGGGTCCCAAGGGGCCAAGAAGAAAAAGACTAGAGTCGAAGTGCCAGATTTGGATTCTGCCACTGAGGATGATGAAGGCAACGAGCATGATGGAGATGACTCTACCCTTCCGGTGGCAGACGTGGAGGTGGATCAGCCGCCTATTTTGTCAGATAAGATGTTGGGAGATCAGCCACCCGTTGCACTTGGCCCTGCTCAAAAGCGTAGCAGGCAAGTTTCTCCTGTTGGCGGTATTTCTCGTTTCCGGTAGCTGGTTGTGACTAGACACTGCCAGCTAACTATAAGAGAAAGCGGAGAAGAAGTTAACCCCGCGTCAGAGGTAACCAAACCACTCCCGATTCTTTCTTCCTTCTTTCCGTCTAGCTTCGATTTTAATCATCTTCTTTCCCTCTTGTAGATGTCAAGAGAAGAACAAGAGTCTCAAGATGCCGAGGTGGTGACCCGGGATGGCGGGGGCTCCCGTGAGCCTATCCCTGAGATCGCAGAATCTCTTCGAGATGATGCTGATCGAGCTGTATCCCCCTTCGAGGCGACGGGGACAGAGGACGCTGCTGAGTTTAACTTGGAGATTGCGGGTGAGGAGATCGTACCAGCTGTGAATGAGCTGCAGCCTCCATGCTCCTCCCCTGGTAAGATAAGCGGAATCTTAACCTGTGAGGAGGCCTATCTGCTCTATCATCACGTCCTTTGGGTTACGTCGATTGATTGTTATTCTGGGCATACAGGTCCTGTCTCTCCAGTGTCGAGGATGGACATTGTTGAGACAAACCCAGCTGAAAGGGCACTGGTGGAGAGGGGTATACCCCCTCACCTTCCGACTCGTCTTGATAGGCCTTCTGGGGCTCGAGTTTAGCGGGCCAGGTATCGGGGCAGTCGGGACAGGAAACGATGGTCCTTACGTCATCCTCTGCTCCGGCGGCTCCGAGAATCGACCTTTCTGCCCTACCGAGTGTCCAGGCTCTCCGGGCGACGGAAGACGAGTTAGCCGCCATTCACGCATCGTTCTACTCAGACTCTGTTCCCCTGGTGGTAAGCTCTAGCGTCACTCCTCCGACGTTGCCGTCCACGCTTCCTCTGACGCCATCCTCTGCAGAAGTTTTGGACGACGCGTTACTGGACGTGGTTGCCAGTTTTTATCGCCATTTCAAGAGGGGAATAGTGGCTGTTGTGGAAAGAGGGACCTCTTTCACCTTAGCCCGGCAATGCGCCCAGGGTCAAATTGATATCCTTAGGAAGCTTCTTGGTGATGCAGGGATGGCCTCACTTTTGGAGGCAAAATTGTTGAAGACTGATCAGCTGGTGGCCGAGCTTCAGGTATTGTGGCAGGCTGATCTGTCTGCTGTTATAAACGAGAAGCGGGGTTCCCTTATCGCTGCCCTAGAGAGGACCAAAGCTGCTCGGGATAAAACCAGGCCGGCCATACTGAAGGACCTCAGCGACTTATCTGATCGGTATGATCAATTGAGTCACGCAAATGAAGACGTCACGGCTTGGGAGGAGGCTGCCTCTCGTGAGATTACTGATACGCGGGAGCAGATCCTTGCGCTTCAGAAGAAGTTGACTTTCTTGGAGTCTGAACTTAAGGTTGCCCGTACTGACAGGGGGCTAATTATTCAGGAGGCTGACAGGGTTAATCAAGCTTCGACTGACCTGGAGATTGCCCTGAAGAAGTTGGAGGACGACTGCCAGGCGCTCATGGACTTGGACAATGGGGAGCGGTTATCCCAGGAGGCTGAGCGTCGGGCTCGACAGCGGATTAAGCGGGGGACCACCTTAGTAAGAATCCGTCTCCTAGAATTGAGTAATGCCAAAATGTAGTCGGCTTTTCTTTCTTTTGTTTTGTTTTCTTTTTTTCTTTTGAGAGGGACATGGTCCCAAACATGTAGCACTTTTTTCTTCCTTCAAATAAAGAGTACTTTCGATTCTACCCTTCATTTGTATTGCTTGTTGTGCCTGTGGTGTTGTTTGCCCCGCATGGAGGACTTGTTTGTGGACCTGTCACCCCTGGCATACCTTGGTTTTAGGTACGGATGACAAGTTTGGTTAGGACACCTGGAATAACCATGGCAAAGTGGTCATGGATGCTCCTAGTATCGGAGAAAAGAATGCCGTAGAGCAGCTGGGCTCCCGGGGCATGTTGAGAGATGGTGGGCTTGTGCTAAGGAACTTAGCAGAGGATATTTGTGGGCCTATTATCCTTGGCGTACCCTGGCTACAGATAATAGGATGAAAGGGAACCAACATACTTGCTCAGAGGTAATGAGGACATGGCAAGCATGAGGGTTTTACCGCAGAATCTTCCTACTCAGAGGTAATGAGGACATGGCAGGAGTGAATTCAACGGAGGATATTTGTGGTCAACAGAGGACATTAGTGGACCTATTATCCTTGTCGTACTCCGGTTGCGGGTACAGATAATAGGTTGAAAAGGAATCGGTATACTTACTCAGAGGTAATAAGGACATGGCAAGTATGAAGGTTTCTTCGACGGAGCCTTCCCACTCAGAGGTAATGAGGACATGGCAGGAGTGGGCTCAATGAAGATAGGGTACATAGAACGACTCAGAGGTAATGAGGACATGGAAGTTCTATGTAGATGGGTGATTTGTTTTTGGCGGAATTGAGACGACTCAGAGGTAGCATCGACATGATCGTTTTGGAAGTTTGTGGACCCGTTACCCTTTTTGTGCACTGGGAGTACGGATAGTGGATCATGAGGGAGGATCTCTTTTAGGAGGAAAGTTTAGAGGTATGGTTATACATGACTTTCTTTCAAAAGTGTGACCGGGATGTAAGTTCAGGAGTACCAGCGGGTACATAACTCGACAACCCATAAGTTTTTGGAATCAAAGTGTAAGTTCAGAGGTACCAGCGGGTACATGACTTGGTAGTTTGGGATATTTTTGTGGAAGGAGGACATGAGTTCAGCGGTACAAGAGGGTACGTGACTCGAAAATCTGGAATATTGTGGATATGAGTTCAGCAGTACCAGCGGGTACGTGACTCGGTAATCTGGAATGTCATGGAAGTGAGTTCAGTGGTACCAGCGGGTACATGACTCGATAATCTGGAGATAATGTGGATGTGAGTTCAACAGTACCAGCGGGCACATGACTCGATAATCTGGAGATGAAGTGGATGTGAGTTCAGCGGTACCAGCAGGTACATGACTCAATAATCTGGAGATAATGTCGCTTAGACATAATATTTCTTCAGGAACTTGCCGTTGACGGGCAACATGAGCAAGTCTCTGTTTTATTTTACGAGACGGTAGGCTCCGTTGGAGAATACAGCCTCAATGATGAATGGTCCTTCCCACTTCGGCTGGAACTTGCCGGCGGTCTTGTGAGTCATGACCATCGGCCTCCAGACTGCCATAACGAGATCGCCCACTTGGAATGTTCTGATTTTAACCTTCTTGTTGAAGGCTCCAGAGATGCGTGCTTGGTATAGTTCGATTCGTTGCTGAGCCAGGAGGCGCTTTTCATCTATGGCCTCCAACTCTTGCAGCCGGCGACGGTAGTTATCATCTATCGTCAATTGATAAGTGAGGGCGACACGGAGTGAGGGTATTTGCGTCTCCAATGGGAGGACTGCCTCACTCCCGTACACCAGGGAAAATGGTGTGTTCCCAGTGGCTGTTCGGACGGTAGTATGGTACGCCCATAAGCATTCACCAAGTTTCTCGTTCCAGTCGCGCTTGTTGGAGGATACGAACTTCTTGAGCAACTTGATGATGGTCTTGTTGAATGCTTCTGCTAACCCATTCGCTGCTGGATTGTATGGCGTTGAAGCAATATTTTGGATGCGGTGCTTGTCACAGAACCGGTAGAAGGCATAGCTAGCGAACTGCGGACCATTATCGTGGATGATACTTTGGGGCAGTCCAAAGCGATATATGACGTGATGCTTGAGGAAGCTGATCATGTTTGACGTCTTTACTTCCACAAGCGGGACAACTTCCGTCCATTTGGAGAAATAATCCGTAATAGCGAGTATGAATCGGTGTCCTCGGGAGGAAGGTGGAGCAATTGGACCGATGATATCCATTCCCCATGCTTCAAATGGCCAGGACGCCACTGTCGGATGTAGAAACTCAGATGGTTGGTGAATGAAGTCCGCGTGGACTTGGCAGGCTTTGCATTTTCTGGCATAGTCTATCACATCTGCTACCATCGTGGGCCAGTAGTAGCCCATTCGGCGAAGACGGTCTTACAATTTTGGGCCAAGCTAATGGGCCCCACAGACACCGTCATGAGCTTCGCGTATGGCTTCTTTGGCTTCTGCGTTTGATAGACACCGAAGCAATAATCCATCGTAGGATCGGCGGTACAGCATTTTCATCTCTGTATCGTAGAAGAATCTGAGAGAACGCCTTCTGATGGAAGTGGCTTCCTTTGGGTTCTCAGGGAGGATGTCATAGACGACAAAGTCAATGAATGGCTGTCTCCAATCTGGTGCTTCGTCGACCACCTGGGCGGAATAGCTTGCCACGAATTGAATGTTGTTCTTGGGACAGACCAGTTCATGGCCTATCACGTCAACCGAATGATTAGTGTCGTTCGGCACTGCTAAGGAGGTGGCAAGGCCTGCTAGGGCATCAACTTCGATGTTTTGGAACCTGGGTACATGTTCGATGAAGAATCCCTGAAAGGATAAAATGATGTTGATCGCTATTTGGTGATAGGGGATCATGTCTTCGTGGCGGATTTCATATGAACCCCGGATTTGATTGACGATTAGCTGCGAATTGCCGTATGCTTCAAGATATTCTACCCCCAGCTCTCTTGCAAGTTGGAGGCCAATGACCAAAGTGTTGTACTCGACCACATTGTTAGAGCAGGGTTCCGTAAGGGAGTAAGCACGACTGATCACCAGTCCGGTAGGAGAAATCAACACCACTCTGACTCCAACGACGATGTTGCCTTTGGGTCCAGTTCTCGAAGCGTCGTCGAAGAACATTTGCCATATATCATCGTGGGAGGTTGCATGTGAGTCAGCGACCTCATCTGGGATTTCTTCGTATATCCTGGAGGACTCCGAGCCTGGATGGGCTGCTAAAAAGTCTGCCAGAGCTTGACCTTTAACAGCCTTTTGCGGAACGAAGACCATGTGATAAGGGGACAGCAATATCGCCCATGTGGCGAGGCGGGAGCTGAGCGCCCCTGGTTTAGTCATGAGAACCCTGAGAGGGTTGACTCGTGAGATCATATGTATGGTTTGTCCTGTGACATAGTGCCGTATCTTTTGGATGACGAACACCAGGGCGAGGCATTCCTTCTCCACAGCGGTATATCGGTGCTCTGGCCCAATTATCATTCGGCTGAGGTAGTATATGGCTTGTTCATGGCCTGCATCGTTATTTTGTGCCAGCAGAGCGCCGAAAGAATGTTCCATCGCTCGTACATAGAGCAAGAATGGTCTTCCCGGAATCGAGGCTACCAGGACTGGAAGGTTTGTCAGATATTCTTTGATGCTGTCGAAGGTGCGCTGGCATTCTTCATCCCATACGAATGAGACGCCTTTCTTCATGAGGTGGGTGAATGGTCGACACCGCCCGGAGAGATTAGAGATGAATCTCTTGATGTAAGCTAGCCTTCCTTAAAGGCCTCTGAGTTCACGAAGATTTTTCGGGGGATCCATCTCCATAATTGCTTTCGTCTTCTCTGGATCTACATGAATTCCCTGGGCAGTAATGATAAAACTCAGGAATTTTCTGCTGGAGACACCCGAAAAGGATTTTGTGGGGTTCATCTTCAGGTTGTGTGCTCGCATTAGGTCGAATACTGTCCTTAGATCCTGCAGATGATCTCTCCTACAGCGACTCTTGACGGCGATGTCATCAACATAGCACTCCACAGTCTTGCGTAGGTGGTCTCTGAAGATGATACTCACGGCTCTTTGATATGTGGCGCCAGCATTTTTTAAACTAAAAGGCATGACTGTGTAGCAGTATGTGCCAATCGGTGTCCGGAATGATGTATGCTTCTCGTCATCGGGAGACATCTTAATTTGGTTGTATCCCGAGAAGCCATCCATGAATGACATACGTTCGAAGCCGCATGTGATGTCAATCATGATGTCTGTGATAGGGAGGGGGAATTCATCCTTGGGGCACGCCTCGTTCAGATTGCGGAAGTCTATGCAGATTCGAATCTTTCCATTCTTCTTGAGGACTGGTACTATATTGGTGACCCAGTCAGGATGTTGTTCTTCGCGAATGAAGCCGCTGGCGATCAATTTTTTGACTTCGGCTTCGATCGCATCCATGATGCCCGGGCGGAAACGTCGCTGTTGTTGCTTGACCGGCTTTGCCTCCGGCCGAATGTTGAGCTTGTGGAGGGCAACCTCGGGATTTAGTCCTGGCATGTCTTCGTAGCTCCAGGCGAACACATCAATATATTCTTTGACAAGTTCCAGTAGCGATTCTCGCTCTACGTCTATTAGGCTTTTACTGACGAAGATTAGTTTCGGAGAAGATTCGCTGCCGAGGTCAACCTGTATAACCTCATCTTCAGTAGGAGGTTCTCTCTGTTTGAACCGCTTTTTCCATTGTGCATCCAGCTGTTGGGCCTACGGCTCTAACTCGAGGATTTCAGGAATGTCTTCATCTTCTTTATAAGCGTCGACGAATGCCATATTGGCTGACAGGACTTGTCTGAATATGTCTCCGATGCTGGTATCCGAATCAGAGGTTGGCGACCCGGTTGAATGTGAGTGCCAGTCGTATTCTTTATCTGAACTTTTGGGGGTCGTGGTGGGCGTGACATACCCTAACCCACATCGGGTCTTGTTGTAGTAGTCCCGCGGTTTGCCAATCGGGACCGACGGCTTCAAAGGTAGTCGTCGACCAGTGTCGTAGTTCAAGTCTGGCGTAATCTTTAGATTGTACCCTGTTTTTGCATGATATGTTTGGATTGAGGGCTGTACAGATAAAGGGGTAATCTTCCGGCATCTGATTCGGGATCGACTTTCTCTATGGTGAAGGGCTGTGGATCGTCTTTCCGACCGAAGATGATTGGATGGTCCCCTTCCTCGATTATGCGGTAGGCATCCTCGATTGGAGTAAGCTGGTTCACGGTGTAAATATTTGTTACCTGTGTGTGTAGATGAGTGCCTATACCGTATTCCATAGCATACATTGTACAGAGCTTGTCAAGCTCGAGGTAGTTCAAAGATAACCCTTTATTGATGAAGTAAGGTATCTTTTCTAGCAGGATTACATCATCTACGGAGAAAATATCAGTGTGGGCAGCCACATACTTGGCCAGCTCCGGTTCTTCTTCGGCCACCCCTGTATAAATGAAGACTGAGAGGATGACTTGGGCAGCTTGATCATCAAGGGCTCTGTTGGTGGAGTCGAGCGTGGAGTTGTCGGCAAACTAGTGACCCCCAGTTTGGCACTTGATGCTGGACGGGGAGTAGTTGGCTCGCTAGAAGCTCCAGACTTTGCATCGGGATAACGATTCTTCTTGGGAAGTCGTATCGTCATTGGCTTGTCAAAGGGATTGAACTTTTCTGCTTGTGGCTGGCCGACACTTGGTAACCTGATTGTCAGTGGCTCCATTGTGGGTCTCGGCGCTTGACCGAACCTTGGCAGCCGGATTATCATTTACCCTTCTTGTGCCGAGAGGCTGATTGTATCCTTACGCAGAGCGGTCGTAAGTGGTGCAGATTTGCCAGGTTTGCAAGCTTGAAGGTGGATCGTCAGAGGTTATTCTGATCCTGAAACCATTTCAGCTCGAGCTTGCACATCTTCGTCCAGGTACCTTTTCGATTTCTCGTATAGGCAGGAATCTGAGTAGTAGGACTCGACTCCTTTGAAGGGATCGATGTCAAAAAATTCTGTCCTCACAAAGCCGTGTTTGTCGACATACTTGAAGCACTGGTACAGTGTGGAGGGCACGATCATATAATCGTGTATCCAAGGGTGTCCCAAGAGGATGTTGTAGGAAGTATCCGCATCTATGACGTAGCAGGTCACTTCTGACTGGAGATCGCCAATTTGGCACTTCAGGCAAAACTTTCTAATTGGGTAGCTCCTACCCGAATTGAAACCGCTGATGGCGGTGCTTGTCGATGTCAGGCGATGCATCGGAATACGGAGATGATATAGCAGACCCTTCGGGATGATGCTTATGGAAGAGCCAGGATCAATGTGCATCCGGTCAACCTTCACGTCTCCAATGTATCCAGTGTAGTATAGCGTACGATCGTGCAGATTAGTTTTGATGAGCATGTCCTGCGGAGTGAAGACAATATTGGGTATCGCTCCTGTGCAAGCGCTGTCTTGGAGATTTGCAGGCGGGCTCTCTCTTGTGAGGTTGACCTGAGCCAGATAAGCATCAGCATTTTGGAGTGCATCGCTCAAAGTTGTGCGAACATCCTTTGAGAGCCTCAGGAGTTCGTATAAGGACAATTTGGCCGGTGTATTGGCCAATTGTGCCAAGATGTCGAAGTTGTAGGGCCTTTCCAGCCCCTGAGGTGTCTCTTTTCAGAGGGACTTGTCGAAGCGAGTCTCCTTCGGCCTAGGTTTGTCGGTCGTCGGAGGCTGAGAAGGCCCTGGAGCGTCAGCAGTGGTTGGTGGATGATCTTCAGTTGAGTTGTCAGCCACATGTTGGGATTGTGCCCCGGATCGGGTAACGACAGCCATGACTTCTTCAACATCCGCCGAGATTGTACGGCAGGATCTGACTTTTCCACTCTTCTTCTTGTGAATGGAAGGCGGTGTTGACTGAGTCACTTCAGGTACCAGGTCCGGATGGACCCACATGATTTCCCTCCGTGATGTGGTGAGGGGCACTAGACCAGCAGCCTGATCTCGAGAAGGCGGAAGATTAGCAATTTCCATCGTCGCCAGAGGGATGGGTACCACCCTGTCTTGAGTCTCTGTTGGAGGGAAGCTGCCGAACTGTACGGATATCATATTGGCTGCTACGGTCACCTCTTCTAAATCGATAGCCAGAGCGTTCGAATCGATGAGATTTTGGATATATCGTTTCAGTTGGTAGCAGTCGTGTGTAGCATGGTGGACGTAGCGGTGGTAATAGCAGTACTTCGGATTCTCCATATCTGCCGGCCAAGGTTTCCGTCTTGGTGGAGGGAGATGAATTCTGTCTCCTTGTATAAGCATGTCCAAGATGGGCTTGACGTGGCTGTCTTCAAAGGAGTAAGTGATTTACGGCCATTGTTTGTCAGTTGGTTTTAACTCAGGCTTCTGGGCTGTGTCGGCCACAATAGCCTGCTTGCCCCTGTTGTCCCGATTGTTGGAGGGGCTACCCCCATTGTCGTTGTTGGTATTGGGACGCTTTCCTTTGTTTTTTCCCTCCGAGATGTGCAATCCCAGTTGGCGAGCCTTCTTCAACCGTTCTTTGGCACTAGTGGCACTGATGATGAACGTCTTCCAGTCCTTGAATTGACTTTCGCCCATCCAGAGACTGATTGTTGGGAGCAATCTCTTTTGGCAAATTTTAATCAAAGAGGAATCCGGGTTACCAGACGGCAGCTTCATTACGGTTTGGCGAAACCGCTCGATATAGTTCCTCGTCAACTCCTTGTCCCCTTAGATGACGTCCATGAGAGTGGACATTGTGACGTCCTGTCCTACTTCGTAGAATCTCTCCAAGAACATGTGCTTGAAGTCGGTGAAGGAGTGGATGCAGTTGTCTGGCAGGTTGCGGTACCAGTCGAAGGCGACCCCTTCCAATGCCTCGATGAATAATCATGTAAGGATAGCATCGTCATGGGGCAGATGGTCGGTGGTGACCTCAAAGTAAGTGATGTATCAACTTGCTGAGGTCTTGCCATCATAAGGATTGATGTTGAACGGCTTATATCTTGGTGGGAAAGGGACATCCCTCCGTGCAGCAGGGTATGGTTACCGTATTCTGAGGTCTTGAGAGGTTTCTCGAGCGTAAAACATGGCTCGGAGCTCCTGGACCTCTCTTCTCGCTTCCCTGGCTTCATCTACGGTGGTGGGAGCCGTCGTTTCAAGAGGATTATTGCCCAGGTTCGGTGCAGCTGAGTTCGAGTCCGCATTGACTGCGGGACCCGTGCTTGTTTGGCCAGGCGTCCCTCCTTGCAGCGTAGGAAGGGCCGCTTTGATCTCGTCTACAGACTTGACCAAGGCATGCAGTATGGCCTCCAGAGTGTCGATGCGTTGACGATCACTGGAACCCCTTTGGTTGCTATCCGTCATAAATACCGTCCTTACATGAGGAGAGATAGAAGGGACGGTGGAAGACATGCCTTCCGAGTCATACCCATGTACCGAGAAGTCATCGGGGTATGTGGAAATGTTCTCTTTTGGTTCGGACTCGGAGGGAATAGTACCCCCAGCTTCAGAGCTTGCTTCATCTTGAGAGTCGTGGACGTCCTCGGGGACGTCGGCATCTGCTGTATCTGACGGAAGAGTTGTTTCCTCGGGCTTGTCTCCTTGGAACATCGGATTATCGTAGATGTTCGGAGGAGTGCTACCCCCAGTTCCAGTGACCCCCTGTGATGTGCATGACGAGTCTTCCACTGTAGCAGATTTCGTCTTTGAACAGGTGCCTTAGAAAACTTCGGTGGTGGACAACCATTTAGACGACAGTTTCTTAGCTGTAGTGGTTGATATCTTTGGGCTGTAGGTGCTTGTCTTCTTTCCTCTCCCCTCGGTAGGGATTTTTTGAGTAGAATTGCAGAAGACAACAGGAGGCGCCCCGTCATCTGAGCTTGGTCGTTGCAGTCTTTGGAAGACGGACGGCCAGTCTTCTTTTACTGTCGCGTTATTGCAACAGCAGTTGACGATGATCTGGGTGCAGTGACGTCCATGTGAGGACTCTTTGCATGCCGAGGGCCCTTCTCTTTCCTTGCGTTTGTGGAGGATGACCTCACGTAAGTCAGATGGGTCCGGATCGACCATGTTTGCTCCCTGGATTTTGAAAGACTTTTGGGAACCTCTCTGTCCGTTTGCCGTCGAGGGCTAGACTCTAGTGTCTCTGTACAACTTCCCATCAGAGGCCCGCGTAACAGTACACGGGATGCTCGGATGGTCAGAGGTCGGATCAACGGACCGAGCTTGCCAAGCTCGTACTGCCTTAGACTTCTTCACTCTAGTGCGTAAGGGCACATAGTAGGAAGAGTCAAAGTGATGTTGGAGAGAATCAGACATGTCTTCTTGGGAGCACAGGAGATCAGGACCATAGGAGAGGCGGTCGAAGACAGAGCCACGTGGAGTAGGCGTCATGCGGCTAGAATCAACAATCTTCATGCGGCTGGCAGTTGTAGCTGCATGGGTTTTCTTCATGCGGCTGGAAACTACGACCGCAAAAGTATTCTTCATGCGGCTGGAAATCCTGGCCGCATAAGTACTACGCATTTGGCTAGCAGTTTCAGCCGCATGGTCATCATTCATGCGGCTAGCAATCTTGGCCGCATGAGTCCTCGCTTTGCGGCTAGAGCCCTTGTTCGGTTTCTTTCTGGAGCACATAGAATCGCTCTTTGCCCCTGCAAGTCCAACATCGTAGTGCTTTCCTCTGTCGGACTTGGGGACAGCAGAGTCCTCTATGGTTTGAAGTAGGGCCCCGCGAGAATCGTCTTCGCCGTCTTGGGTAGCAGAGAGTACTCCGTCAAGGGCCTGAGGAGGAGCAAATGATTTTGGCCTCCACTCTTTGCGAGCCTTCGTTGTACGGGTGCACTTTTGGACCGGGCCAGCGCTTCCTTCGGAGGGCATTTCTTCGAACGCCTGTTGGTCGAAGCGGATGACCATCTTCTGTTGTGTGGAGCCAAGTTTGGCTGCATCCGATTGCGTCACCAACTCCTCAACCGTGGAGAAGTTTATCCCCAGCAGAGTCGCCATCGTGTTTGCCATGAAATATAAAAGAGCAGAACAATTATCGGAGGACTGGACTTTTACTTCACGTTACAAACTCGCTTGTACAAAGAAAGCCTAGGGACGAAAGCCTAGGTATAGCAGACTAAGTACAATTGTTTATTTTAGTTTCTGGGGGATGACGATAGAGGCTCGGGAAAGCGACGGCAGCTCTGCCTTACTCCTTGGACGATCGGTATGCAGCTTTGGCTCCAGAAGATTGCTTAGCGTTGAAGAAATGCTCTCTTTGGTCTCTCTCTGCTCTTTTTCTCTAAGTCTTCTAATGCTCTCTGATCTAGAAAAAGGGGTCTCTCTGCAAGGGAATGGCACCTTGCTATTTATAAGAAGGGGAATACAATCATTAGGGTTTGCAATGATTCCCCCTTAGAGTGGCAACGGCCTATTGATTGATCAATCTGGACCATTAATCTTGAGTGTGATGAATCTGGGCCATTTAATATAGATTATACCAAATCCTATCAGTAACTAATGCTGATTGGAATAAATCTCCGTGATGATGATTTGCTGATGTCTACAAATCTGAATGAATAAGTTTAATTCATTTTCCTGCCACGTGTCCCACATTATTAGGATTTGACCCAATCTTTGATTACAGTTAATCTGGGAAATTGATTGGCTTTATGACACGTGTCCTGGGAGTCACTGAGGGGATCTGAGCCGCATAAGGATTGAGCCGCATAAGGATCGAGCCGCATAAGACTGGCCACGTGTCAGGACTGCTTCGAACCATATGATAATCTAGGCCATATAATGGGTAATGAGCCACATGGAGATGATCCTTGCGAGCCGCATGGGGAGACCTCTGCTTGAGCCGCATAGGGCTATTTCGATCTGAACCGCATAGGAGGAGCTTCGAACTGAGCCGCATGGGGAGTCTTCGCTCGAGCCGCGTATGAATGTCCACGTGTCGAGGTCGCGTGGCATTTTTCTGGATCTTATAGGGATTATGTCAGAGATCTTCTTCGTTTTCCTAGGGGTCTGTCATTATGACAGAGTCATAATTACCTCTTTGTGTCAGGGCTGTCACTTTGTCAGAGCTGTCAGCCGTCAAAGTAATTAATGCAGCATAGGGCGGAGGGGAGCACTGTTTTTGTAAGCCACGTGTCTTCTGAGCCGTATGGAATGTCTTGAGCTGCATAGTCCCTTGTGCCGCCTGACTCTCTGAGTCGCATGGGCTATCTGAGCCGCATGGGGTTCCCTGGCCGCATGGATCATTTTCCATGCTTCTACAGGAATATTCTATATTATCAATGGGCCGTAAGGTGTAGGGCCCGTATGAGAGACGGTCGAACACAGAGCTTCTGACAGGGCCACATGAGACATCCTATCTGTGGCCAGGATTGGCTGCTGCATGGGCCATCTTCCTACGGCCAGAGTTGACTGCCGCATTGGCCATCTTTCTGCGGCTAAAGTTGTCTGCCGTATGGGTCATCTGCTTGCGGCCAGAGTTGGTTGCCGCATGGGCCATCTGCCTGCAGCCAGAGTTGCCTACCACATAGGCAGACTGCTCATTTCTCTTATGCGGCCTCTTCTTCGTCCGCATGAATTTCCCTTGTGCTCTCAAAAGCTCAGCATCGTACTATTTTCCTTTGCTGGATTTAGGGACAGTAGAGTCCTCTGCGGTCGAAAGCAAGGCCGCATGAGAGCTTTGATCACCGTCTTGGGCCGCAGAAGGAGCTTCTTCGAGAACCTAGCTAGGGAAACTAGTTTTCCGCTTCGTCGTCCTGTCGGTTCTCTTCGGGTGGCCTTGCTTCTGCGACGAGCTGGCGCTCCCCTTAGAGAGCATTTTCTCGAATGCTTGTTGGTCAAAACGAACCACAAGTATTTGCTACGTAGAGCCGAGTTTGGACGCGTCGGATTGTGTTACCAACTTCTCAACAAAGGAAAAGGAACTCCCCAGTAGAGTTTCCATCGTGTTTGCCATTAAAAATATCAAGAACAAGAATTACAGATGAATTAAACTTGATTACAAACTCGCTTGTATAATAGAAAGCCTAGAAAGAAATCCTAGGAAATAATCTAAGTACAATTGTTTAGTTTTTGATTCTAGGGGCGACAATGGAGGCTCGGGAAAGTGTAGCAACTCTGCCTTACTCCTTGGACTATCTGACACGGTCCTTGCTCATAAAGAAATTGTCCTTCGTAGGTTGCCAGCCTTTTGCATGGGTGTGGTACCCTGCTATTTATAGTGATAGATATCTTGAGCCTCATAGATGGTCACGTGACCACGTGGCTACAACAGCACACAAAGACCCGCTCTTTGGCCCCCAGCTAGTGACTAGTTGAGATTTTTTTGCAGCAAATCTGGGCGGTTGAGACTTGGTCAACCTACCACGTTTTCTATCGCAGGATATGATCAATCTGCTTGAGTCATTTTGAGCCGCATAGGTCTTTTAGTGTTCGGCCATGCTGGGCTGCATAAGACTCATGCGGCTTAGGTCGCAGTCTTCCTTAGTTCGCATGTAGCTTGGGGACTTTTGAGCCGTATAGATTCTATATTTTGGGCCGCATAAAGCTCATACAGCTTAGGTTGCAGTCACCCTTGGCCGCATGAAGCGCATAGATTGAGCCGCATAAGGTTCATACGGCTCGGGTCGCAGTCCTTCTGGTCGCATGACTATGTCCAGGCACGTAGACCCTGTGTCTGGTGACATGACATTTTGTCTGATCACGTCCTATCTTTTTTTTGTCAGAGTGTCAGAGCTGTCAGTTTTGACAGAGTTTGTCAGCTTTATTAGAAGGGCTGATCAGCTTGGCCGCATAAGTAACTCTTCCTTCTGCGGCTCAAATCAGTCTGGTTGCTTTTAATAAATATAATCCGAGATAGTGAAGATGGGCCGCAGGGGGCATGCCGAGTACGTCATACGGCTCTTCTTTATGCGGACCAATTTGGCCCACAGTACTCACGCGGTCAGTTGTGATCCGCATGAACCCCATATTTTCCATGCTTCTACAGACACTTACAATATAGCTAACAAATAATTACTCAAAAGTATTTTTTAAAAAATAAAATAAAATAAAAATAAGTATAAAATAATTATACCAGCTAAACTTTATATATATATATACGCAATAATCACATTAAATACGTATATACAATATTATTAATAATAATCAAAATAAGAAATAAATAATAAAAAATTGGGAGGGGGTTTACATCATTTCCAATTTAGAAGAATTTCTTCCCTGAAATTAAAATATTTATATATCTAAAATTCTATAAAGGTTATGGCAAATTGCGGGTGATTTTAAGTTGTACCTGAATCCTCAAATAAGTTAGGATACCGCTCCTATATCGAATCCTACCCGAACCAACTTGACCGTCTTGTGTCTCAAGTCTTCTCACTGACGTCTAGTATCCCAACTGAATATTCTTCGTATGAAAGGCTCGGTCCCACTGTGATCTCGTAATGGTCAACTATATGACTTGGTGTAACGACCATGGTTCGTATTACGTATTTTGGTATACGTGTACATATTTTTACATGCTTCATGGCATGGTTTACTGTGGTATCTCATTTCTTGGTTCGGCTTGGTTGGCTTGGTACGGTTTGGCTTGGTTTTCATAAGAACCAACCCCCACCTACCCCCACTCTTCCTTTATAGCCGCCCACTCCTTCTCTCTCTTCATTTAACTTCTTCATTTACTTCTCCTTCTTCACCATTACTCTCTTCACCTACCAAAGAGAGGGCTTAGGCAAGTGCAGCTTACTTCATGGAGGAACTCAGTTTTTATTGTTCCATTCTCTTCCTCACGAGATTCTAACACACTTTAATACTTAGCATTTCTAATTTTCATGGTTCAATTTGTGTAGATCTAAGTTTATTGTATTTTTATATTTATTGGGTTTTGATCTATCTAACCTTGTTATTATCTTGTTTTGATGGTTCCATGTTATAGAGAATTTGATTCTGCGCCATTTTGACCTATGGAAGTCCAGATTCTGACCTCGGATGAGGGATTTATGGAGCTTGGAAGCATGGCCCTCATGGTTCTTCTTCTCGAAAATTTGGAGAAGAAGAACAGTGCTTGACCGCATGGATTTTCATGCAGCAAGTCTCTTTCCTGGCCGCATAAACTTCTCCTAGCCGTATAAACTTTTTGAGCCGCATGAGCTCCCCTGCCGCATGAAGTTCTCTTTCTAGCCGCATCAACTTCTGATCCTGACCGCATGGACATGAACCCCTCCAGCCGCATGAACTTTTCTCGAGCCCCATAGGACTCCACTTGAACATAGCCGCATGGACTGGTTCATTTCAGCCGCATATACTTGTTGACCCACAGCCGCATAGGCCTTGGCATGACCCAGCCGCATGAGCTGTTTCCCCCGCTGCCGCATAAGATTTGTTCTTCCAGCCGCATATGCACGCAGTTCCAGCCGTATGTCACTGCTCCTTTTCTAGCCGCATATGCTCATCCCCTCTTGCTGCATAAGTCCATTCTTCCTAGCCGCATAAGCCCGCTCTTCCGAGCCGCATACCCATGTTTCCCTTCCTGGCTGCATGAAGTTATTTTCAGCCGCATAAGCGCGCAGTCCCAGCCGCATGAACTTGTTGCCTTCAGCCGCATGTGCCTGTGTTCCCCGCTGCCGTATGAGCATGTTTCCCTTAGTCGCCTGGCTTCTTCCATAGTCTTGTCCTCTTTTATTACTATATTATTATAATTATTATATTAAAATGTTGCATTTATGCTTATGCCATGTAAATTCTGATATGTTCCATGAACACGCTAATGGCCCGCCGTGGCGCACTTTTGACAAACAAACTTGACCTGATATATCTCGATAAGCTGTTATGACAGCTAGCCTGACACGACAAGAATGAGTGACCTGGACACCGTAGACGATTATGTTTGTACAAATAAACCAGTATTGTCTTGCATCATGTCTAGGATAGGGAACCCTGAATACCATGGTCAGGGGTACCTACTGAAATTGACTAAGGCTAATAACTAGAAATCCAGTAGTCATGGAGAGATTTCCTAGCTACAGGCAATCCCGTTATCTGGACGTCCCATTATGGGAATTGTAGCCTACCGTCGAGTAGGGCACATTTCCAGCACACTGTCATGTGTTGCAACCACCAAATTACTTAAGGGTACATGCGTTCTTGGACAATGTACCCACATAAATTCAATCCCCTAATTGCGTCTGGATAACCTGGATAGTCTACAGGGCTTGTGGCTGTTGGAATAATCTTATTACATCTTGCTAGTAACTAGGCCTGTGATAACCCTAGTTAGTTAAAATGTCAAGCCGTACTCTTTGCTTGGCCGTGATTTATTGAATGGAGTCTAGCCCAGCTTTGTCTCGTCCCGACCCTGTACAAGATTATGACAGGACATGATTACTTATGATTGCCTTAACAATAATGATCACGGGACCAGTTCTATTCAGGCGAAGGGTTACAACCCCGGTCCTTATTTGGTTTAAGGGTTGTAACCTGGCTCCCGGAACAGTTCTGCGTCTTCTCTTCGTTTATTGTCTTATTGCACCCCATGTCTTGCTCGTCATGTTTTACCTTACTTCATTAGCATGATTATTTATGCTTGCCTTAACAATAATGATCAGGTGTCAAGTTCTGTTCAGGTAAATGTTTACACCCCCCATTTTTTGTTTGGTTTAAGGGTTGTAACCTGGCTCCCGAAATAGTTCTGTGTCCTCTCTTCGTTTATTGTCTTATTACCCAACAAGTATTGAGACGGGTTTCTATTCAAGTGAAGGGTTGCAACCCTGGTCCTTGTTTGCTTTAAGGGTTATAATCTGGCTACTTGAATGGTTTTCTCGTACTCAATTTATTATTGTTATCTCTGTTATTATCAGTATCTTTATAATTATCTTTAATATTCATTTATGATATGCTGGTTTTAGTTCCTAAGTGAAGCCTCCTTTGTGGCACTTGCTCTTTCTGGGTTCTGACCCAGCTGGTTTTGTATGGCCAGATATCAGAGCAGCTCTAGAGGATCTACCTACTTTCCAGCCAGATGGTGACCACCAGGCGTAACCCTGACAACGAGTGGGTTTCTTTTGGTCTCTCACTCTATTGTAAAAATATTCTTTTGAGGCATTTAGCCGGCGAGCACGTGTTAGCTCGTATTGCACCTTTATTTACTGTCTGCCTACGGGCTGTAACATGATTGACAAATCCTAGGGTTGATCATGTATGACTGAAACTCTTGCTAATCTTCACATTTTATACGACTAGCTTCATGATCATCCGAATATGTAATGTATGGGACGCCTTACTATTGTATATTTGGTGTTCTGACATCTTGTAACTATTATTGCTTGATTGAGATTGAGACAATATGCTTGTTCAATTCATGACTGTAGGAGACTGATGGCTTGTAGTTAAACCCTCGCGTATCTAGACAGCCGTGACCGTATAGTGAGATGGGTTGCACTTCAATATACGTAGCTGGCTATGTACTCCCCCGCTCCCCAGTATTCTGGTTCTGAGGCGTTACATGGTTTAAGTGGTAGCCCATGCAGGTCTTGTAAATCAAGATATGTGAGGGTTTACCGAATAGGTGTCTCAATCAGTACTCGCCCTTGATCTCTATTCATATCTTCAAAATCCCTGAAATCTTGACCTGATCACATGCTTGTATCGTTGATCTGTCCTGGTCCTTCCTTATTGTTCCTTATGTCGTCTTCTTCAGCGACATTGTTCCTGGTCCTACCGATCAGCAAGGCAGAGTACCTCCCGTAGACCGACAGCAACCTGGAGATCAAGCCTAGCATTCAGGAGTAGCCTCCAGAGTCATGCCTACTGGGGGTCCAGAGTCACCAGTTAAGCCTGTCCAGCTTGCAGAGCCTGATGATGGCACCTTGGTGGGTCTCATCAGGATATTGTTAGCTTCTCAGGATCGTCGAGGAGATGCCTTGCACAAAGCAGTAACAGATGCTCTGCCAGAGGAGGTCATCAGGGTAACAGTACGGCCAACAGCTTCAAGCGCTTGAACCCTCCCTTCTTCGACGACAGTGAGGATGCTATTGCCGCGGATGCATGGCTTCAGGACACAGAGGTAATTGTAGAAGCAGCCAGGACTCCAGAAGACGAGAAGGTGGCCATGGTGCGCCTGTAGTTATTGGATCTTGCCCACAGCTGGTGGGCGACGCAAACCGTTGGATTAGTGGCACCTATTGCCTGGACAGTATTCTGTGAGAGATTCCAGGCCAAGTATTTCGATGTTGTAGCTCGGTACGATCTACAGACGAGGTTCACCAATCTGAAGCAGATGGGCAGGACGGTCGACGGTTATGCGATCGAGTTTTCGAAACTTAGTCTGTTTGCTCCCACCTTGGTAGCAACCGAGTTCGATAGAGCCCAGCGGTTCCAGCAGGGGCTTTATCTAGAGATCTTATTGGCAGTGGAGCAGTTTGAACATCAGACTTTTGATACGGTTTTGAGAGCAGCTAGGAGGAATGAGTATACCTCCCAGAGGATCTTAGATAGGACCGGGGGTCGAAAACGATCCCATAGTCAGATGAATCAGTCTTAAGCACCAGCCAAGGCAGCTAGGGATTTGACCATTAGAGCTCAGAGGCAGACGGCCTCAGTAACGTCGGTTCAACATTCATCCCCGATGTAACCTCAGCTGCAGAAGAAGAAGCTCTCTTCCGTAGTGGGATATTCACACTGTAGGAATCCAGGGCATGTGGTATCAGAGTGTCGCAGAGCACAGGATTTGTGCTTATTTTATGGTACCCCAGACCACAGGATTGGGAACTGCCCGAACAGGGGGAGTTCCTCTTCATCATCCTTCTCTAGTCCTTCGATGAGAGGACCAGTACCAGTCCAGCAGCAGCAGCAGTACCCGTTCCTGGAGCCATTGTCGATGCAGGTCCAGGCATTCCAGCAGCAGAGGCCGCAGCGGTATGCCCAAGCCCAAGCCCTGATCCAGAGCAGACATAAAAGTTTTCAGCAGAGGGGACTCACACCCAGAGGACATGGTCAAGTGCTGGATTTGACCATGGAAGAGGAAAGATTGGCACCAGGAGAGGTAGTGGCATGTACTATTCTCGTCAACACCTTTCCAGCTTCAATATTATTTGACTCTGGTGCATCGCATTTATTTATGTCTGCACGATTCGCGACACGGATAGGACTGGAGCCCGAGTCATTATCAGTAACGCTCAATATACTTACTGGTAATATTCTTGTGGAAGTAGATAGAGTGTTTTCCTCGTGTCAGATCGTAGTTAGCGGTAGAGAGTTTCCCTCTAGGTTGATAGAGTTCCCGATGGCCGATTATGATGTGGTCTTAGGGATGGATTGGTTGAGAGACCAGTATGCTAGGATAGACTGCCACATCGGCATGGTTATTTTTAGCATTCCAGGCGAGCCAGAGTTTTTTTTCGAAGCGAAGTTGAACCTTCTCTTCCGGTGTTGCGGATGACAGTAGCAGCAGTGCAGTTACCCCGGGTAGTCGAGGAGTTTCCAGATGTTTTTCCAGAAGAGATTCCAGGGATACCGCCAGAGCGAGAGATCGAGTTCACTATCGACTTGATCCCAGGGACAGCCCCAGTATCAGAGAGAGTCTACAGGATGGCGCCGTCATAGTTAGAGATATTGTACAAGATGATTGAAGAACTTAGAACCAAGGGATTCATTCATGCTAGTGGATCACCTTGGGGAGCCCCGATACTCCTTGTAAAAAAGATGGATGGTACGTCCAGATTATATGTAGATTATCGTACCTTGAACTCAGTGACAATCAAGAATAGATATCCTTTCCCAAGGATAGATGACTTGTTTGATCAACTCAAGGGGGCAGCAGTATTCTCGAAGATTGACTTGCGGTCAGGATATCATTAGATCAGAGTCAGAGAGCAGGATATCCCTAAGACAACTTACAAATCAAGGTACGGGCATTGGGAGTTCCTTGTTATGCCATTTGGAGCAACCAATGCGCCGGCTGTATTCATGGACCTCATGAATCGCATCTTCATGCCCTACTTAGATCAGTTCGTGATTGTGTTCCTAGACGACATCCTGGTCTATAGCAAGAGTGAAGCAGAGCATGAGCAGCATCTTAGAGTTGTCCTCCAGACTCTCAGGGAGCACCAGTTGTATGCCAAGTTTAGTAAATACGAGTTCTGGCTCGATCGCATTTCGTACTTGGGTCATATCATCACCAGAGGAGGATAGAAGTGGATCCCGAGAAGATCGTGGCCATTAAGACATGGCCAGTACCTAGTACAGTTGCAGAAGTTTGTAGTTTTCTTGGATTGGCCGGCTACTACCGGTAATTTATTTTAGACTTTGTTCGAATTTTTGCGCCATTGACCCAGTTGACCCGCAAGGATGTGAAGTTTGCTTGGACAGTAGAATGTCAGGATTTTTTTGAGAAGTTGAAGCGAGGCTTGATGACAGCACCCATTCTCACGCTTCCAGATGGGACCGGGGGATTCTCGGTGTATTATGATGCTTCAGGAAGAGGATTAGGATGTGTTTTGATACAGTATGGAAAGGTAATAGCATATGCGTCATGACAACTTCGTGATCATGAGAGGAATTACCCGATCCATGACTTGGAACTGGCAGCAGTAGTGTTTGCACTTAAGTTGTAGAGGTACTACCTGTATGGAGATAGGGTGGAGATTTTCACCGACCACAAGAGCCTGAAGTATGTTTTCACCCAGAAGGATCTTAACATGCGTCAGAGGAGATGGCTAGAGCTACTTGTGGACTATGATGCCAACTTGCAGTATCATCCTGGGAAGGCCAACGTTGTTGCAGATGCATTGAGCATGAGAGCCAAAGTTTATTTTCTAACAGCACAACCTGAGCTGTTAGCAGATCTTCAGAAGATGGGTATTGAAGTTCTCCTTCCTACCAGTGTGGCATTGATGGCCAGTATGCAAGTTCAGTCCAGTATAGTCGAGAGGATTCGGATGGCGCAGTCAGCAGATCCCAAGCTTCAGCGACTCAGAGCAGAGTGTGAGGCAGGACGAAGACCAGAGTTATACATTCATAAGGATGGTATACTTCGACATGGGAAACGTCTTTGTGTACCTAGTGGTGATATCAGACAGGAGATTATGGCCGAGGCTCATAGTTCTCAGTATTCCATTCATCCCGGTGGCACGAAGATGTACCGTGATATCCGTCAGCACTTTTAGAAGAATGGCATGAAGAGGGAGATAGCCCGGTTTGTCTCTCGATGTTTGGTTTGCCAACAAGTTAAAGCTGAACATCAGAGACCAGCTGGACTTCTTCAGCCCTTGTCAATTCCAGAATGGAAGTGGAAGCATATAACCATAGATTTTGTGATTGGATTACCTAGGTCCTCGGCCGGTAGAGATGCTATTTGGGTTATTATAGACAGGCTCACGAAGGTGGCCCACTTTTTCCCGTTCAGAGTTGGTCAGTCGATGGCTCAGCTAGCGGAGATGTACCTCAGGCAGATCGTCAGATTCTACGGTGTACCAGTCAGTATCACCTCGGATAGAGATTCTAGATTTACGTCACACTTTTGGCGTAGTCTGCAGGAGAGTTTGGGAACTCACCTCTAGTTCAGCTCAGCTTATCATCCGCAGACTGATGGTCAGTCGGAGCATACCATACGAACCTTGGAAGACATGTTGCGATCGTGTACATTCGACTTCGATAGTTCGTGGGAAGATCACCTGCACCTGGTGGAGTTCTCGTACAACAATAGTTTCCAAGCCAGTATCCAGATGGCACCATTTGAGGCATTATATGGTAGGAAGTGTCGATCCCCGCTAGCATGGGACGATGTTGAAGAGAGGCAGATGCTCGGTCCGGAGATGATTGCTCAGACAATTGAGGTGGTCAGAGGAGTCAGAGATCATCTTCGAGTTACCCAAGATCGTCAGCGTCATTGGGCCGATTCCCATCAGCGTCCCCTTGAATTCTCGATCGACGACCATGTATTCCTGAGAATTTTGCCTAACCGTAGTGTCATTCGTTTTGGCGTACAGGAAAAGCTTAGTCCTAGGTATATAGGGCCGTTTGATATTCTGGAGTGAGTAGGAGATGTATTCTATCGTCTCGTTCTTCTGCCATCGCTACGTGAGGTGCATGACGTATTTCATGTATCCCAATTGCGATGGTATATCCCGAACCCGAGCCATATCCTGGATCATTCGGAATTGGTTGTTGGTACCAACCTTTCGTATGAGGAAAGGTCCGTGTCTATATTGGACTGGAGAGAGAAGATACTCAAGAAAAAGACTATTAAGTTAGTCCATGTTGCTTGGAGTCATCACTCTTTGGGTGAGTCAACATGGGAGCGTGAGGATGATATCCGATCGTGATATCCCGACATGTTTGACTCGTAAGGTATAATGTCTTTCTTATGCCTTATGCTCTCAGTTCCTTTTTTGAGTGAATGATTGCTCGATTGATTACATTGTTATAGCTTGCCTGTGATTAGTATAGCTTGTCCTTGCTTCTCTAGCATCTTGATTAAATTCCGAGGACAGAATTCTTTTAAGGTGGATAGAGTTGTAACGACCATGGTTCGTATTACGTATTTTAGTATACGTGTAAGTATTTTTACATGCTTCATGGCATGGTTTATTGTAGTATCTCATTGCTTGGTTCGGCTTGGTTGGCTGGATCGGTTTGGCTTGGTTTTTATAAGAACCAACCACCACCTACCCCCACACTTCCTTTATAGCCGCCCACTCCGTCTCTCTCTTCATTTAACTTCTTTATTTACTTCTCCTTCTTCACTATTACTCTCTTCACCTACCAGAGAGAGGACTTAGGCAAGTGCAGCTTGCTTCATAGAGGAACTCAGTTTTTATTGTTCCATTCTCTTCCTCATGAGATTCTAACACACTATAATACTTAGCATTTCTAATTTCCATGGTTCAATTTATGTAGATCTAAGTTTATTATATTTTTGGATTTCTTGGGTTTTGATCAATCTAACCTTGTTATTATCTAGTTTTGATGGTTCCATGTTATAGAGAATTTGATTTTGCCCCATTTTGACCTATGGAAGTCCATATTCTGACCTCGAATGAGGGATTTATGGAGCTTGGAAGCATGGCCTTCATGGTTCTTCTTCTCGAAAATTTGGAGAAGAAGAACAGTGCTTGACCGCATGGATTTTCATGCGGCAAGTCTCTTTCCTGGCCGCATAAACTTCCTCTGGCCGCATAAACTTTCCGAGCCGCATGAGCTCCCCTGCCGCTTGAACTTCTTTTTCTAGCCGCATGAACTTCTGATCCTGACCACATGGACTTGAACCCCTCCAGCCGCATGAACTTTTCCCGAGCCGCATAGGACTCCACTTGAACATAGCCGCATGGACTGGTTCCTTTCAGCCGCATATACTTGTTGACCCGCAGCCGCATAGGCCTTGGCATTACCCAGCCGCATGAGTTGTTTCCTCCGCTGCCGCATAAGATTTGTTCTTCCAGCCGCATATGTGCGCAGTTCCAGCCGCATGACAATGGCCCTTTTCTAGCCGCATATGCTCATCCCCTCTTGCCATATAAGCCCGCTCTTCCTAGCCGTATAAGCCTGCTCTTCCGAGCCGCATACCCATGTTTCCCTTCCTGGCTGCATGAAGTTATTTTCAGCCGCATAAGCGCACAGTCCCAGCCGCATGAACTTGTTGCCTTCAGCCGCATGCGCCTATGTTTCCCGCTGCCGCATGAGCATGTTTCTTTTAGTCGCCTGGCTCCTTCCATAGCCTTGTCCTCTTTTATTACTATATTATTATAATTATTATATTAAAATATTGCATTTATGCTTATGCCATATAAATTCTGATATGTTCCATGAATACGCTAGTGGCCGGCCGTGGTACACTCTTGACAAGCAAACTTGACATGATATATCTCGATACGCTATTATGACAGCTAGCCTGACACGAAAAGAATAAGTGACCTGGACACCGTGGGCAATTGCGTTTGTACAAATGAACCAGTATTGTCTTGCATCATGTCTAGGATAGGAAACCCTGAATACCACGGTCAGGGGAACCTACTGAAATTGACTAAGGATAATAACTAGAAATCCAGTAGTCATGGAGATATTTTCCAGCTACAGGCAATCCCGTTATCTGGGCGCCCCATCATGGGAATTGTAGCCTACCGTCGAGTAGGGCACATTTCCAGCACACTGTCATGTGTTACAACCACCAAATTACTTAAGGGTACATGCGTTCTTGGACAATGTACCCACATAAATTTAATCCCCTAATTACGTCTAGATAACCTGGATGGTCTGCAGGGATTGTGGCTGTTGGAATAATCTTATTACATCTTGCTAGTAACTAGGCCTGTGATAACCCTAGTTAGTTAAAATATCAAGCCGTACTCTTTGTTTGGCCGTAATTTATTGAATGGAGTCTAGCCCAGCTTTGTCTCGTCCTGACCCTGTACAAGATTATGACAGGACATGATTACTTATGATTGCCTTAACAATAATGATCAGGGGACCAGTTCTGTTCAGGCGAAGGGTTACAACCCCGGTCCTTGTTTGGTTTAAGGGTTGTAACCTGGCTCCCGGAACAGTTCTGCGTCCTCTCTTCGTTTATTGTCTTATTGTACCCCATGTCATGCTCGTCATATTTTACCTTACTTCAATAGCATGATTATTTATGCTCGCCTTAACAATAATGATCAGGGGTCAAGTTCTGTTCAGGTAGATTACAACCCCGGTCCTTGTTTGGTTTAAGGGTTGTAACCTGGCTCCCGAAACAGTTCTGTGTCCTCTCTTCATTTATTGTCTTATTATCCAACAAGTATTGAGACGGGTTTCTATTCAAGTGAAGGGTTGCAACCCCGGTCCTTGTTTGGTTTAAGGGTTGTAATCTGGCTACTTGAATGGTTTTTTCGTACTCAATTTATTATTGTTATCTCTTTTATTATCAGTATCTTTATAATTATCTTTAATATTCATTTATGATATGCTGGTTTTAGTTCCTAAGTAAAGCCTCCTTTGTGGCACTTGCTCTTTCTGGGGTCTGACCCAGCTGGTTTTGTATGGCCAGATATCGGAGCATCTCCAGAGGATCTACCTACTTTCCAGCCAGATGGTGCCACCAGGCGTAACCCTGGCAACGAGTGGGTTTCTTTTGTTCTCTTACTCTATTGTAAAAATATTCTTTTGAGGCGTTTAGCCGGCGAGCACATGTTAGCTCGTATTGCACCTTTATTTACTGTCTGCCTACGGGCTGTAACATGATTGACAAATCCTAGGGTTGATCATGTATGACTGAAACTCTTGCTAGTCTTGATATTTTGTACGACTAGCTTCATGATCATCCGAATATGTAATGTATGGGACGCCTTACTATTGTATATTTGGTAATCTGACATCTTGTAACTATTATTGCTTGCTTGAGATTGAGACAATAGGCTTCTTCATGGCCGTAGGAGACTGATGGCTTGTAGTTAAACTCTCATGTATCTAGACAGTCATGACCGTATAGCGAGGTGGATTGCACTTCAATATACGTAACTGGCTATGTACGCCCCCGCTCTCCAGTATTCTGGTTCTGGGGCGTTACACTTGGGTCGGTCACGTATCTCCTTAGCTATGAGACGTGGAATACATCATGCACGCCCTCTAATGATGGAGGCAATACAAGACGATATGCAAACCCTACAACTCGCTCCATGATGTCAAATGGTCCAATGTACCTTGGACTCGGCTTTCCTCTGCTCCCGAATCTGATAGTGCCTTATGTAGGTGAGATCCTCAGAAATATATGCTCGCCTTCATTAAACTTTAAAGGTCGTCGATATGCATCAGCCCAATACTTCTGTCTATCCTGGGCTGCTCGAAGACGACTATGAATTTGCTTCACCTTCTCAATTGTCTGAGTCACTATCTCTGGTCCGAGTATCTGACGTTCTCCGACATCACTCCAACATATCGGTGATCGACATTTTCTCCCGTACAGTGCCTCATATGGTGCCATCTATATGCTAGCTTGGTAACTATTATTATAGGAAAGTTCCACCAAATGCAAGGGGTCTCCTCAAGAACCTCCAAAATCTAACATATATGCTTGCAGCATATGCTCTAAGGTCTGGATGGTGCGTTCTGACTGGCCATCCGTCTGAGGATAATAAGCGGTGCTAAATTTGAGTCTAGTGCCTAAACTCTCCTGCATACTTCGCTAGAAATGGGAGGTGAAGTGGGAGTCCCTGTCCGAGACTATACTAACTGGTACTCCGTGCAATTTTACAATCTGCCTCATATATAGGTCAACTAGTATCTCGGTGGACTGTCCAACTCTAAATGGCAGGAAATGTGCCTATTTTGTGAGTCGGTCCACAATCACCCACACTTCATCCTTTCCACTAGGGCTCCTTAGAAATCTAGTAACGAAGTCCATATTAATGTGTTCTCACTTCCACTCAGGGATGGAAAGTGGTTGTAACAGCCTTGTGGTTCTCTAATGCTCTGCCTTGACCTGTTGACAAACCAAGCATCTTGCTATAAATCGTGCAATCTCTCTTTTCATTCTGTGCCACCAATAGCACTGCTTTAAGTTGTAGTACATCTTGGTGCCTCCTGGATGAATCGAGTAGATAGAACTATGTGCTTCTTCTATCAACTCATGCCTCAGCTCTATATTTGGAATATATAAACAATTTTTACACCTCAATGTTCCCTCCTCATGAATGTGTAGCCCCTTCTCCAGTCCAGCCTCTGTCCTCTCTCAAAGCCTCCGAAATCGTATATTTGTAGGCAAAGCTGCCTAGATCCTCTCCACTAATGATGATTAAACCTCCAAGAGTGCTTTTGTCTAGGCAATATAACTTTTATCCCAAGCTCCTGAAGATCATTCAACAACTGCGATTGGACAGTCAAGAAGTATGCTGAAGGTTTCCTGTTCAAGGCGTCTGCAACAACATTCGCCTTACCAGGATGATATTGCAGCTCAATATCATAATCAGCCATCATCTCTAACCATCGTCGCTACCTCATGTTCAACTCCCATTGCGTGAAGACGTATTTCAAACTCTTATGATCTGTAAATATCTCTACGCGCTCTCCGTACAAATAGTGCATCCAAAGCTTCAACACAAAGATCACTACAGCCAACTCCAAGTCGTGTGTTGGATAATTCTTCTCATGCACCTTCAGTTGTCTTGATGCGTAAGTGACAACTTTGCCATGTTGTATCAAAATACAGCCAAGTCCGCTCCCCGATGCATCACTATATACTACAAATCCTTCCGATCCAGAAGGAAGAGTTAGGATAGGTGCAGAGGTCACCTTTTCTTCAACCCTTCAAAGGCTACCGGACAATCTGCTGTCCTTTAGAACTTTTGGTCTTTGCGTGTCAACCGTTTCATAGGCTCTGCGATCCGCGAGAAGTTTTCCACAAACTGCCGATAATAACCGACCAATCCTAGGAAACTCCTCACTTCTGCTACTGATGTTGGTGTAGGCCAAGACTCCACTGTAGCTATCTTCTCTGGATCTACTAAGAGTCCATCCCCTGAAATGATATGTCCAAGGACAGGAACTCTATCCATACAAAACTTATATTTACTCAGCTTAGCGTACAACCTCTCTCGTCTCAATGTCTCTAGCACGATGCAGAGATGCTCCTCGTGCTCTTCATGGCTCTTGGTGTGTACCAAGATGTCATCAATAAACACAACCACGAACGTGTCCAAGTACTGATGGAACACCTTATTCATGATACTCATAAACACAGCTGGTGTGTTGGTTAAACCAAACGGCATAACCAGGAACTCATAGCGTTCATACTTGATTTGAAATATTGTCTTCAGGGTGTCTTCCTTCTGCACCTTGATCTGGTGATATCCAGACCTAAGATCGATCTTTGAGAATATGCAAGCTCCACTAAGTTGATCGAACAGATTGTCATGACCCGTACCCTATTCAAGAGTACGAGGACGTAGATACGTCCAGCCTATACTGCAGTATCAGCGATAGAACACTGAATAGGTCATCTATAGCTTCTAGCATCTAACAATATGAAATATAAACTTGTCATCTCCGCACGGAGGAATAATATGACATGTAAGATATATAACTCAATCACAAGATCTAAAGGTTGATAAAGCACGGTATCGAAATAAAAGATAAGGAAGATTAAACTAAAATAATAGTAAGAGGCATCACACACATGAGTCTAGATGTCTAAGACGAATAAGTACATATCCTAAACAATAATAACAAAATCCAACACACATCCGAAACAATATGATACAAATGAGATACTAAGAACTCTAGAATACTACTAAGGCACTCTCTACTGAGCAGGATCCTCCTGAGACTCCTGTGTGCATCCCTCGTATACCCCTTGCTTATAGTAGATAGGACAACAGTCTAAGCCACCTAAAAAATATATCCAGTCAGGATTGGAATGAAGTACAATCCAAATAGCAGTTCCAGTTAATTGACAAGCACTATGAAAATATAAATAATAATGTAATACTTGATGAACAATTTATAAGAGGCAAAGTACAATGAAAGAGACAAGTGAATATAGAGCAATAGGTGTATAGGAAGAAATATAAAAATGTAAATGCAGACAGATATGTAATAAAGAGGTAAATTTGTCATGCAAGGTATACAACTAATAAGTCCATAATATCTGTGTCTAAAACCAGTGTTTTGAAATACCAAGTTGACATGTGAACGGCTAGAGGATAATATCCGGCAAACCATACACATCTGTGTGTGGCCGCTATTAATCTAGTAAGACCATAGGGTAGAAGGGTATGTTCACACGTCTCCTAGGTATTTCCCTGTCCGACTAGTACACATGGATCCAGGTCTCGACACATATCTCAATAATCTAGAATAGATATATTAGTCCAATGAAAATTATTAGGCATGAAACTACATAGCTCAAGTCAAAGAATCCATACAATACCAATCCGTGTATCCATTATGTTGGAATCAAGATAGAACACTAATATAAACATGCATCATAGGAAATATCAAGAAATGAAAACTATCAGAGAATGCACTCGCCTATAGTCCTGAGCAATGAATATGAATCGAGGCCCAAAGTGATGTCACATAACCCTAGATATGACTAGATATACAGGTTAAATAGTGTTCTGATGTGTCAAACATGAATATTTATGGTGATACATGATTTCTACGTCTATTCTAGGTCCTGGAAATTAACTAGGATGATACTAGGTCAATACTAGTCTTGCCCTATGTGTTTACCTATTTTGGAACTATACATGGTACCTTGCAATACCCTGCTCATAGCCCATTTCCTTTATTCTCACCGCACATCCTACTTGGTATGTAGGTGATACATGGGTTACATATCCCTATACTCATTTCAAGTCAATACATTACCTATTCTTGTATATAGGTAAATCCACCTACCCTACATCTAGGTAACTTATCTATTTTATATTACCCTATAACCTATACATGGTTTGTAATAACATTGCCTACCCTTACATCTAGGAAATCCATACAAGGATCCTTACCCCAACATATAGGTATTACCCTACAACCTATCCATATAATCATACTGGCATTTACCTACTCCCTCACATAACCCCCTTATTGTTACACCCTCTAACATTATCCCTATGTTAATACAACACACTCACACACTGTTCACTGACCTAACTAACTAACTACTCATGGCTATCTTAAATAAATCAAGCCTATGGGTCAAGTCAAATTAAATGGGGTCCACTAAACCTAATGACTAGGCTAATCTACTAATAAATACAACCATCATATTTCACTAATGAAAATATATACATAATTTGATAATGACAAAAATACTATTGTTCTAGAAAAGTGGTGGTGATACAGATTGTCTATGCGCGGTAGGGTTACTTGTTCTTGATGGTAACAGTATTGAGAGCTCTGTAATTAATGCACATGTGGACCGATCCATCCTTCTTTGGTACAAAAAGGATAGGCGCTCCCTATGGTGATACACTGGCTTGAATGAAACCCTTGTCAAGAAGGTCGTCTATTTGCTCCTTCAGCTCCTCTAATTCCTTTGGCGCTAACTGATAAACAGTTAAAGTAATTGGCTCAACTCCTAGAACCAGGTCAATAGTAAATTCTTTTTCCCGATCAGGTGATAAACCTGGTAAGTCATCGGGAAATACATCCATGAACTCTGATATAATCCTTGGATTCTCCTTCTCTCCGTCAGCAATTTGTGCCCTTAATGTAGGTGGGACACCTTGCTCTCTAGATCCACGAAGAAATTTGAACTTGGAATGCCCGGGAGGTCTGAATATAACCCTTCTGAGTTGGCAGTCCAACGTCGCATGGTACTGACTCATCCAATCCATACCAAGTACAACGTCATAGTCCAGCATTGAAAATATTAAGAATTCTGCCCGCATCTCTCTACCATACACAACTATTGAACAAGATCTACAAGTGTCACTAACGGGAATAATTCCTCCTTCCGTCAGAATCTTTATGGTCTTAGGAAGTGGTGAAGTGGCTACTTTATGTGTGGCTACGAAGCTAGCAACGATAGAAGAATATGATGCTCCTGAGTCAAATAAGACTACAGCAGGTAAAGATGCTGCTAAGATAGTACCTGCTATTATCTCTCCTGTAGTTGGCTCATCCTCCACGGTCATAGCATAAACTTGTCCACGACCTGGTGCTGGTGCCCTCTGTTGCTGAGTCTGCCGAAATAATGTCACCTATGGGCCCAAGCGTGGCCTCGGCTAAAATTCTCCAAATGCTGGTGGTCGCATACCTCCAACTCCAAGCTGTGGTGCTCTCGGTACTGGATATGCTGGTCTGGATAGCTATGGTGATGTCCTCGGTGCTAGTAACTATGCCATCGGTACTAGTCGGAGGTACTCTGGACAATCTCGTACTGAATGTTGACCCGATCTGTATCCCAAACATAATCCCAGCCTACGTCTGCAATCCTTCGAAAGATGTCCCTTTTTACCGCAATAATGGCAAGTAGGTAATGCTGCTGCTAATGGCCTCCGCTAATTTTGTATCATGGGTCTCTTTGTCGGTCCTCCCTGAGGTGTCTGGTTGGTACAGATGGCTTCTTCTGAATCGCCTTTTTTCTCTGTATGTGCCCCATACGTCGTACAGCGATGAGTACTCTGGAATAAGTGGTGGATACAGCCGCTCCAATAAAATTTTGCAAGTCATAGGTCAGTTCTTCAAAGAACTTTTTAGCCTTTTCTTCTTCTGTCTAAATCATTCCTGGCACATACCGGCTAAGGCATTGAAATTCAGCATTGTATTCCTCTAGCATCATGTTACCTGGACAAGGTAAATGAACTTATCCCGAAGTTCTGCCCTGAAAGTAGCTGGGATGAACATCTCTTGGAAGAACTTGGAGAACTCCTCCCAAGTAACATTCTCTGGTCCTAGCCTTTTTTCCTCTGAGAGCCACCACTATTGAGCGTTGCCAGTCAGCTGCATCCTGATAGCGATCATCCAACGGTCCTTAGGAAGTTCATCTGCTTCCAACTGATGTTGGATGTTGGTAAGCCACTCATAGACCGATGTTGGATCCTCTTTGCCTGAGAAAGGAGTTGGCTTCAGGTGGCGAAAGTTAGCAATGGTTCTCGTCGATGGATGTTGAGCTGGTGGAGGTGCTTGCTCTATTGCTGCTACTGTGTTGTCTCGTATGCCCTCTGACTGCCTCACTGCACCTCCATCTGGATCTGCTACTGTGCTTGCATCATAGCATAAAACATCTGAAATATGTGTTGAGGATCCATCGTCTGTCCCATCTGGGCAAACAGCATGGATGGTATTTGCGGCAGCGGTGGCATCGGTGGTATGTCATCCCTTCTGAATCTCAAAGATTGTGGGTCCGCTGCATTGCATTGGTGGGTATGAAAAGACCTAACCGGTGGCGTAACTACCTCATCCTGGTTAATGATTGCATCCTGATGAGTGTCTACTGGTGTCTCGTTGCTCTCTCGTGGGTCCATCGTACTGCATGTAATAGAATTTACAAGATTATGACATATGATATCAAAGCAAGATGCAAGCCAAGCAATTAATTTGAAATCAATGTAAAGAGATCAAAGATGAGTAATTTATGTGGATGAGATCCTATAATCTTTTTCTATTCCTAGTTGCAACCTCATATCGGTACAGTTATGTATCCTAAATGATATTACCGACTTGCATGGGCCACTACAAAAATATGTAACGCCCCAGTCCCAAATTACGTGGGAGGGACAAGGCATATGAAACATGCCAGCAGTACATCACCAACAGACTACTAAAATATTTAGACTTGTTAATAAGTACTTAAGCTATAAGTATCACATGACCAGAGGTACAAAGCTATTCTCATCCACCAAAAATAATCAAATATCCAAAAATACCAAGACATGATAATAAAGAGAGTTTGAATATCATAAAAGAGTTGTCCAACAACTAAAAACTAGAGAATATCTCGGGTATACCCCAACAATAAGCAAAAGGAAATGAATGAAAAGGCAAGGCTGATCATACTGTCTACTGAGAAATAATCATTCAAGGATGGATGAACTACGTACTCAAGCAAAGTCCTCTGGCACAATTTCATCCTCCTGTGTAGGTATGTCTCCTACAACTGCACCTGACCCGAACACCTCAGTATATGCCTTCTTATCTACACCTGGTGGAGATAACCAAGTCCTCAGGGGACATAACAAGGTACAAAAATATAACATGCCAAGTAATAGTAAATGGAAGTACTCTAAATAACTACTCAAGGGTATATATATAATCCAGTCTAAGTGAAATGCAAGTGAGAACAAGCTCTGTACATCAGACTACTACGCCAAAGGCACCGTGTCGGAGGACCTCAGGCATACGAGTAAACACTGAAGCTCTGCTACATAGACCACAATATATAAGTATGGGTAACAGTCATGTCCCAGCTATAGAGACAATGACTAAGCGTGTATTTTTTAGGTAGCTCGATAAATCAGTCTATGTTCTCCCCATCCCATATACCAGTCTACAATATCATGTCCAGTAATACTATCAATGCCGAGTGAATAATCATGTAACCTATCACAGAGTCAAACCATGAATATATCATGTCTAGGACTGTCTCATGATCGTGTCAGTGTCATAGATCCATCATGTCTCCAGTAACACGATAATCAGTATAACGCTATGTTTAAAGTCAATACCCAATATTAGCACATGGATATTGACACCCAGATATGCTCGAACGTGAAGTATTAACAAGATCCTACATAAACAACAACTATAAGATAAGCTAATTATGAAGCAAGAATATAACTAAAATAAAGTACAACAAGAATTAAACATTGGCAAGGTACACTTGCCTGTCTTCTGTCGAAATATTGTAATCTGTCGATGTTCCTCGACTAGTGGTACGATGGGTCCCAAGTCACCTATTTAATAGTATTATCCAGTTAATGCCAACATTTGTAATTACCCAATATTAATAGACGGTCATTGTATACAGCTTACAATCTTCACGAAGTTTGTGCTGATATTCTAACATACATGTAACTTTCCTAACGCTCACGATAATATTTTAACTAATTAAAGCTTATATATATCATGTACCAAGATTTACATCCAATATAGTAACTTGGCCTAAATAAAATCTAGTATGTAAATATAATTTTTAATTAGTTTTTAAAAATTAATTATTATTTATTAAAATTGAAATACTATGAATACATATAAAGGTATTTACTATTTTGATTCATTTAAAAATCTAATTATTAAATAAATAATTCAGGAAAAATAAAAATAAATACTACAAATAAAAATACAATATATAAGTATTTTACATCACTCAAATTCAATGTATAGTTATCAAGATACGTAAATACCAACTAATATAATACATATTACCCAAAAATAAGAAACATAGGTTTCGAAGTAGGGGTGCCTGGACTGGGGTTTGGAGCCGCTGCTCTGACCAGCAAGTCAAATAGGATTTTTGTTTTCATAAGTAAACCACATATATGTATGCATACCAAGTACTATATAAATATATTCATTAAAATATATTCTTTTAAAATAAAAAACTAGATAGGGGCTCAAACTTGGGTAGCCAAGCTCGGTTATTAGGATGCCTACACTGACCAATGGGTTAGAATCAAGTTTTGTTTTCATATGGAAACCTTATATATAGATATATTTACCAAGTACTATATAAATGTATTCATTTTTAAAAAAATTGCTAACATGGGGCTCGAACTCGGATATATAAGGAAATTCTTGAAGGCCGCTAAGGTGGCCACTAGGCCAAGGTCAAGTAGGTGTTTGCACAATGGTTCCTCTTGGATTTAAACTATAACGAGAGCTAGAGTTCAGTTTCTTACCGAGGAAGCAAAAGAAGGTGGCCGCGGGTGTTGTCGGCTGGCGAAGCGGACATACAGCAGCGGGTAGCTTCAGGATATAGAGGTAAGATGTGTGATTGGGTTGTATGAAGGCAATGCATGCATATGTATACTTAAGGAAATGGAAGTTACAAACGAGGGGAGAGTAAGAAGAGAGGTCGGGTGTTACTCGAGGTTACAGAAGAAGGAAAGAAAGGGTTTTGACAATTAAATGTGGGGATTTGATAATTAATGGCCGGGTGTTAATCAAAAGAGAGGTCTGTTGCTCCTTTCTATATATATTAATCCTTGCGTTAATGCATGCAATTAAAGGCGGGGATTTGATTTTTTTTTTTTGCTGCTTTGCATTTGCATGCAAATGCATGGAATAAATTAATGTGGGCCCAGGACATTTGATAACACTAAGTATTTTATTTAATAAATCTCATTAATCACCACCGAATTTATATATAGAGAGATATTTATATTTTTATAGATATGACACTTACAATATAGCTAACAAATAATTACTCAAAAGTAAATTTTTTTAAATAAAATAAAAATAAGTATAAAATAATTGTACCAGCTAAACTTTATATATATATATATATATATATATATATATATATATATATATATATATATATATATATATATATACACACACACACACACACAATAATCACATTGAATATGTATATACAATATTATTAATAATAATCATAATAAATAATAAATAATAAAAATCTTGGAAGGGGGTTTACACCTTGGGGATGTTCGATCGAATAGAGGATCGGGGTACCAATGAGTCTTAGCAAGCGATACGATAGCACAAAGCCTTAGAATGAGTATCACAGTGTTAGCCATGACTTAGATACTTCATACGAGTTGAGTTAGACGAAACAAAAGGCGACGCATAGCGGAATAAGATGCGTCGGTTACGAAATATAGAAGGAAAGAATAGATAGATTGAATCGAGGAAGAGTTTAGGTGCAATGGATGGATGACTCGGTCGAGGAATCAATATGAATCGTATATGAAAATTTAGTACTGTTGCAAGTTAGCATGCACGAAAATGATATAATGATACAAAAGTGACTCAGAGGATTTTAAATAAAATTAATCGATGACTTGAGACAGGATAGAACGATGCGATTTAAGGTATTATGCTGCACGATGACTGAGAAAGACAGTAACGAGTGTGATTTTGAGTTTGAACAAATTTATCATGTAACTAGTTCGGAAGATAGCTATAGCTGATTTGATCTTGAATGTCGAGGAGCGGATTGTATATCCATATCGGATGATAGCATTAGTTGTACGACTCGGAGTTCATTGCAAAAGGAAGATCGTCAGGTTATGTATATCATCGATGGATGGTATTAAGGCTTATCAAAGATAGATGTGTGATAACTTGGGGGTAATCTAATTCGAGGAATAATGATAATGTCAAATGTTCTTGTTTGAATGGAGTCTATACTTAGAATTTTGATAGTAATGAGCATTTGGATGACTTGATAAAATGAAGTTGAAGTTTGCGTGAATGGATACTACTCAGACTATGTGAAACAAAAACACTGACAGATTTGATGATAATAGATATAAGGATTGTTATGACTCGGGAAAATTTGGTAGGCGGTCTTGTGTTTTGTGATGAGATAGATGCACGACTTGAAGACTAATAAGAATGAAGTTTGAGAAAAGATAAGATTGATAAAATTTGGATGGATGTGTTAACTGCGACTCAAAATTTGAAATCGATGGTTATGACTTATGATTTTGTAGTCGAGGTATATGACTGTGAATCGGTGGATTGTATCACATAGGTATGAGGACTTGGACTAGTAGAATTGTTCGAATTAATGTATTTGATCATATTGTGTCAAGGATTTTGGTTGAAACGAATTTAACTTAGAAATGGCCTTGTTGAAAGACACGATGTTTAGAAATCGGAGTGCGACGAGCTTGGGTAGAAAACCATGTACTACCAACTATGGTTTGACCTTAGGATTGGGGGATGAGTGTTTTGATATTGGTTGCACGAAATAGTGATCACGACTTTGACTTTAGCCTTGGTGAGATAGCTTAGTGGTTAGACATATGTCCTTGTGTCAAGAAATAGAATCGGTACATATCGACCTTAGCGAGAGTCCTCTGGGTAGATAATAGAGCTGGGGTAGCTATTTAGAAATGTTCTTAGAAGTTTTAATGAATGATAGGTTTGGATTGGGCTACGATATGGGATATCGGTTGTTAGATGGAAAGATGAAATTGTGTTTTGAAGAAGTCGATGGAAATTGCACATGTCAGTTTTGTTCGGATTCTTTATCACGAGGCTTGGCTGAAATGAATATATTTCTGGGACGCCTTAAATATGTGCATGATCCAACTTAAGTGGTATGCTGAATTTGAATAAGACTGAAGGGAGGATCGAGATATGATAAGAAAATTTTTGAAATTGTATACTCAAGGAAAAATATTGATGAAGGTATGATCGATGAAGTGGAATGGGTTTAAATTTTGATCAAATGAGTTCGACGTAAAACATATTGAATTTGCATAGGTAGAATCTTGAAAACATTGACATTAATATCGTCAGGAATGATTGGAAGAAATGTCAATTGACTGAACGAACGAATCGGATATGTTAGATCGATTTTCTAGTATAAAAAGAAAGTTAATGATTGAAAAGAATTTGTGTTTAGATGAAATCAAATGGTTCTCGAGGATGAAATGAAAGAAAATTTTACTTGGTCGGATTTGAAATGATATTATCAAGATTGGGATCATGTTAGGAAAAGTGTATTTTGAGTTGTGTATAATAAGAGTTTTGGATTCTTGTTGATTTATTTAAGGGTTTGGAAATTTTCGGAAGATAGAACGTAAACGATACTTTAGAAATTTTCATAACATAGAACGTAGACGATACAAACAATAACTTAGGAAGATAGTGGAATTGGTTAGCAAGAATTGAGTATCGAAACGTGCAATTTTGATTGAGGCTTTGATGCAGTCAGGTTTGAACGATTGGTTGGAAAGTTTAACTTGAAGTCTTAAGAATTATCGGGATTTGGTTAAAGGGATAACACTGGTTTCGACTAGATTATGAGTTAATCTATTTGATTTTGTGTTTGATTCGGAATGATTAAGGATATCGCTCTGGTGGGTTTGCCCTAGAGTTAAGTTACATGTGTGTGCGCCGAGACATAGTTGCCCATGTATAGGAAATATAACAGCATGAGTCGCTTTATGGATAGAGACATGACTTGATAATTATGTTGTGAAATAGTTAGCTTGTCTAAAATAACTTAGTGTTCGAAAAAATTGACTAAGGCCCGGAACGCAGACTCTGATTGATGAAATGAATAGGAAGTGTGTTCGAAAGATCCTTAATGATGCCAGGTGAATGCAAGTTAAGTGTAAGTGATAAGTTGATGAGTGTATACTCAGTAAGTTTCAAGGACGAAACTTTTTCTGAGTGGTGTATAATGTAGTGTCCCGCCCAGCTCAGGTCAACCGAAGAAATCAAAATGTAACGGCTTTTGGTCATGGCTATGCAACGGCTTGCTCGAAGTCCCGTTTGGTCTAGACAACTCTTCAGTCAGGTGGGTGGCTTCAATGAACTCGCTTTTGCTTGGCTTTCACACTAATAAACTGCATGTTTCGAATACACTGAGTATATTTGCTAATAAAAGAGACATAACTACATAGCTAAGGAAATAATTCTACTCTGAGTCAGATTTCTTAGAATATGGAAAATATGGAAAGTTGATACTTAGATAAGCACATCATGTTGGGTTTTCAAATTGGCACTTGGTCTTTCGATCCCACGACTTGCTTCAATCCCATGACTTAGGCAAAAGTAGCATTCTTATATTGACACAAATCTATCAATTTTCTTGACATGGTAGGCACGACCCTACGATTTCATTGCCATGTTTCTACGGTTTCAAAGGCCTGTCATATAGAGTATGACTTGATTGGTGACACGACACAGAACACGTTTGGTTTAAGTTGAATATGTAGGAGGGCTAACAAGTAGTCATTTCGAAGTTGACTCAAAGGTACGGTAACATGAATGAAAAGTTTTCAGAACTGTAGCACGCCAAGGCACTCCCTAAAACTAGGAGCACGCCGAGTTAGTCCCAGAAATAATGGGTGCTATAGAAAGGAAAGAAAAAGTATGGAAATACTATGAATGAGTAATGATTGTATAGGACGATAAGTTAAGTTGAGTCTAGCATTGTCATTGAGCAACTTATGCACAAGGAACATCTCCCCGAACAGTAACCTGAGAAGGTGAGGCCGACTTCGGCCTAGGAGGAACAAAAGAAAATAGTCGTATTGGTATACAACACTCAGATGCGTTATTGAAGAACTTGCAGCGGGGCTCGCTACTTGTGCTTTAAGGGTCGCCGTCTAAATCCGGCTATTGTCTAGGATAGCTGGTGATGCTAATGATCCTTCATATAGATGAGTCGGCGTAAGAGCAGTTATTCGCGTGCATGTCTTAGATTGAGTCAAATAATATGTGTCCGATATAAATGAGTCAAGTAAGGTGTGTGCACAATTTGTAACACAACGTTTGAGCCCAAGATTTGCATATAATAGAAATACGTACTTCAGCACGAGACATAGTATCGTAATTGAGTCGTTGACACTAAGTTTACAAATCTATGATTAAGCCATTTTCATGACGAAATGAGAGAAAGGCCGAAGGGCAAGTATTGAGTAAAAATACACTATGTTGCGAGGCACGGTCTCGATGATGATACACGAATTGATCTTATTTCAGGACCACGATATTGGCACAAATAGATTTTGTAGCACGGTCACATGGTCTTGGAGTACGACCACGATATTGCAACACGAGTAGAGTTATAGTTATGCAATGAACTGATCCTAAGACAAAATTAGAAAGACAACCAAATTCATATAGAGCACTCACTAAATGATCGTGTTGGTTTTGTTTGGGTGGATGAGAGGCTCACTTACCAGTACGGTTGTGTACTGACACCCCACCAGTTTTCATGCGCAGGTTACATGTACTTGCTAGTTCAAGGCGGAGCTCGCTTGGACGCGCTGAGGCATAGAGTTTCTTGACATTTCTAGGTGTGCGGCCGCGTTGAAGACTTCACCTATATGGTCCATAATGTATGGACATCGCCTTCTTCCAGTTGTGTGCCTCAAGACAGGATCTTTTGTATTGAGAGAAGAGAGAGAGAGCTGAGTGATTGAAATCAGAGAAATTGTGAGCTTAAGCGAATGTAATCTTGGCATAGAGCCAGCACCATGTAATGTTTCTGTCCTTATCAATAAAATTTTGATTTTGTTTTCAACACGTGTTTCTTTTGCTGTTCTACTTTTTTGCTGATGTCTTCTATGTGACTTGGTCATTTAGCTTCTAATCGGCCGTTTCAGTCATTCACCTTGCGCGAGCGCAACTCTAGGCTCATTCGATATTATGTCCTAGCGAGGACGATCGGTCCCCTCGTTCACATAGGCGAGGAGTCTGAAGAAAGAAGATATTCTAATAAAAAAACATGAATCGTACTAGTCGTACAACAAAAAGAGTTGGCGACTCTTTTTGCAAGTTTTGGGGAGTGCATGGTCATCCTGCACACTCGTATACAGTTGAATCCGCACTTCTTCGAAACCATGCTGATATCATGTGTTTAGCAAATTATGAATCAGCAGAGCCATTGTTGCCTGGGGCGATGTTGATGCGGTCATAGCGTATACCAGACCGATTTTCATTCAGATTATGCTGTTGCTTTTGTTATTGTAAATGTACCTATAAAGAAAGAAAAAAAAATTGCTTATAACGGGTTTGCTCAAGGCCTGATACTTCTACTATAATATTAGATTATGTCCTTACTCGGTTAAACTTGTCTATAAAAGCATCTCCAATGGACTCCCTATTGAACTTTCTAGCTAAAATTTAGGAAAGAAATGTAAATTTTATTTTTCAATCTCACTCCAATACGATAGCAAAGTTTCAAGGAGCTATCTGAATTTATGGAGAGAGAAAGGGCCTTCATCAATAATTGAAACCTATTTTAAAATGATTACACCCACATACATGATTGCATCATCGAAGATGCAATCATATAAAGCTTTCTCTAAAATAGTTGTCTTGGTTATTTTTTTGGGAAGATTTATGAAATGCCCAAAAACTAAAAAAGTTTTATGTAAAATCCACCGCTAAAAAAACTTTCATCGCGTGCCCAGAATTAGAGAAACTTATCCAAAGCGGGTTCCAAATGACCCTTTTGCCCTTCATTTTAATTTATTGGAAACACCCAAAAACTGCTCTTAAAAAAATGTTTCAATACTCCATCTTCTTCCATACGCTGCTCACTTTCGAATCTAGGTTTTCTCCTCAAAAATCTTCAAAAACTCGTCGAAAAATTTCGGAAAGACCGGGACGAACGACAAAAGTGCTAAAACGGAGGTCCAAACATCATTTTTTTGCGAATCTAAAATTTCGGAAGGCCGTCTAACTGTAAAACTGTTACTTTCAGTCTCCTCGACGATACGCTCATTTTGCGACAAACGGGACCTCGTTTCGACCTCCCAGTCAAAAGTTATGGCCCTCCAAAGTTTCAGCTAACCATAAAATGCAGGAGAATGGCATTCTCCGTCTTAATTTACACGGAGAATGACCATTCTCCGTCTTAATTAGGACGGAGAATGACATTCTCCGTCTTGATTTACACGGAGAATGGTCATTCCAGTGTTAAAACGCAGGAGAATGCCAATTCTCCGTGTTAGAAACACGGAGAATGCCATTCTCCGTGTTAAATAAAACGGAGAATGGCATTCTCCGTCCTAATTAAGACGGAGAATGGCCATTCTCCGTGCTAAATTAAACGGATAATGACCATTCTCCGTCTTAATTATGACGGAGAATGCCATTCTCCGTGTAATTTATCACGGAGAATGGTCATTCTAGTGTTAAAACGCAGGAGAATGACCATTCTCCGTGTTAGAAACACGGAGAATGCCATTCTCCGTGTTAATTAGGACGGAGAATGCCATTCTCCGTCTTAAATAAAACGGAGAATGCCATTCTCCGTCCTAATTAAGACGGAGAATGCCATTCTCCGTCCTAATTAAGACGGAGAATGACATTCTCGGTCCTAATTAAACGGAAACGGAGAATGTCATTCTCCGTGTTAATTAGGACGGAGAATGACATTCTCCGTCCTAATTAAGACGGAGAATGGCATTCTCCGTCCTAATTAAGACGGAGAATGACATTCTCGGTCCTAATTAAGACGGAAACGGAGAATGTCATTCTCCGTCTTAATTAGGACGGAGAATGGCATTCTCCGTCTTAAATAAAACGGAGAATGGCATTCTCCGTCCTAATTAAGACGGAGAATGCCATTCTCCGTCCTAATTAAGACGGAGAATGGTCATTTCCAGTGTTAAAACGTGTAATTTAGTTTTTTCAGGAATAAAGAGTTTCGTTCTTCTTTCAAAGCGATGATAATTCTTATGAAAAAGAAGAAGAAAGATCTTCTCTCCACAATTGAAGATCTGAGTTCAAATGTCTCCACGATGAAGATGATGATGATGGTGATGATGATGACGAGCGATGATCTGAGTTCGACTGAAGAAAAACACACCGAACTACGAACGATCTTTGCGATCTCTGCTGAATATGAGAGCAATAGAATTCAGATTTCCCGTGAAGAAGAAGAAGACGAAAATCGCAATCCAGATCTGAGTTTTTTGAATTCAAATACATATAGATGACCAATTCGCGCGGAGGGGTAGTTTCGGTATTATAAAAATAGCAGTTTCTAGCGGGTGGCATCTAAAAGGGAATCTTGGAATATTTAACGTGAAAATACTTAATTCTGGGTATTTCATAAAACTTATCCAGCGGGTGGGCATTTCATAAAAGTCCACCCTGAAATTGGGTTTCTCAGCAATTTCCAGTATTTTTTTTAGCTAAAATTTAACTAAAAAAATAGACAGCATCATCGAAGATGCTGTAAGGACGTTGAAGTTGATTGCTGCTGAGTTCAACTATGAACTAATTAAGAGACAAAGGTTTAACCTGAGACTAACTAAGAGCATCTCCAACCCTATTGTCTTGTTAAGTGTTGTGAGTCTTAGGTGACTCCTATGTGGCATGAGCCACAAGACAATGTCTTGTTTATGTGGCAAAATTATATCTCAAAAGACAATGAGATAGAAAAACTCTCTCCAATGCAAAAGTATTGAGAAGACAATAAAAAGTATTTTTTCCAACTTCCAAGGCAACTTTTAAGACAACTATTCATCTTCTTTCTTTTTTCTAATATTTTTTATTCATAATTGATGACATGGAAGAGAAGACATTGTCAAGTGCATTGTCTAGAACAAGACAATCAACTTCACAATGTCTTCTTTAATTTTTGCCACATAAGCTTCACAATTGACTTGACAATTGCATTGGAGAAGAACTTTTGAATAAAATTTTGTCATTCCTATGTGGCATTAACTTTTTTCCAAAGTCACAATAGGGTTGGAGATGCTCTAAAGTTGGGTAGATTTTGAAGTTTTAAGGATCTTCAGGGTCACTTGGGAATATGGTCTGGAATAATTGTCCTAGATGAACCATTAATTATTTATTAAAAATTGTATATTATTTTTTATTTAATTAATACGTATATGGAATTAACTTCTCATACAATAAAAATATTTTTATAAACAAAGAAAAAAAAAGAAGCAAACTTACTTATTATTAATATTATAATATTGGGCCCTATTTAATATAAGTTTGAAAAGCACTTAGATCATCTCTAACCCAAGTTCTCAAATCTCAAATTGAGGGAATCCTCTCAAAATTCATCTCCAACCAAGCTTCAAATTGAGAGAATTTTCTCAAAATTTTTGAGGGAAGGAGGATGGATCCTCAAATTTGCGAATTCACTATTCATGACCATTTGTCCTCCAAGTTATAGTTAATTACTAATATATCCCACATACGTTAAACGCTAAACTTAATTAAGTTACTATATTTTCTAATTTATAATTATAAATAATATAATAACTATACTATTAAAATATTCTTGTTGAGATCTTCAAAAAAATCTAATATTGAATATATTTGTAGTATTTTTTTATTAGATTCATTTAATTAATAAAATAATATTTAAATAATTTGATAGAAATTAATAGAATAACATCAAACTTTCAAAAATTAAAATACAAACATAAACAAGTACATCAAAATTTAAAATAACGTAACCAATAATATAATATAAAATAATATAAAATAATATAATATTATCTATAAATATTAAAAAATAACATTAATGTATATGATTATATTAAATAGTTGTATAGATATAAATAATATAATATTATTAAATATTATTAAAATAATATAATATTTTCTTGGTAAATAATTTTAATAATATAATATTAATGTATATGATTATATTAAATAGTTGTGAAGAAATGAATTATGTAAAAATAAATAATGGTTGCTTATTATTTGAGGATTGTTGAGTTGGAGATGTAAAATTTTGAGAATAGTATAATATACGAATATTTCTTTTTGAGTTCTCAAATTAAAGGAATTTTTGAGGATGAGTTAGAGATGCCTTACTAGGAGGATTTTCTCACACTCCATGAAGTTTTTTTTTTTTTACATCTCTCAAAATTTAAATCAAGTAAATTCGAACTTTTAACCCATTGAATTGATATGTTGTAACTGACTATGACATCCAATAGCAAAAACAGAAATCAAGTTTGCATCTCGGTGTTGGCTAGAATGAGATGTATAAAACAAAAATTCTTTCAATTGTATAAAAGTGTCCTTATTTATTTTTTTCGGACAAGGACAATCTGATCAACTATCGATTCCTTCAATTACGAAATGCTTCCTTCACTGGATCGTCCAACTTTTGTCAATTAAGAGAAACTTTTCCAAATCTTATAGTCGGGTGATTTGAATTCGCGTAGATAGTACCAGACGACAGAAAATCCAAATCTTATAGTCGGATGATTTGAATTCCTGGCCTAACCTCTGTCTCTTTGGGATCAAGGTGTCATTTGAATTCCTGGCCTAACCTCTGTCTCTTTGGGATCAAGGTGTATATTGGGCCGGATGGCCCGCAATCAGGTCCGGATCCGGTCAACGGACCATCCGGCTCTGCCCTCCACGCAAGCAGGTCTGGACTTGGTCTAAGTTTATGGTCCTAAAGTTTGACCCGGCCCAGTTCAGGAACCGGTCCAAACCGGTTAAACCACCAAGTCCGGTCGACCCGGCCCGGACCAATCCTGTCTATCAACTCGGTTCAGATCAGGTTCATGTCCGGTCCAAACCCAAAAAAAAAATAACCCTTGGGACCCATTTTAGTGGCTATTTTATGGCTAATTTAGGAATATTTTGATCATTTTACTGAACATGACCAAAAAATATCCTTATAACAAATATATTTTAGAGCTATTATGGGTAATTTTACACACAAAATCTCCTATAAATGGACCATAAATCTCAAAATTAATCGCAACAAAATTTTTTCCTTCTCTTTCAATATTTAGAAGCAAACCAATTTTTGAAGATTGAAGTATCAACTTTCTGGATATTGGAGCAACTGTCTGGAGTCTAAAGTGCAGCATTCTTGTACAAAATTCTCGGAGGCTTATTATTTTTCTTTCTGTTTTTTTTGAATTCTGGATTTTTCTTTACTCTCTTTTTGTTAGAAAAATAAATTATTCTCTTTTTAATATTACAAAATAATTTTCTTCCACTCCTTTTGAATTCAGAATTTTTCTTTCCTCTCTCTCTCTTGTTAGAAAAAAATTCTTCTCTTTTTTTCCTCTCTATTTTTTGGTATAAAAAATAAATTATTCTCTTCCCTTTTTTTTTGAATTTGGGATTTTTTTTTTCTTTCTCTATTTTTTGAAGTATTGATGCTACTGGTTCTAACCACCTTTATGGAGGTGATTCGAACAAAATTTTGTGTATTATGCTGACTTGTTGAAAATAATCATATTCCTGATTCTCTGCCACCGACACAAATGTCACTTCCTGAAGTTATAATTATGCCTACTAATGTTGTACATAGAAAAAAAAATTCAGTTTTATGTGAATATTATGAAAAATTATGTCACCGGTAACGAGGGCGCAGCGGTTTTAGATCAAAAAAATCAAAAACTAATAGCTATAGGTGCACAGTACAAGAAATGTAGAAAAAATTTAAATGGAAAAAAAATGATGGTGCGGACACTTTTAGAAGATACTATGAAAGATGTTATGGCAAGGACACACTATATGCTAGACAGGCACAGCTAAGTAGCGGTCCTCAAGGATCTTCAATAGTTACTTATTCTGATGCTCGTAACAAAAATGAGTAAACAAAATATATTATTTGTGACGAACAACCTTTTACATTCGGGGAGAGTGTATGACTATGCATATACTACTCTTTAACCCTTGTTATACTAAAGTTTCTAGATCTACTATTAAAGCAGAGGCTATCAAAATATTTCAAAAGAAATGACATCTTTAAAAGAAAGTTATGTAAATGTAAGTAATTTTGCTATAACTTCTGATATATGGACTAAACAAAATTATGCTTATACTTGTATCACGGCACATTATATAGATCTAAAATGAATGTTGCAAAAATGTATTATTTGTCTACGACTTTTAGAATTCTCCAATACTGGCTTTGTAATCGGTGACGATATAATGCAATTTTAACGTAAATATAATATTCACAATAAAAAATCTCAATTTCTTTTGATAATAACAATTCTTGCATTAATATTTTAAGTTCAACATTTTTGCCTATAGTAGAAGGACGATTTTTTCATGTTACACTACTAAAATCTACTATATTAGCGACGTAATTTAGCGACGTTAGTTAAAACGTCGCTAATTCTTGCAATTTAGCGACGTTTACGTGAAACGTAGCTAATCGTCGCTATTAGCGACGAAAATTGCGACGTGCCAGCGACTAATATTAATTAAATGAGCTTTTCGTTGCTAAACGTCGCCATTACGTCGCTAATAGCGACGTTCCTAACAACGTCCGCTAAATTTTAATTAAAATCCCCCCCCCCCCCCCCGGATTCATTTTCCCCCATTTTCCATTTTCACTCTCTCACTCTCTCTCCTCACTTTCCCCTCCGACGCGACGAACTTTCCCCTTCGGCGCGGCGAACTCTCCTCCCTCTCTGGTACGTAACCCCCCCTCTCTCTCTATTTTGGTTGTGGGTGGTTGGGGGGGTGCGGGTGGCTCGGGAGGAGGGGCACGGGGGGTGCGGGTGGTTGGGGGTGAGGGGCTGGGGGGATGCGGGTGGTGGTGAGTGGGGGTGGCTGGGGGGGAGGGGCAGGGGGGTGAGGGCGGCTGGGGGTGAGGAGGGGGGCTGGGGGTGGTTGGGGGTACGGGGCTGTGGGGGGGAGGGCCAGGGGCCGGGGGGTGGTCGGGTGGAGAGTGGGGTGGCTGGGGGGGGAGGGACAGCGGGGTGAGGGCAGCTTGGGGTGAGGTGGGGGGAGGGTTAGGGTTAGGGTTCGATCCAGTGCCAACAAGTGGGAATAGATTATAATAATAAACCAAGTTGTCGAAGACGAGAACTCGAAGAAGAACCGATGTGGATCTCCTCCAACGCACTCTTCCGAATCAACCAGGGACTTCATTTCTTCTTACCCTTCTTGAAATTTTGACATGTGTAATTCACTCCTTAGTAGTTTTCAGTAAGGTCAAGGGATAACGATATAATCCTCTTCCACTATCTGAGACACTATGGACCATCGATAATTGATCAAACCTGATCCAAATTCGTAACTTTTGCTCAGCTCAGTACGATCGATATACTGGTAATATGATGTTAACACATCAGCGGTATGCCGAACCCGATTTAGGTTCTCATTTTGAACCACCGGTATACCGGTTCATACGAGCCTCAGTCGAAATCTTGTCCTCTCCGAACTTTTTCGACACATGGATGATGCTCTCGTGGATGTTTTCCAAGTAGGATGGAACCGACACAAAAAAGAAACATGAACATAGAGCAACAATCATTGTTATTTTTTCCTTGTGCATAGCAAGTGGTCATCTATGCACAATTCTGCTATAATAGGCAAATGTAACTAGCCAATGACTCTTTGGGGGCCCATTTGAACTACATTTTGAGGATGGATAACCTGCTTAGACGCTTATGTTTCGAGCGTGGCTTGTTTGCCATTGCATCGGGCTTCCAAATGGATGTAGCATAACTGCAATCCAAATTAGCCCATGTAAAATGTGTGCCCATACTGAAACCAATTTTGCTTATTCAGTCAATTAGGGGTGGACCTACTGACATAATGAAAGCAACTGGCATCTTTTCACAATGTATATTTTTTTGGAACAAACAAAGCATCTACATGATCGATGAAGAACCATTCTCCCATACCTTCACTTCGGCTTGCATCATGTGTCCGATCCATCTCCTTTTCACTCGGCGTATATATGAGCTACTTTCCCTTATAGTGTTGCAAAGATTTCATAGTTACCACAGTTTTCCTTATCGGGACTGCGGATACATCATAGGTACTGGAGTTTCCTTACCAGTATTCCGGAGTACACCGTGATAGCTCAATGATGTCCTCCAGTGCATCTCACACAGAACAGATAGTCTGTCTAGTAAAAGTGTCACTTGATTACATGTTTAGTTTTTTGGATCACTTGTTTTAAGATTAGGGGTCTGTTGCTCGGGGTGGTGCCCCGAGGGGGCTCGCAGTATAATGTATGTATGTAGTATGTAGTATATTCGTTTCGGTTTTGAAGTTTATTCATATTTGCAGATATCTAGAAATGGCTATATCCATGTATCTGCGAGACAGTTCGCGGATGTACAATCGCATTCGAGATGACAGGTACGGTGTGCGAGATGAATACATCATCGGAGTAGAATAATTCCTCCAATTCGCGAAGGCATTTTCTTAATCCCTGGACGGCATGTACATTAAGCGTCCGTGTGCAAAATGTCGGAACATGAAGTTTCAACCAGAATTGGATGTGACGTATCACTTATACACAAAGGATTTTCTTCCGAATTATTACCAGTGGACCGCACACGGAGAGCTTGTACCTTTAGCATTCCAAGCACAGACTTATGTGGAGCCTTATATGAATGTCCACAACAGAACTAGTGTCGAAAACGAGTACGTGAACATGGTCTTCGATGCTGCAGGGCCTAGTTTTGATCCATATAATCGTGACGCAGCTGAGGAGGCACTGAATATCGATGCCGCGAAGTTTATGGAGTTGCTGGAGAATGCAAGGACTCCTTTGTATCCTGGTTGTGAGGACCATTCACCCTTAGAGGTGATCACTTAGCTCTAGGGCATAAAGTCTAACGTTAACATGTCGTAAGAATGCTACAATGGAGTGCTCGAGTTGATTACAGATATCTTGTCGGAGGGTGCCAAGTTACCGAAAGACTTCTACCGCTCTAAGAGGATGGTGAGATCCCTCCGGATGGGATACGAGAAGATCGATTGCTGTCAGAACGGATGCATGCTTTACTATAAATATGACAAAGATACAGAAGTGTGTGGATTCTGTGGTGCTGATCGCTACAAGCCAACTGCTGAAGGCAAGTCTAGAAGACCGACTGCTTCAATGCACTACTTGCCGTTGACGTCGCGGTTGCAGAGGTTGTTCATGGTCAAAAAGACTGCCGAAAATATGAGTTGGCACAAGCGACAACAGACCGAAGGAGTGTTGGATTACACATCTGATGGAGAAGCGTGGAAGCACTTCGATCGAGCATATCCTAATTTCGCTTCTGATGCGCGTAATGTAAGGTTGGGGCTCTGCTCTGATGGTTTCACCCCATTTGGACTCTCAAGCTCCCAATATTCATGGTGGCCGGTAATCCTCACTTCGTACAACCTACCGCCTTGGATGTGCATGAAGACACCTTGCATGTTCTTAACTATTATCATTCCCGGTCTGAACAATCCGAAGAGGACCATCGACGTGTACTTACAGCCGTTAGTAGATGAGCTGAAGCAGCTATAGGAAACAAGGGCGTACACGTATGATGCTACAAAAAAATAGAATTTTTAGATACGGGCAGCACTAATGTGGACAATTAACGATTTTTCGGCTTATGGAATGTTATCTGGATGGAGCACTCATGGTCGGCTTTCATGTCCGTATTTTATGGACCGCACTAAGGCTTTTCGTTTGAGACACGGAGGAAAGCCATGCTTCTTTGATTGTCATCGACAGTTTTTGTCGAAAGACCATCCGTACCATAGGAACAGAACTGCTTTCCGTGCCAGTGCTATGAAGAAGGACGATCTACCACCAATGTGGTCCGGAGAGGACACATGGAAGCAAGTAAAAAAATCTCAAGTGCTATAGAAGATCCTACAATGAGCAGCCGTTGCGAGGGATTTTGTGAAGATCATAACTGGACCAAAAGGAGTATATTCTGGGATCTGCCATATTGGAGCACAAATCTGATTAGACATAATCTTGACGTCCTACATATCGAGAAGAACATGTTTGATAACATAATTAATACTATAATGGATGTCAAGGAAAAGACAAAAGATAATCAGAAGGCCAGGTTGGACTTAGCCGAAATAACAGACGCCCTACATTGCACACGATAGACAACGGAAAGGGGAAGAATTTGCGGCCTAAGGCAATCTACTCGCTGGACAAGGAGGACAAACACTACCAAAATTTATCGTCTTAGCGACGGCCACATCCGTCGCTAAGACGACGGTAATTTCTATTAGCGACCGATTGCCGACGGATATTGGCCAAAAAAATCCGTCGGCAATCAGCTCGTCGCTAATAACCTTCCGTCGCTAAGTTGTCGTCACATGACGGAATAGCGACGGATATTCGATGTCACAATACGAAGCATTAGCGACGCATTTCCGACGGACTGTCGTCCACTTCAGCTTTTAAGTACTGAACTGTGTAGACAATAGCGACGTAAATTTTCGTCGGTAACCCGTCGCAAAAGCGTATCAGATCGTATCATTCCGTCGCTAATCCGTCGACAGCTTCGGTATCAAGTGACGGATTAGCGACGGTTTCCTGACGGAAAAGCTGTCGACCAGCTTCTGGAAATTCATGTCATTTCCAGCAACTTGGCGACGGATTAGTCGTCGCTTTGCCGTCGAAAGATATCGACCGAATAGTGACGGATTAACCGTCGACCTTGTTCTAGAAATTCTTGTTATTTCCAGAACACGGGCGACGGATTGGTCGTCGCTATTCCGTCGAACAATATATTATGCCGACAGATAGTCCGTCAACCATCCGTCGCTACCTGGGAAATTTTTTTAAATATTCAGTTAGCGACGGAATAACCGTCGAAAAGTAGTCGGAAACTGGTGATGACCGTCGTAAAACGGTCACAAGTCCGTCGCTAACTGAGAATATTTTGAAAAAAAAATTACAGCTTTTTAGCTGTTCGCAAAAATTTGCATAAACCAAACCAATATATAATGCACATCAATTATCCAACAATCACATAGACCAAATATATTATGCACACCAATTATCCAAGAATCACATAGACCAAATATGCACATACGAATTTAATGCACACCAATTATCCAAGAATCATATACACCAAACCAAATTAATATAAAATAGACATCAATTATCCGGAAGAGTAACCTAATATCCATCGTTATAATCCGATCATTGCACAAATATTCCAAATTTTTCACAAATATTCCAAAGCACATAGGAAAGAGTTGGCCAGTTACAGTAACCTAATATCCAATCCTGACGACCGATCATAGCACAAATATTCCAAAATTTTCACAAATATTCCAAAACACATAGGAAAATCGACTTTGGCCTCAACAAAGACCACAAGTCAGACGATGAATCCTCACAGCCAGGGATGATAGTTGCGTTGAGGCATGTACCATTCTATCAGCCACTTTGCATACGAAGGCTCAATCTGGTTGAGGTCTTCTGTAGGGATAGGAGGGTCGGTCCCGATGCTACTACTCTCTGACGGTGGCTCCTCCTTAGCTTCAAGTTTGGGAGCAATCTCTTCCCTGATGGTCATCGGTTCTTCCTTGACCTCGACCTTTGGTAACACCTTCTCCTTAACAGTCACCGGCTCTTGTTTGACGACGAAGACTTTCTCCGTGTCGACCTCCAAGGGTTTCTTGTCTCGACCCCTTCCTCGACTAGCAGCACCACCTCGACGAGTCCTAGGAGCCATCTTTCTGACAACAGAAATTTTCATATAGGGTAAAGAAATTTACTCAAGTTATAAAAGTTGTGACGTTGGTTTTTTGCGTTCATCATCATTAGAGGAAGCAGCACTGGAAAAGTTGTGACGTTGGTAGCATGAGAGAGTAAAAATCTGTATCACAAGACTAACAAAATTACTATGTAATCATGTACTCACCAATAACCGGATGTAACTGGAGTCGTTGGGCCTATTGTGCAGTAATTTGTGGATCCGCTGGTATAGGCCAGATGTACTTAGTATCTAGTATATCAGATTAGTATCGGTCTATCGGTTTGGTATAGGACGTATCATATTGGTATTGGCCTTAACAAATTGGTATCGTCCTATATCCGATATGTACATGTATCGGCCGAATAGCTAGGATTCATATTGGTCTTATCGATTTGGTATCGGTCATATCCGATAGGTATCGGCCGTGTTGGATTAGTATAGACTATTTTGGATTAGTATCGTGGAAGGTTTAGTAACAACTGTACTTGGATTTCTCTCTTCTCGAGCTAGAATAACATTGCAAAAGAATCACCAGATCGTGATTGGCCAGTTACAGTAACATACATACTTCCTTTTCTATCAGAAAAAGCGAGATTGAAAAGGAAGTATGTATGTTCTGTAACTGGCCATCTACGCTCTCGTAACTCTCTTGCAATGGTAATCTAGCTCTAGAAGAGAGAAATCCAAGTACAGTTGTTACAAAACCTTCCACGATACTAATCCGAAATGGTATATAATAATCCAACACGGCCGATACCTATCGGATATGACCGATACCAAATCGATAAGGCCAATATGACTTAATGGCTATATGGCCGATACATATCAGATAGGACGATACCAATTTGCTAAGACCAATACCAACCGATACGGTCCATACCAAAATAATAGATCGATACTAATCCGACACGGTCAATACTTATAAGTACCTACGGTCCAGGAGGTTGATCCGTTAGTACATCCATGTACGAACAACGAAGTAACAATCCATTTCAATTTGGATGTGAAAATCTGTATCGTAAGACAAACTAAACATAATCAGTTCTATTTCACATGCTTAATTGCCAAGTATGGGAACGAATGGCTCAGAACACAACCCAAAATTCATTCTAGCATACATTAGTGTGAATCATCTACGTTCTGTACATATAGTGTAGTATATGTTCTTATCGTATCTAGTATCTGAAGGATGTAACAGAATCAAGATGAACTCACATAATGTTTACAGTCTTGGTCTCAACTGTCTTCGATGCTATGATCCCATGCTTTCGGAAAATAGACAACGCAGACTCCATGGAATAGAATGGCCTTACATGCAAATCGTCTGTGATTATGTATCTTTTCCCTCCTTTCACAAACATGCCATCCTTGTTGCCTCCATCTGCAACCCCCTTCCACGCAATATCCTCATCCATTGCCTTACCACAGGGACATCGAGCGCCAATAACTGAACTATACAGACGATGAGTCTTGGTGTAGCACTCAAATGTGGGGCACCCATAAATTCGCCGAGGTTTTAAATCATCGACATTGAGTTTTAAACCCTCACGTAGCCTTTCTGCTTCACTTCTAGGGTCGAGCAGCATCTTCTTGCAAGCTTCGGTCTCCAGATACTTAGTGTTAAGATTCTGGACGCTTTCGTAGAGCATGTCAACGTATCCTAGCGTCAATTTCCTCGGCAGGAAATTGACGCTAGGATACGTTGACATGCTCTACGAAAGCGTCCAGAATCTTGACACTAAGTATCTGGAGACCGAAGCTTGCAAGAAGATGCTGCTCGACCCTAGAAGTAAAGCAGAAAGGCTACGTGAGGGTTTAAAACTCAATGTCGATGATTTAAAACCTCGACGAATTTACGGGTGCCCCACATTTGAGTGCTACACCAAGACTCACCGTCTGTATAGTTCGGTTATTGGCGCTCGATGTCCCTGTGGTAAGGCAATGGATGAGGATATTGCGTGGGAGGGGGTTGCAGATGGAGGCAACAAGGATGGCGTGTTTGTGAAAGGAGGGAAAAGATACATAATCACAGACGATTTGCATGTAAGGCCATTCTATTCCATGGAGTCTGCGTTGTCTATTTTTTGAAAGCATAGGATCATAGCATCGAAGACAGTTGAGACCAAGACTGTAAACATTGGTCGCGATGAGGTTAGTGATTTATGTAACCTAATGTAGTAATCTTGTAATTTAAAGTTGGAAGAACATGCAAGTAGCCTTATAGTTGCTGCCTCACCAGTCGAATGACTTAATTCCCAAGTATCGGAACGAGTGGCTCAGAACACAACCCAAGATTCATTCTAGCATACATTAGTGAGTTCATCTTGATTCTGTTACGTCCTTCAGATACTATATACGATAAGAACATAGATGATTCGCACTAATGTATGCTAGAATGAATCTTGGCTTGTGTTCTGAGCCATCCGTTCTGATCAAACATCTTCCTTCTCCTCTCCTCTACCATGGCTCTGAACCAATCTGCTCCTCCCTACTTCCCTTCTTTTTATTTGACTCTCTCAGCCACATATGACATCCAGCTCAAGTGTAGAGTCGGGAGAGAAGAAGTGGGCAGGAAGAGGAGGGGGAAGCAGCACAGCCGGAGGCATGACCCGGAGGAAGTACATAGGTTTTCTTCATAGTTCTCCTATGCACACCCTCCGGGTCATGCCGCCGACTGTGCTGCTTCCCCCTCTTCTTCCTGCCCACTTCTTCTCCCCCGACTCTACACTTGAGCTGGATGTCATATGTGGCTGAGAGAGTCAAATAAAAAGAAGGGAAGTAGGGAGGAGCAGATTGGTTCAGAGCCATGGTGGAGGAGAGGAGAAGGAAGATGCTTGATCAGAACAGATGGCTCAGAACACAAGCCAAGATTCATTCTAGCATACATTAGTGTGAATCATCTATGTTCTGTACATATGGTGTAGTATATGTTCTTATCGTATCTAGTATCTGAAGAACGTAACAGAATCAAGATGAACTCACTAATGTAATACTAAGACATCATCTACTACTATATAAGATATAGTGATGGGTTGTCGTATCATCATTGCCGAAGAATGAGGGTCGGAGGACAGGCAACTTTATCTACGGCTACATAGTTTCTGCCTCGCCAGTCGAATGGCTGCAGGGACTATGTCCTGATCACCATGTCGTACCGTAGATTAATGCAAATGGAGCTGGAAATATCCGTCGCTAACCGGTAACTGAATTTTTTTGAAAAAAAATTGCAGCACTTTTCCTGTTCACAAAATATGCATAAACCAAACCAATATATAATGCACACCAATTATCCAAGAATCACATAGACCAAATATACACATACGAATTTAATGCACGCCAATTATCCAAGAATCATATAGACCAAACCAAATTAATATAAAATAGACATCAATTATCCTGAAGAGTAACCTAATATCCGTCGTTATAATTCGATTTATCTTCAAGTGTGAGAACGGATGGCTCAGAACACAAGCCAAGATTCATTCTAGCATACATTAGTGTGAATCATCTATGTTCTGTACATATGGTGTAGTATATGTTCTTATCGTATCTAGTATCTGAAGAACGTAACAGAATCAAGATGAACTCACATAATGTAATACTAAGACATCATCTACTACTATATAAGATATAGTGATAGGTTGTCGTATCATCATTGCCGAGGGATAAGGGTCGGAAGACAGTCAACTTTATCTACGGCTACATAGTTTCTGTCTCGCCAGTCGAATGGCTGCAGGGACTATGTCTTGATCACCATGTCGTATCGTAGATTAATGCAAATGGAGCTGGAGCCAAAATACAGAAACCAAAATACAGAATCAAATCCCTGGGACGGATGGCTCAGAACACAACCAACCGGAGAGGATACTCTGAGAGATCCATCTGAGTAGGACGTATACTCTGAGAGATCACCTTTACAAGAATGATATCAGTAGTAGGATTGAGTGCTGGAGGGGATATTATCAGAGTATACGTCCTACTCAGATGGGTCTCTCACCGTTACTATTTTTTTCTGACAGCATGGTGGATGTGCTCCATCAACAGAATCTGGCTCCGAGCCAAAACTTTGCCCCGGAGCTCAAGTGGACATCCTTCGTGTAGAGCTCGAGTGAGAGGTTCCTGACAGCATGGTGGTCTCCTTTGTCAAAGTATCCGTGCTCGTCCCACAACCAATGTGGGATGAGCACGGATACTTTGACAAATGAGACCACCATGCTGTCAGGAACCTCTCACTCGAGCTCTACATGAAGGATGTCTACTTGAGCTCCGGGACAAAGTTTTGGCTCGGAGCAAGAATCTGTTGACGGCGCACATCTACTATGCTGTCAGAAAAAATTAGTAACGGTAGGAGACCCATCTGAGTAGGACGTATACTCTGATAATATCTCCTCCAGCACTCAATCCCACTACTGATATTATTCTTGTAATTGTGATCTATCAGAGTATACGTCATACTGAGATGGATCTAGTATTCTCTCTTGTTGGTTGTCGTATCATCATTGCCGAGGGATGAGGGTCAGAGGACAGTACAAATAGTCTAATACAAAAATAACTCAATATGTAGTCCAATACAAATAGTCTAATACAAAAACAACCCAATACAAATAGTCCAATACAAATAAGTACTAATAGCTAATGAGAACCACGCTGCTCACGCAAACGCTCAGTGATACGTTCACGCAACCACCTCGAAAAAGCGAGATTTTTGGCGCGAGGAGAGCTGTCGTCCATTGCAAGGATTACATAAAGAGTCCTCTCGGTCTCACTAGCTACCGGTGCTGGATGAATAGAACTCCCGGTCTCACTAGCAACCGGTGCCACTTCCTTCTTAACTGTAGGAGGAGCCACCTCAGTATTCACTGTTTTCCTCAAACGACGTGCCGCTCCTCGGGTCATGGGTGCCATCTGGTAAGATCGATAGTCACAAATAATATAATTGTAACAGAAGCAAGCTAACTAAAGGAACCATCATATAATTTGAGTACATTTTTGAAAGCCGATAAAGTATAAAAAATTTAATTTTTTGCCAAGTGTGAGAACGGATGGCTCAGAAGACAACCCAAGATTCATTCAAGCATACATTAGTGTGAATCATCTATGTTCTGTACATATGGTGTAGTATATGTTCTTATCGTATCTAGTATCTGAAGGACGTACGTAACAGAATCAAGATGAACTCACATAATGTAATACTAAGACATCATCTACTACTATATAAGATATAGTGATAGGTTGTCGTATCATCATTGCCGAGGGATGAGGGTCGGAAGACAGTCAACTTTATCTACGGCTACATAGTTTCTGCCTCGCCAGTCGAATGGCTGCAGGTACTATGTCCTGATCACCATGTCGTACCGTAGATCAAATGGAGCTGGAACTGGAGCCAAAATACAGTACTACTTCACCATGTTGTACCATTTTACTCTCTCTCTCTCCTCCCCCTCCGGCGCTCTCACTCTCTCCGGTGCTCTCACACTACTAATTCCTATGTGTTTTAAGTGTGAGAACGGATGGCTCAAAAAACAACCCAAGATTCATTCTAGCATACATTAGTGTGAATTATCTATATTCTATATACATATCGTGTAGTATATGTTAACCTTATCGTATCTAGTATCTGAAGGACGTACGTAACATAATCAAGATGAACTCACTAATGTAATACTAAGACATCATCAACTACTATATAAGATATAGTGATAGGTTGTCGTATCATCATTGCCGAGGGATGAGGGTCGGAGGACAGGCAACTTTATCTACGACAACATAGTTTCTGCCTCGCCAGTCGAATGGCTGCAGGGAATATCCGTCACCATGTCGTAACGTAGATTAATGCAATTAATGGAGCTGGAAATATCCGTCGCTAACCGGTAACTAGTCCGTCGCTAACTGAGATTGTCACATACACATATGTATATCACAGCTAGATGTATAGATATATACATCTATACAGAAGCACACAACTGATAGAACTCGCACTGTCCTTGAGACAGTGAACATATAACCCATATATATTCACATTTACTAATCCAAACACCACCAAACTAATGGAACACCCAATATGGATAACACATTATTTAGCCAATATATAAACTCAAATGAATTTGAGAAGCAAAGCCACCCGCCGCCCCCGACCAAAGCCCGCCGCCCCAAGCCCGCCGCCCAGTAGTTCGGTTGCATATATATATGAAGAGTGCTTATGGGTGTGCGTCGGTTGTAAATAGCCTCGACGTACCCGCCCCAAGCCAGCCGCCCAGCCCCCGACGCCGCCGCCCCAAGCCCACCGCCCATTCCCCGACCCAAGCCAGCTGCCCAGCCCCCGACGCCCCCGCCCCAAGCCAGCCGCCCAGCCCCCGACGCCGCCGCCCCAAGCCCACTGCCCAGCCCCCGACCCAAGCCAGCCGCCGACGCCCCAACCCCAAGCCTGCCTCCCAGACCCCGATGCCCCCGCCCCAAGCCCACCGCCCAGACCCTGACCCAAGCAAGCCGCCCAGCCCCCGACGCCCAACCCCAAGCCCGCCTTCCAGACCCCGACGCTCCCGCCCCAAGCCCACCGCCCAGACCCCGACCCAAGCCAGCCGTCCAGCCCCCGACGCCCCAACCCCAAGCCCGCCTCCCAGACCCCGACGCCCCCGTCCAGCCCCCAACGCCCCAACCCCAAGCCCGCCTCCTAGACCCCGATGCCCCCGCCCCAAGCCCACCGTCCAGACCCCGACCCAAGCCAGCCGCCCAGCCCCCGATGCCCCAGCCCCAAGCCCGTCGCCCAGCCCCCGACGCCCCCGCCCTAAGCCCACCGCCCAGCCCCCGACCCAGGCCAGCCGCCAAGCCCCGGACGGCCCAGCCCCAAGCGCGCCGCCCAGCCCCTATACGATACCGTGAGAGAGAGAGAGATCGAGAGAGAGAGAGAGGGGGGGTTACCTTCGAGAGAGAGATGAGAGGAAGCCGACGCCGACGATGACACCGACGCCGATCACCGAAGCCGACACCGGCAAGAGAGAGAGAGAGAGAGAGAAGAGAGAGTGAATTTGGTGGGAATGCGAAAAGTTCCCCCCGCCGTTCCATTTAAAGTCTGGAACGTTTATATAGCGACGGACGAGCGACTGGTAAAAAATCGTCGCCCAGCAGTCGCCTTTTTTGATAAGTGCCGACTGAATTTCCGTAGCTAAGTCGTCGCAAGAATGTTCCGCCAATTTCCTACACAATTCCTGCCAAATAATCGACTGCGTAGCGACGACGGTAAATCCGTCGCTATAACACCGACAGTCTATCGACGGATGTGCGACCTTTCCTCCCCCTAAAATTAAAATAAAAATGGCAAAGGCTTGTAGTCGGAAATCAGTCGCTGAGCGGCCACGAAACCGTCGCTAATACCGACAGAAAAAGTTCGTCGCTAAAAAATCATCGCTAAATGAGTGTATTTTGGTAGTGAAAGTGAGACTTTGTAGATGGATCCAGGACTTGAAATTTTCGGACGGATACGTCTCCAATCTAAGAAGATGTGTCAACATAAAGGAGTGTAAACTGATCGAAATGAAGAGCCACAATTGTCACGTATTCATAAAGAGGTTAATTCCTGTTACATTTCGAGAATTATTACCGCCGGTAGTCTAGGATCCATTAACAGAGCTTAGCATATTCTTCAGAGATCTTTTATTAGCAAGTTGCTCGTCGATCGTTTAGAGAAGCAAGAGAAGGACATTGTGGTAACACTTTGCAAACTTAAGAGAGTTTTTTCCTCCTGCATTCTTTGACTCAATGGAGCATTTGCCGATTCATCTTGTCCATGAGGCTCTTATTGCTGGACCTGTCGGTTATCATTGGATGTACCCGTTCGAGCGATAGTTGAACTACCTGAAGAGGAAGGTGAAAAATAAGGCACGGGTGGAGGGTTCTATTTGTGAAGCATATGTCCTTAAGGAGATTTCGAACTTCTGTTCCATGTATTTCCAGCCTCATATTGTTACAAACAGAACAAGAGCTCCCAGAAATGACGACGGCCATAAAGATGGTAATGAGGCAAAGCTGAAAGTATTTACTGCCTACGAAAAACTATCTGGTAAAATAAAAAAAAAGATATCTGAATGACGATGAGGTTATGGCTGCAATATTATATGTTTTGCTCAACTGCGACGAGGAAGAAGTGGATAAGCTAGAGGGATAAGTAAAATTATTTCGCGTGCTTCGTTGCTTCTCAATATAACTAATATACCTATGCTTCATTGCTTTTCAGAATGTTTAAGGATAGAGTAATGTCCAGCAATCCATACGCAACCGAAGAGGAAGCAGAACAGCAAACGAGACTTTATTTTCCTTTTTGGTTGAGAGCATATGTAAGGATATCTTCACAATTTACTTTTTCTGTACGTATATTCTTGTACAGAATAATTAAGTTAGCATCATTTATTTGGTATTTAGGTTGATTGTCCGGAGGCAATCCTTAAGAATGAGTATATTAAAACAATAGCCAAGGGACCAATTTATCAAGTGAAGACCTGGCTAAGTTACTGCATAAATGGCTTCAGGTTCAAGTCAACAAATGCTCGAATAAGAGACGACTTCTTGGATCTGGATTCTACGAAGAATAGCTGTTTGTGCATAAAATCTTCAAACTACAAAAATGTCGACCCAGGCAATGACTTCTTTGGCGTCTTACGGGAGATTGTGGAACTGACATACAATGACTTCTCGGTACGTAAAAGTTTATTTCCTTCTAACATTTAATATATTATGTTATAACTTACGTATTACTATGATTTTTTCAGCGGACTTTCTTCTTCCCTCCCTACCGCGCCGTTGCTGTCGAGTCTACTTTTTCCAGCGTCGCCAGCAAGCTCATTAGGGACACGATCCTCGACCAAAAGGATCATGAGTGCCGGGGAGAGCCTATTCAGGGTTGGATCTATGCCGCCGATTAGGCGGCAATGAAGAGAAGATTCGAGGAGGGAACCTACAAGAAGAAGTCCGCGAAGAACAAAGAGCACGACAGGCGTGGTCGCAGTAGTGTGGTGGGTCACGGTCCATCATAGATTTCTTTACTCATATGGTACATATCTCGTCGAATACATATAATTAATACTTTATAGTAATATATTTCTTTCAATTTAACTAAAAAATCATATAATAATTTCGTAATAGGTTGACTCGGAAGAGGACCCGAATATGGTGACCTTGTTCCTCGCTACGCACACGAAGGGGGAGCGGTTCGTCGACGACAAGGCCCGGGACACCTACGTAAGTTTTACTGAATGCTAGTTCATTAATATTAATTTTTAGTTACATAGAGAATTCATATAATGTTATACGTAAGTTTTACATAATGCTAGTTCATTACTATTAATTTTTAGTTACGTAGAGAATTCATATAGATGTTATTTATAGGCCGCGTTTTTTAGTCTTAGGGAGGCCGGGTCGACACAGTTAGAGGGAGCTGGAGCTAGCACCTCCCAGCAGCCCCTGGCAGTCGTAATTCAGTCAGATGACGAGCTGTGGATAAGGGCCCGTTGGTGGCATGCATAGGGGTACGTATTATGGTACTGGCTCCTATGGTGCCTTCATTGCGTCACAGACCTCTAGGACTGCCACTAGTACGGCCGACCCCGTACAGACTGAGGAGTCGTTGTTAGCCAAGTAGAGTATCGATGCACAGATCGCAGCTCTGCGTGACGAGATACTGCAGAGGATGGCGACGTCGCAGTCGCAGCCTCAGCCTCAGCCGTATACGGATGATCCTGTGCTCATCTCACGTTTTGAGAGGCTTGAGGGGACGACTGAGGCGCTGCGACTGATTTCCCATGCTATCCAGGAGACTGCACAGCGATTGGTCGAGCACATGCAGCAGTTCTGTGAGATGGCTACGGAGCGACCATCTGGTACGCCGGAAGCATCGTCTACATCCGGCGGTACACGGGAGGACATGCTCGTCATCTTGTCACCAGAGGAGTATCACACGATCCTTGCATTGCGACGACAGTCATCTGGTGGCGCTCCTCCTCCAGCTCCGGCTCCAGCTCTTGCTTCAGGCGATCAGTAGTTTTGTTTTTGCATTTTCGGACTTTGTACTCTATATTTTTACTTTGTACGTATTTGAGGATATTGACTTTGTTCTTTATATTTGTACCTTATATCAGCTGTTGGGGATATTATTTGTTTTTATATGTTTTATCTATTCTGGAATGTATTGTACGTGCCGGTGTTGAGTGTTCCACCAAAGGGGTCGACGAACCCAGGTGTATTTCTGCTTTCTAGATTCTGTATTTTAGATTCTATATTTCTGTTGAATTCTGTATTTTGCATTCTAGATTCTGTATTTTTTTCCAATTTAGCGATGTTTTTAGCGTTACATACGTCGCTACGTTTTAGCGACGTTTGGATATGTCGCTAAGTTTTAGCGACATTTACATACGTCACTAACAACGTCGCTAAATTGCTGACACGGCAGAAATCTGATTTCAGCACATCATCGTAAAACGTCGCTAATGTGTCGCTAATCGGCGACCATAAAGAAATGTCGCTAATAACGTCGCTATTTAGCGACGTTATGACCGTCGGTAATTTACGTCGCCATAGCGACGTTTTGTGACATTTTTTCGATTAGGACACGCTTTTTTCTGTCGTTTCCAAAATGTCGCTAACTTAAGTTAGCGACGTTTTGGCCGACATTGGCGACGTTTATAAACGTCGCTAATCTGACAAATTTTTGTAGTGTTAGATGTGTTTGTCATAATATTAATTTTATTGTACAAGAATGTCTTCAATTCTATCAAGAAAATTCAGGAAATGTTAGATTATGTTTACAAAGTTTGAACACTTCTGTAAGTAGACAACAAGCTTTTAAAACTTTATGTACACAATATGGTATAACTTATAGGAGATTTGTTAAGGATGCACCATATAGATGAACTCTACTTATTTGATGTTGAAATCTTCTATTAAATTTAAAGATGTTATTACACATTATTGTAATGTTAATCCAACTTTTGATTATCAAGTTATTAAAATTGATTGATTAATTGCTAATTCTATTTATGAATTATAAGAATTATTTTACAATGCTACATGTATTTTATCTGAATTTTTTTATCCAACTTCTCCTTTAGCTTTAACCGAAATTATTAACATGCCGCATTTATTTTTTTAGGAATAGAACTGTTCCTGGTTTTGATTATGTTGTTTCCAAAGTGAAAACAAAATTTCTAAAATATTGGAATGATATACCTATTATATATTGTTTATCTTCGGTTTTTTATCCTAAGATTAAATTAGATGGTGTATTTATATTGTTAGACGATTTTAATGACAATATAAATGTTGTTGTAGGTAACTTAAAAAGTAGAAATTAAAGATGTTTTAGATTCTTAAATTATTTTATACGAAGAAAAAGTTGTATCGAGCCGACCTGGTACAACCATTCAAGGTGGTAGTAGTAGCTCTAGTTTTATGTCTAAATTATCACATGCTAAAAGTATACTGCAAAGGAAGAAACAAAACAATCTTCTCTACCAACTCAAGAATTTTTTTTGTATTTAAATTATTATGAAGAAGATGAAGATGAATCTGGATCATATTTTTCAATTTTAGAATGGTGGAAAAGATACGAAAAAATGTATCATATACTTTATTCTATAGCACGTGATATACTAATAATCTAGTGTCCACGGTAGCATCAGAATCTTATTTTAGTGCAGGTTCATGGATGCTAAGCAAGATTGAGAAGCGGGATGCTACAAGATATTTTGGAAGCTTGCGTCTAGGTTCAAGATTTGGTTCGTGCGGAAAAAATTTAACTTTTTCCGTCTCAATTTGTTTGGTTAGTTAATGTTGTAGTATATTTAAATTATAATAACATTAATTAAATAAATTAATTTTTTCCTTCCCAAATTTTAATTATTTTTCCTCTCATTTTTTCTTAAAACCAGGCTGGTCCGAACCCAACCCTGAACCGACTTGGACCCAGCCTTGTTCGTCCCGGCCCGTCACCGACCGGGTCCTAGATCCCGGTTGGATTTTCCTATTTATCTTCTAGGCCAGCCCGGCCCGGCTCGGCTCGATACTCACCATGAACTAAGGGTGGAACTACACATGGGCTTACGTGGACTCTAGTCTACCGAAAAAAATGTATAGCACCAGTCCTCATTCTAGTTCAAATTCTAACTTAGACCCAACTTAGGTCATTTCCAATAGGGGTTTCTATCTTCCAAATTTCTACGTTAGAAATTCACTTTAGAAAAAAAAAACTGCCAACAGAGATTTCTATAACAATTTGACGTGGAATGGTGACTTAAATTCACTAATCAAATTTTAAAATTAGGATTTGTAGGAGAATCAACTAATGAGAAATTTCTTTGTAATATTTAACATAAAATAGTAGAAGGAGACTTAGTTTTTGTTATTAGTTTTGAAAATAGCTTGCACAACTTACCCTGAAGAGTGCAATTCTGTCGCAAGCCTTCGAGAGAGGCGCAAACTTCATTTACGAGAGATAGGTCTTTAGCACGTACTTTGACCTTTGAATATGGTGCACAACTTCTTGTCGAGGAAGAAGACCGTACGCACCACTCGCAAACAACATACTCGATCTGGATTTGACTTGGGTTCGTAGAAGTCGATTTATTGTCATCGTTGATATTGCTCGTCTTCGGAGAGTCGTTAGTCAAGGAAGATTGTTTGAGTGTTCCTCCAAGCAGGACAGCTGATCCTTCGACGAAGATGTCAGCACGAATGTTTCAGAATAGAATAGAAAAAACTCACTTAACTTATAGTTTTCTCGCCGAAGTTTAATAGTGGATTTTATTCTCATTCATTATATATTTCTTCTACAAGTTTTTGGCCCTATTTTTATAGCCATGCACTCAACCAAAATATAACGCAAAATAATTCTAAGATAAGCTTCAGATCTTGACTAACCTCCCAACAAATAACAATAAATATAAAAGAATCTAAACTCCTCAAGTAAAATATCATCCAAATTAACCTCCCAAAAATAAACAAATAATAATAATAATAAAGATAAATGAATCTAAACTCCTCAACAAAAAATACTTTTTTAGATTTTTAAGCTAGCTAGTCCAAAATTCAGACTCGTCTCTGTCTCGTGCCTCGTCTTAGTCGAAACAGGTCCCACTCAACTCTCCCGGACTCGGAAGATTCACCACCTGGTGAATAACGTTGAAAATACTCTGTCAATACATCCGGGTCTATCTTTTGGAGCTCATCAATAGTCAGCCACGAACAATCAGACTCTGCTTGTCCATGCCAAAGCCCTAAGAACCACTGGTAGCCTCCGTCTATAGTGGAGACTATCTCGTCATCAATAACATCCTCAATCTCAAGTCTTGTCTGCCTCCAATATAGTTATGGTGGTGGGGGCAGTGTTACTAGTCCATACACGATATCAAAATATTCACTTGTCGATGGTAAACCTAGAGAACCTGCAAGATCATAATCATAGAAAGACTATGTCACAGGCTCATGAAACAATGTTAGGTCCTACACATTGAACACGGGACTGATTTCCACATCTTGTGGAATGTCCAACTCATATGTGTTCGAACCGATCCTCCACAGAACTCGATAAGGACCTGTCGGTTTGGCATACAACTTCATCATAGTTCCACGAGGGAACCTCTTCGGTCTCACTCACATAAGTACCTCATCACTCATAGCAAATTCCTATAATATCCTGTGATCATCAGTTGTCAATTTATACAAATTATTGCTCATAGCTACCTTCTAGGAATCTCAATATGTAGGTCATGGATATGTTATTCAAAAGTCTCGGCAGACTAGTTAGACTGGAATCCTATGGGTGTGGGTAGAAGATCTATAGGTTTTCTAGGTTTGACTCCATTGACAGCCGCAAATGGACTCAGTCCCGTATACCTATTGACCGAACAATTGTATGCAATGTAATACCCTAGAATTTTTAAATAATTACTTTATTTTATTTTAACTTAGCTTAAATAATAATTTTTGGATTTCTAAATATTTTAAAACAATATTTTTTACTTATAAATATAGCCTAAGTCATGGTTAAGTTTTGTTATGCATATTGACTAGGAATTTTGGTATGGCTAGTGTGGTCGTATGCCATGACGAGCATATTAACCATGGTAGAGATGTCATAGCCATATCTATGTCCTATATATGAAAATAAGTCAGATTGCGGCTAAAACAATATAAATGGATTAAATAAATATTTTTATGCATCTTTGACTTTCTAGACTTTTTCGGTTGCACCAAACTTATCCAAACTTGACGAGAAGAAAATCCAAACCAAACCCAAATAGACATGTAGTGCACTTATATATATATTATATATATATATATATATATATATATATATATATATATATATATATATATATATATATATATATATAAACTTCTATATATTGAAATATGACAATTTAAACTCTCTATATCTCTCTCTCTCTCTATATATATATATATATATATATATATATATATATATATATATATGTAAAATATATATATGTGTGTGTGTGTGTGCGCATATGGTGCCTATATATGTAATTGTAGTTGGCATTAACCTATCTAACTAAAACCCTAACTAACCCGACCTCTAGCCTACCCAAACCGATCACACAAGGTAGCCTCTACCTTGCCGAAGGCCATATGGAGCAGCCCCTATAAGGCCGACATATATATATATATATATATATATATATATATATATATATATATATATATATATATATATATATATATATATATTTGATATATATATTTGATATATATATATATATATATATATATATATATATATATATATATATATATATATATATATATATCAAGATACCCGTCCGCGGAGCCCCGCCAAAATCCTGGCCCCTGCACCAACAAATCGAAAGGGGCCCGTGCAGAGCCCATGCGATACCGCACGATCCAACGACCAAGGGGGCGCGGGGCTTCGGCGAGGCTCCGAAAACGGGACACCCGATCCGGATCCACGTATATATATATATATATATATATATATATATATATATATATATATATATATATATATATATATATAACCCTAAAAAACTACCATCTTTCCTTCTATAGCAGCCGACCAAGCCATCAAAACCCCTCCACATAGCTGGCCACATCAGCCCCTCTCCTTCCAATCCTTTCCTACAACTTTTCATCCATCTACATCAGCTATATATATATATATATAACCCTAAAAAACTACCATCTTTCCTTCTATTGCAGCAGACCAAGCCATCAAAACCCATCCACATAGCTGACCACATCAGCCCCTCACCTTCCAATCCTTTCCTACAACTTTTCATCCATCTACATCAGCTAAAAGTTCACCTTTCCATCATTCTTTCACCCAAACTCCACCAAACAACCATAAAAACTCAATTTTTACCATCAAACTCATCAAACTCCATTGCCAACATCTTCAACCCACCAAGCAAGAAATAGCAAGCCAACCACCAACAAAGAGAAGTGTTTATTGGAGGAGAAGAAACAACATCATCCAATCCTTCTAATTTTAGTCTTTGGTATTAAAAATTCAGCGGAGACTTGGACGACAGACAAGTATAACTTGCCAACTTTTACAGTATTTAAATGTTTCCTTTTTTTACTGTTATATTTTTGCCATATGATTACATGCTTATTGTGTTCATACTTGGTTATCATCTATTGCTTTACCTGTTTTCTCGCTTTACGTGCACGTATATGATTTTTATTATTTTTTATTGCTTGTTATATTGGTCTTCTTCGTGTTCGCATGTGTCTTGCGATAGAGTTTTAGTCCTACACTACATTTTCTTGACTTGACCTGACATTGATTGACTTGACTTGACTGACATGACTTGACTATTCTCGATTGGAAGTTCTTACATTGAACTAAAATTGAGATACACTATAGATTGGGTTTCCTTACATTAGAATACTATCTATAGGATTGACTTGACCCCTTGTGTTCCATTAGAAGAGGAGTTTGATACTAGGATTGGCTAATTGGCCAATCTCGATTGGAAGTTCCTGTATTGAACTACAATTGAGATACACTATAGATTGGGAGCACTTGCATTGGGATACTCTCTGTAGGATTGACTTGATTGATTGTTAGCAAAGTCTAGTACACACTTCTCTACGGCATGCCACCATCTATAAAGTTCTTCCTTTATGATATTCTTTCCTTGTTCTTGAAGTTATTGTATATTTATATTCATGTCTTACATACATGTTATTTAATGTTACAGTAGGCTTATATATTATGTATCTTGCTGCGTCCCTTCTGAGGACCTTGTGATCTCTTCAGGTATTTGTTGAGATTCGTTGGTAGGTTTGGGTTGGTGTGTACTTTTGCAGGATTCAGGTATCATTAGTAGTACTTCATTATTGTTCTTCAATGTATTTATTTATCACCATAATTTTACTGTTGTTATAGCCTAATTTTTACAAGCTTTATTCTTTGTCATGAGTGGTTCAAACAGTTGTATTAAGGTCTGGCCAACTTTATTACATATTGTCTATCTTGGTATTTTTATTATTGAATCGGTGTATTACTATTTGATTAGCATTGGTACACTTGATTCTCACATGAGATGATATTCTGTGGATTGAGATATAGTTGGACTTGCCAGTTATAATTAGACTTGCCTCTAGATAGCTTATACGTATTCGAGTTGGGCTAGAGTCTACTTGATACGTAGCTGGCATAAATACGTATCCTAGTCATATGTTTTATGGGACTAGGGCGTGACATGCAAACTCCGCCATAGCTAGGTAATATAAGGTCCGGAGTAGCTAGGTGGTCACCAACTAAATACCTCAACAAATTGCCTAGACTCTTATTGACCACTTCAGTTTGACCATCAGTCTGCAGGTGATAAGCAGTTGAGAACTGAAGTGTCGTATTGAGCTTTTTCCAAAGTGTCCTCCAGAAATAGCTCACGAATCTAACATCCCTATCAGAAATGATAGTCTTAGGCAACCCGTGTAACCTCCAAACCTTCCTAAAGAATAGGCTCACTATATGTGACATATCACTTATTTTATTGTAGGGGATCAAATGTGCTATCTTAGAAAAATGGTCCACTACAATAAAAATACAGTCATGCTTTCGTAAAGTATGTGGAAAACCTAATACAATATCCATGCTAATGTCCTGCTATGGGGTGAAAGGAATAGGTAAAGGAGTATACAAGCCCGTGTCGTTCTTCCTACCCTTCGCCATCTAACAAGTACGACAGTGTGCAACTATTCTAGCGATATCGCGCTTAAGACTCAGCCAATAAAATCTATCCTCAACCAAAAGGATAGTCTTATTTTGTCTGAAATGTCTCGCAGTGCCACCAGCATGCATTTTCCAAGTCAAGAAAACACCAAGGGAACTAGAGTAAATGCATAGCTAGTTGCCCCTAAACAAGAAATTGTCGACTATAGTAAAACCATCAATAGAAGTAGGGATCTCTACATAATTTAGCATAAATTTTACTAAAGTCTCGACAAGTAGGATACTTCATCAATGATATGGTCAAATCCATTGACTTGAGTACTCATTGACCGCAATGTATACAATTTCCAACCCAATGCATCAGCAGGTGTGTGCTTGAGGGCAAAGGTGTACTCTTGAATGAATTCCATCAACTTAGCATATCGAGGTCCTAGCTTCTTTTGAGATCTCAAACAGCGTAGGGCTTGATGGTCTGAAAATAAGACAAAGTATCTTGGAAGAAGGTAGCAACGCCAATATCATAATCTTTGTACGACAGCATAAAACTCTCGTTCATAGTTTGAGTAGCATTGTGTGGCCTTATTCAACTTTTCGCTAAATGAAGCGATTGATAGCCCTCTTGGCTCAACACACCACTTATTCCTACGTCCAAAGCATCACAAGTTACTTCGAATACTTTTGAGAAATCAAGGAGACGAAGGACCGAGGCAGAGGTCAACTTCTCTTCGATTTCTATGAACGCTCTCTCAGTTGCTTTAGTCTATGCAAACTCTCATTTCTTAAGACAGTTGGTCATGGGAGTCAAAATGATACAAAATCCCTTGACAATCTCCTATAAAATGTGGCCAGTCCATGAAAGCTCCTGGCCTTATGTAGTCGTAGGAGCAGGCCAATCCCTAATGGCTTTAACTTTGTCAGGGTTCACTGAAACATCCTCAAATTGTAGGATAGTTGAGCATCTTTAGAGGGGGTGAATAGAGTACGTGCGTACAGTAGAATAAAAATTGCTACTAAAAATTTATATGGCAGAAATTAAACTAATATGAAGCAAGTAGTATATAAGTAAATGCGTAAAGTAAGAAGATTAGAAAGAGCAAACTCAAATACCGGGGTTTATACTGGTTTTCCTCTAAGAGGACTAGTCTAGTCTCGAGTACTCTAACTCAATGTTGAATCCACTATGTAGTGAAACACAAGCTTTGAATCCAAAGTACTTGCAACTTCTTACAACATGTGCTTTCAATCCGAAGAGCAGTACTTCACATGCACAAGCATTTGATCCAAAGGACTTGTTGACATCAAAAATAGGATGAAAATGAAATTATTTTCAAGCCTTCTTTACAACTCGACTAAACTTCTAGATTGAAACGAACTAGCACTGGCTTCGATAGGAGTCGTAAAGGCTTTGATTTGAAAGAGAATATCTTATATAAATCTTTGAAAAAGATAGAGAAGAGAGAATGAGATGAGTGAAAAGAAAGAGAAACTATTCTTTATTTATAAGATTTTTTGAAACCAAACTTGGGCAGAGTTTGGTTACCTAACATTCAAAGAAATCGAACGTTAGAGCCGATTCTACAGGGGACCTAATCCAAAGGAATACTAGTTTAGGGTGACCAAGTTCGGTTCGAGTCCAGGCAAAACTCGGTCCGAGTTCATTTGCCCTATGACCAGTTGGTCAATGTATAGGATTTTTAGATCTTGGGCTCAGTTTGATATGTGGACTGTTTTTGTATGTGGACAGAATCGGGTAGGCTTTTTGGAAGTGGACTTTGGAAAATCTAAACATGTGCCAATTCGTTCGATGTACACATGTTCCAATGACTCCATAAAAAGATAAAATACATAATAAACAAAAAAATGTCCTAGACAACTTTTGTACTGTTTAGCTTGGCGTAGACTTGATTAAATGTAGCAACATAATTTATTTAACAGTTGTACCTGCAAAAGTATATTATTTGGTCTATCTAAATTATAGAGTATTAGTCGATTATCAAAATCAAGTATAACCATAACCAATGGGCCAACAACGATGAACCCTAAGAAGTGGACAGATGAGGTCATAAAGGAACTTTTGTTAAAATTGACAAATAACTTCTTTCGGAGCACATCCAAAACTTCTGCCAAATGTAAGAGATGTTCCTCTTGGGTTCTACTTAGACCTGTCAAGTGGGCTAGGCCGAGCCAGGCCGACACGAATTTAGGTGGGCTGGGCATGGGCCGGGATCATAAGGCCCATGCATTGTAATGGGCCGGGCTTTAGACAAAATATCACAGCCCAGCCCGGAATATTGCCCAAGGCACTGTGGGCTTCGGGCCGGGCCGGTGGTGTGACTGCGGGAGCCACCGTTAGACTGGTGGTGCTGATGCTGGCTTGTTCATTGTTTGTGTTGGGAGAAGGAAGACTTTCTGCATTGCATTTATTGTATTGCCATCATGCCATGCCAAGTGGTCATTGTTTATTGGCAGCTCACTGCCATCATGCGAGCCATGTCAGGCATTTTAAATGGTTTATTACTATATTTGTGAATTGAAATTTGAAAGGAGAGGTATTGTCATCGTGTGAGGAGAGGTATTATCATCGTGACTATATTAAATGGCTCATATATATTCGTGAGTCATTCTTCATTAGTTATTACAATAATGCCATTAGAATGTGGGTGTGGCCGTATGGTACATTTAGTTAGATTCTTGTCCACGGGTCGGGCCAGGCCTGGGCTCCGGGCTGGGCTGGGTCGGGCTTATTTTATGGGCCATTATATATGACCTAGCCCAGGCCACTATATTGGGCCGGGCCAGCCCAGGCCCCTGATGAATTGGGTCGGGCCTACACATGGGTCAAGTTTTTGGGCCGGGCTCATGCTGGCCCGGGTCAGGTCGGCCCAACCCAATTGACAGGTCTAGTTCCACTAAACACGAGAATATCGTCAAAGCAGAAGACTATGAAGAGTCCTAAAAAGGAGTTTAAACTTTGAGTCATAACCTTCATAAACGTGCTAAAGGCATTGGACAACCCAAATGACATAATGGCAATGTTAGAACTATTAATAATAATTTTCGTAACAGGGGCCTCCCTAAGGGTATATGTGTATAATGGCAATGTTAGAACTCTTAATAATGATTTTTAATATTAATATTAATAAATAATAATAAAAATTTTGGGGCAAGGGTTCACACTTGACCATTGTCACCCTCATTTTTTCGTATTTCGTATTATGCCCGTATTTTGATTTTGCGTATATTTTCAATTTTTGCCTAACTTGCGGTATTTCGATATTTCCCGTATTTTCGTATTCGGATTTTGGTTCGGCTTTTCGGGTTTTCGGTTTTGGTTCGGTTGGTTTAATATGGCTTGGTTTGGTTTGTAGGAATGAGAACACCTTTAGCTATCTTGCACCCTCAAGAACACCACAACAACCCCCATTAAATCCCACCAACTTTTTCTCTCTCTCCATAACTTTCATTTACTTCTTCTTCTTCTTCCTCCTACCACCACCAACACCCACACCATAGGCAAGTTGCATCTTGCCATTTAATGAGGACCCATTTTAATTGATCTTTAGTTAGACTAGAGCTCTAGGACCAATGTTAGAGCTTGGCATTTTGGGTTTTGAAGCTTGGATTTCCCTAGATCTAGACTTTGTTCATTTTCGGATTTCTTTAGATTTGATCTATTAAACTTGATTTTTGGTTGGTTTTATTGTTCCCATGTTGTAGAGGGTGAAATTTTACCCAAGTTAGAGCCTTGGAAGTCCGGATTTGGAGCTTGGATGGCCGACTTATGGTGTTCCAAAGTTTTGGAACCCATGGGTTCTCTCCTCGGCTTGAGGAGGAAGACGACCTCCAGGCGCGCCTCCTTGGCCGATCGCGCCTACTTTCCTGGCCGCGCGCTGTTTAGCGCTGCGCGCCTCCTTGGCCGATCGCGCCTACTTTCCTGGCCGTGCGCTGTTTAGCGCTGCGCGCCTCCTGGCCGATCGCGCCTACCTTCCTGGCCGGGCGCTCTTTAGCGCAGTGTGCCTCTTTTGGCCGCGCGCTGTTTAGCGCTGCGCGCCTCCTTGCGGGCCACGCTGTTTAGCGCCTGGCCCGATTGCGCCTGCTCCCCTGACTAGGCGCGCTTTGCTGGCCCCACCTAGGCGCACTTTGACCCTTGGATCCTAGGCGCGCTTTGCTGGCTCGACCCAGGCGCACTCCAGTGCATCTCAACCTGACTAGGCGCACTTTAGCGCGTGGCCCATCCTAGGCGCACTTTGACCCCTTAAACCCTAGGCGCACTCTGGTGTGCCGCCTCCCTAGGCGCACTCTAGTGTGCTGCCACCCCAGGCGCACTCTAGTGTGCTGCCACCCTAGGCGCACTCTGGTGTGCTGCCTCAACCAGGCGCACTCTAGTGTGCTGCCACCAGGCGCACTCTAGTGTGCTTGTTCCCTGGCATACCCTAGTTCACCTACACCCCTAGTGCCTTAGTGCCTGCTTATAACTTGGTTTTCTTTTGATATGATTGGAGCTTTTTTTTGAGATTTTGATTGCTCACATGCACAACTTGACTAGGCCCAACACGTCTTGGCACGGACTTTTGGGATTTTGTTTCTTGTTATCCTCCTTGGTTTGGCAGTTAATTGAAACGGAAATCTTGTAACTTGTGACTGAGCATGATCAACTTGTAACCTGATTACTTGGTAGTGACCCATGGGGTGCACTCTCGACTTGTAACCTGATAACTTGGTAGTGACCCGAAGAGGGTGCACTCTTGACTGGTAACCTGACTTGCTTGACACCGTGGGTGGTTCTTCTTGCTTGCTTGTTAAATCCACTTGTCCAGTCTTGCATCATGTCTAGGATGGGACTCCTGAGTACCACGGTCAGGAGCACCCACTAAAATGGATTAAGGATAAAAACTAGAATAACACAGTAGTCATGACGAGATTGACACAGCTACAGGCAATCCCGTTACCTGGGCGCTTCTAGGGATTTGTAGCCGCCGTCGAGTAGGGCACATTCCCAGCGCACTGTTACGTGTTGCACCTCTAAGTCACCTAAGGGTACATGCGTCTCCTGGACGATGTACCCACCTGAATTCAACCCTTAACTTTCGACCTGGGTAGCCTGGATGGTCTGCAGGGCTTGTGGCTGTGGAACAATCTCACTGCATCTTGTTAGTAATTAGGCCTGTGATAATCCTAGTTAGTTAAAGTAGTAAGCCGTAGGACCTGTTTGGCCGTGATTGATTGTATGAGGTATAACCAATCTAGTTCTGTCTTGATCCAATGCAAGGTTAATTTCTGTCTTGATTTCTTACGTTATGATCTTGCCGATAAATGGTGAGAATTCCAAGTTCTGCTCAGACGAAGGGTGACAACCCCGGTCCTTGTTTGGTTTAAGGGTTGTAACCTGGCTATCTGAATGGTCCCATGGTTGCCTCATCGTATATCACCCCGTCATGCTTTCTCTTTTAGATTTCTGTCTTTTATTATGCCATATTATATTTTGCGCTGATTTGCTGGTTTTGTTCTTATTTCTTGGCCCCTTTGTGGCACTTGCTCTTCTGGGGTTTGACCCAGCTGGTTTTGTATGGCCAGATTTCGGAGCAGCTCCAGAGGATCTACCGCGTCTCCAGCCAGATGGTGGCCACTAGAAGGACGCCAGGCCAAGAGTGGGTTTTCCCTTTTGTTTCGCCCACTTTATTGTAAATTTATTCTTTTGAGGCGTTTAGCCGACGAGCACCTGTTAGCTCGATGCATTTACTTACTGTCTGCCTACGGGCTGTATACCTGATTGACAAATCCTAGGGTTGATCATGTAATGACTAAACTCTTGCTAGTCCTAACATTTTGTAAAGACTAGCTTCATGATCAGCTGAATATGTAATGTTTGGGACGCCTTACTATTGTATATTTAATGATCATACATCTTGTGATATCTACTTACTTGCTTGTGATTGAGACACTAGGTTTGTTCATGACCATAAGAGACTGTTGGCTTGTAGTAAACCCCCATATATCTAGACAGCCGTGACCGTATATCGAGGTGGTTCCCACTTCAGCATACGTAGCTGGCTATGTCTGCCTCCGCTCTCCAGTATTCTGGTTCTGGGGCGTGACAACCATCCACTCATATAAACCATTCTTAATCTTAAACACAGTCCTCCACTTATCACCACCGTGAAGGCAAATTTGGTGATAACCACAACGTACATCTATCTTAGAAAAGATACTAGTGCCTGCCATCATGTCAAAAAGGTCATCAAGCCGAGGAATTGGGAACATATACTTGACGGTTATCTTATTGATAGCATGATTGTCTATGCACATCCTCCATCTGCCATCTTTTTTGGGACTAAATATTGCAGGAACGACACAAGCACTCAAGCTTTCATGAATAAAGCCCTTCCATTAAAACTCTTCTACTTGGCGTCTAAGATCTGCTTGTTCAGTGGGATTCTTTCTATAATGAGGTAAGTTGGGTAAGGTGGACCTTGGCACTAAGTCTATGGCATATTGGATATCTCTCAAACGAGGAAGTTCGTCGGGCAAGTCTTCTGGCATAATGTCACTATATTCGACTAAGACCGAACGAATCTCGGGGAGGGGGGGGGGGAGGGGGAGGGTGGCCTACAATATCACTAGTAGGTGCAAGACTAGTGACGATAATAGTGTATACAAGTCCCTCCTCCTTACTCTTATGGATTAACTCTCTCATGTTCACCAGGTGGACCGCTTACTTGCTTGCTTTAGACGTTTCTAGTTTGAACTTTGCCCAATTGGGAACTCATTGGGTTTAGATGGATACAATACAACCTTTTTATTTTTTGAGTGAACATATACGTATTGCTCTTCCCAAAATTAGTAACGTCTAGGTCATGAGGCCACGGTCTTTCCAACAAAATGTGTGGAACAACCATAGGAAGGACGTTACACCATAAGTTATCTTCATAAGACAAAGAAAAGTGTATGAGAACCAAGCATCTTTGAGTGACAGAGTGTGCAGTCCTGTTAACCCAAGTAATACTGTAGGGCTCGGGGTGTTTCTCGACCTTAAGTCCTATCTTTTCTAAGGTCGTCATGGCAATACTGTTAACGCAACTCCCTCCATCAATCGGCAGCTTACAAAATTTATTGTTAATTTTGATGAAGGTGTGAAAAAAATGATTGTGTTTCTAGACTACCATGCCTATAGGTGTAACGAGCTCTATGGGGTCTTCTTTAAGTTCAAACTCTAAGGTCATCTTGGCAATACCGTTCACAGTCACTAGCTTCTTCCTCAACTTTATGGGATCTTCTTCAAGTTCAAACTTTGAGTTACCCCTTGAGTCGTTTAACTCCCAACCCAAGTGCAAGTTCTTAGATGGACATTGATGAGAAAAGTGTCCAATACCTTGACAATTATAGCACTTGGGTCCCTTAGCCTCAACCATAGAGGTTTTTTCCTTTTTTTACAGATAGTCGTACATAGCTTAATGGATTGTTCGTATTGCCGTTTAGGTTGGTCCTTTTATTGGTAAGACTTATTGTAGTTGAAGACCTTTTGATGTTGCTCAAATTCGAGCGCTATTTGGTATGCATCTTCTACAGTAGTTGCCTTCAAAGGTTCAATTTTACGTCTAAATTGAGATCTCAAGCCAGATCAAAATCATGAGAGCGTGACTCGGGGGTCCTCAACGATCTCACAACGAGACATCAATTTGTCGAACATAATCGTATAGTCAAATAACAATAGGATACCCTGACGAAATATAGACATTTGGTCCATTAGATGATCTCTATAGGATCGTAGAAGATATTTTGTGAATGATCTCTTTCATTTCATCCACGTGCCTATATGGACTCGCCCTTGTAGTGCCCCATCCCGCTCAGTTCAACCGGAGGAATCAAAATGCCAACGGCGTTTGGACTTAGCCATGCGACGGCCTGCTCGAAGTCCCGCTTGGCTGAGGTAACTCCTCGCTCAGGTGGGTGGCTTCGGTGAACTTGCCTCAGCTTAGCCTTCACACTAATAAAACAAAAGTTTTCAACTGCACAAGTAGGCTTGATAATAAAAGAGACGAATCCACATAGCTAGATTGAGTAGAATATAGAAAGGTCCTACGGTCGGCTAGAAGTGTTACACGATGTGCTTTCAAAATGACACTCGATCCTTCATCCTGTGGCTTGGGAGAAAGGAATGTTGGTCTATGTTGCCACAAAGCTATGAGCTTAGTATAAGTCACAGGCGTCGCACGTATAAATGCTTGGTAAAGCATGCACAGTCCCATCATCCAATGCTTGGCATAGCAAAAGTGTCCCACAAGTCTTAATGCACGTTTCCACGATGCAAGGTCTTGGCATAGCCTTATTCGTCCCACGGGTTAAGTTGTATCGTACGATGGAGTTAGGCAAAAGTTATGTCAAGGACTATCGATGTAATAGCAAGCACGGTCCTACGATTTCTACAGTCAGTTATAGCCACACAGTCCTACGATCTCAAAGCTCGTCAAATGGAGTATGACTTGGGCGATAATGTCGCACAGAGCACAATTGGTTTAAGGCACGAGCCACGGTTGGTTCAAAGATAAGTATGTCACGGTCTATGGAACTAATATAGAAAATGGTTGATTCAAGTTGAGTTGGTAGGAGGGATACCAAATAGTCAGTCCTTAGTTGAGTAAAATGATATGGTAACATAGAAAATGCTCATGATCGTAGGTTGTCAAGGCAGTCTCTGATTTGGGAGTCTTAACGTAGTCCTAAAAAGATGGTACACTAGAAAAGTAATGACTGTGTAAGATGGTAGTTCGAGTCGAGTCTTGCATGGTCATTGGACAACTTATGCACAAGGAAAAGTTTTCTCAGAACGACAAACCTGGGGCCATAGGATCGTTCCGACCTAGGAGGAAACATGGTATAGCCGAGATGAGAGTACCGCTCAGGTTATTCGAAAACTTTCAGCGGGGCTCGCTACTTGCGCTGAAAGGGTCATCGAATAGCAAAGCTATAAGTCCGGGATAGCTTGTGGTGCTAGTGACTATTTCATATAGATAAGTCGGCATATTAGCGGCCATCCGTGCACATGTCTTTGGACTTAGTCGGGTATTATGTGCATGGTACCAATGAGTCGAGTTGAATATGTGCATGATTTGCAACAAAATATTTGGGCCTAAGATTTGGCTGTAACGAAGACACCGTGCTTCGACACGAGATGTGGCGTCAGAATGATTGAGTCAGTGACACTAAGTTCACAAGTCTTGATTGAGTCAGTTGATGATTAAAATAGAAAAGGCCGCGAGCCAATAATATGGTTAAGTCACACTGAGTTGCGAGACACGACCTCAATATGGATACACAAATAAACCTCATGATACAACCACGATGTTTGCACAATGGACTCGTAGCACGGTCATATAGAAATTTGGTACTATCATGTAGTTGCGTCTCTAAGTATGAGCCAAAAAGACAAACATGAGTCGGTACACAAATATTGTTGGCACAGTGATGGTCTAGAGACACAAAATAGGCCAGAAGTCCATGTCCTAAACTAATCCTAAGACAAGATTAGAAAGACAATCAAAAAGGGATATGTTGCACAAACTAAATAAATGTGTTGGTTTTGGTATGGGTGGGCGAGGAGCTCACACCACCAGTACAGTTGAGTACTGACACCATATAGTGTTTATGTGCAGGCACAGATAGAAGATCGTTTGGCACGGAGCTCGCTTAGATGCGCTGAGGCATGGAGTTCCTTGGCATTTCGAGACATGCGGTCGCATGGAGTCTGGACATATACGGGACATAATGTATAGACATCGCTTATCTAAAGCATCCGCTGGCTCGTCAAATTGTATTGATAGATGAGAGAGAGCTGAGTGATTATAATCAGAGAGAAAAGTGAGCTTGAGTGATTGTAATCTTGGCTCGTCAATAAAGACTGTGATTTTGTTTCAATGCTTGTGTTGCCTTTGTTTATTCAATACTTCTGCTTGGCACTTCTGTGCGATGACCCCGTCGTAAGTTGTTGTAATCGGCCTTTATGGAACCCACCTTGTGTGAGCGCAACCTAGGCTCACGCGATATCATGCCTTAGCGAGGATGATCGGTCCTACGGGACTGGAGCATGACATCCCTAAGCATTCTTTGTCCTTCTCAATCGAAGACCAATATATCCTAGTAGAACCAGTTAGTTCATTTTGGCAAATCGGATGCATCTCTTGTCACACATATCAAACCACTCAAAATAGTCATCCATGTTAGACAATCAATCGTTATTTTTGCCTTAGGATCATGGAGAGCATCAAAGGATGGGGCCTCTACCTTTACCTTCTTAGTGATGTCATAACCTCGAAATCTATATGTCTGGTCTCTTGGACCATATTTTCCGTCAGAATCGCCATGGATAACATGGAGAATCCTAGCTCTAAGTTCCTCTCTCCTAGACAGAATATTAGCGACGGATTTCTCCATCGCTGATAGTGACAGAACAGTGACAGACAGCTTACGAAATATCGTCAATTTAGAACAAAAATTGATCATTTCTTATTGTAGCAAATTGTCGAAAAGAAGTCGCTAGGCCGTCGGTAAATTAGCGACAAAAAAGGGCGCCGCTAAGCCATCGTAAATCTGTCAGTATTTGGCGTGGAACACGCAAGAGAGTGGCACCAAATTTAGTGACATCCTAGTGACGGAAATATTTTCCATCGCTAAGTATAAGCCATCACAAAGTCGTCGCTAAGTTGTCGATAATTTTTCTAGACATTTGTGTTTAGCTTAGGCGACTTATTGGCGACGAATTGGTCGTCGCTATTCGGCAACTACTTAGCAACGCCATTTTTCGCCGCCGGTTCGTCGCTAAATTCTTTCCTAACTTAAATATTTCGAACCGATCGGGACTACTCATTTCCCCCCAAACTCTCTCTTTCTCTCCTCTCTTTCTTTCTCTTGCAGTCCACCCTCCCTCCTCCGTCGAGCCCTCCTCCGACGAGCCCCCCTCCGTCGTCCGTCGTCCGCCGTCCGACTCTATCCGACGTGCCCTCCCCCCCGTCGTCCGATGCACCCTCCGCCGTTCGACGTCATCCAACGCACCCCCCTCTATCTCTCTCAGGTACTCTCCCTCTTGCTCTCATTCTCTTTACATACATTAAGGTTTATATAGTCGAGATCGGGTTCTTGGTTGAGGTCGGGTTTGGGTATGCTTTAATTGGGTTATAGTTAGGGTTAGGGTCGGTATCGGTATCAGAATCGGTATATCGGGCTATTCCTATGAGTATCGGTATCGGACACGAACACTAAATAGAATTTGTGTTCATTTGGGTCCACTAACACGGACACGAATACACAAACACACACACACGGTGTACATATATAGACACGCATCCTAGTTAATATATTTGTGTTCATTTGAGTCCATTTAGATATATTGTGAATTTTTATAGAGTAGTTTGATAGAATTTTTATTATGAATTTACAATCATATGGTGTTGAGTATCATATAATTGGCTTGGTAGTATATAATTCAGTATTGATATCATTAAGAGTTAGTATGTATGTGTCAAATTAGATGTATGTTGATTGAAGAGTGTCAATTTGATATTCTTAAATAATCAAGATACGAAACATACGTATCCATCTAAGTATATATGTATCTATATCTATATTTTGATACTAAGGAGTATCGTAATACCTAGTGTATAGAGTGAGTATCCTCGAAGGATATAAGATATCTTAGTACTAGCTAGGTAAGTGCTAGCTTGGACACTCCAAGGTCAAGTTTTCCTTGTGGGCTCACAAGGAACACTTGATGACAGAGAAATCATTATCTCTTATGTTAAGTGTCTGTGTTAGCCTGAAATCAAGTGTACTTGTGAGCCCTTCTCTGGAAATTAAATTTACTTATGCCAAGTCTTTTGGACCTATCAGAGTTATAAATTTTTTCAAAAATCTAGTATAATGTTGATTGCCTCAAAAGGCTTGCATAAGTAAGAGTGTATAGAATGAGTATCCTAGTAGTATATCGTAGTACCTAGAGTGTATAGAGTGAGTATCCTAGTAGTATATAAGATATTTTAGAAATTAGGTAATTGTCAAGGTAAGTTTGGGGTTTAATTAAAAGTATCTAGACTGTATCCTTCCTACTTTCCTTCTTCTCATTCGGGTCATGTGGCCTCCTATTCCGCATCATATGATATCCACCTCAACCAAAGCCTAGAGAAGTGTGAAAATATTAATATTCACCAAGGTTCACAGTATCGGTATTGGAATCGATATCATTTACGATTGATACCATGAATCTCATGGCTTCCTCTACCAGAGCAAAATATAAAACCAAACGTGAAGCAAAGCTTCATATTTAAAACATCAGAAGTAAAAAGTTTTAGATTGGTGGTAGGGCGAGCCAGAATCCTTTGACGGAGAATCCTGGATCGCTCCACCACCAATCCTTTGATGGAGAATCCTCCGTCAAAGGATTATGGCTCGTCCTACCACCAATCGAAAACTTTTTACTTCTGATGTTTTGAATATGAAGCTTTGATTGACATTTGGTTTTACATTTTTGTCACGCCCCAGAACCAGAATACTGGAGAGCGGGGGCAGACATAGCCAGCTACGTATATTAAAATAGAATACATCTCAACTATACGGTCACGGCTGTCTAGATATGAGGGTTTACTACAAGCCAGCAGTCTCTTAAGGTCAAGCCTATTGTCCCAATCTCAAGCAATTAACAGAGTTGCAAGATATTAGAGCATCAAATATATATATATAAGGCGTCCCAAATATTACATATTGGATGATCATGAAGCTAGTCGTACAAAATGATAGGACTAGCAAGAGTTCAGTCATACATGATCAACCCTAGGATTTGTTAATCATGTTTACAGCCCGTAGGCAGACAGTAAGTAAATGTGCATCGAGCTAACAGGTGCTCGTCGGCTAAACGCCTCAAAAGAATAAATTTACATATAAGTGGGTGAAACAAAAAGGGAAAACCCACTCGTGGCCCGGGTTCCGTCTAGTTGTCACCATTGGGCTAGAAGCTTGGTAGATCCTCGGGAGCTGCTCCGAAATCTGGCCACACAAAACCAGCTGGGTTAAACCCCAGAAAGAGCAAGTGCCACAAAGGAGGCCATAAATAAGAACAAAAGCCAGCATATCAGAACATAAGAATAAAAGAAGTACAAGTAGTAAAGTACACAGGGCGATAAACGACTAGGGACGTGGAACCATTTCGGGAGCCAGGTTACAATCCTTAAACCAGACAAGGACCGGGGTTGTAACCCTTCGCCTGAATAGCTCACTGTCTCTACTCATTTATCGTTAAGATAAGTAAAACAAACATGCTCAGGAGATAGCAGGTACTGGAGCTAGACAAGACTTAGACAAGACTGGACACCATCCATTCGCAATCGGCCAAACAAATATTGCGGCTTACTACTTTAACTAACTAGGGTTATCACAAACCTAATTACTAACAAGATGCAAGTGAGAATTCCAGTCCCAAGCCCTGCAGACCATCCAGTTATCCTTCCGCGGGTTGAGAGTTATAGGTGGGTACATTGCCCGGAAGACAAATGTACCCTTAGGTGACTTAGAGGGTGCAACACCCACGGTGTCAAGGCAAGTCAAGTCAAGTCAGGAGTGCGCCGCCACGGGCCACTATCAAGTTATCAAGATAAATCATGTCAGGGTGCTGTCAGGAGTGCGCCACTACGGGCCACTATCAAGTCAGGTTGGTCACGTCAGGAGTGCACCACTACGGGTCACTGTCGTGTTATGCTAGTTCCTTGTCATACCATGCCATGTACAATAGACATTCCAAACATATTAAGTAAAATCAAGTTCATGACAAAAGGCGTAAGGATATAAAATGGGCGTAAAATATCTAATACAATATCAATATATATAGGGCTATAGAAGAGCCAGGCTTAAAGAAAATAAAACCAAATCTCCAAGAGCCAATGATTTGCGCAAGGGGTCAGGGGTTGGATTGCGCAGAAGCCAAGTGCGCCAGGAGGCCAACTGCGCAGGGTGAGCTGCGCAGGGTACCAACTGCGTAGGAGTGAGCTGCGCAGGGTACCAACTGCGCAGGAGTGGATGGCGCGGCAGATGGATTGCGTAAAGGAGGATTGCGCCGGGGTGGATTGCGCAATGGTCGATTGCGCAAGGGTGGATCGCGCAATGGTCGATTGCGCAGGGGTTACTTTACGTATGGCTGGCTTGCGCATGGCTAGCTTGCGCCAGCGCAATCCAGCACAGCACAAAGCACTGGCCAAGTGATTGCGCAATCGGCCATGCGCTAAGGAGCACAGGCCGGGGTGCGCAATCGGCCATGCGCTAAAAAGCGCAAGGCAGAGGGCTGTTCTTCCTGGCCGAGAGCAAGTCCAAGAACACCAAGAACTTCAATTCTTCATAACTTAGCCAAATTAAAACCAAATCTAGATTTTCAAAGTTCTAACTTGAGTAAAATCGAATTCTCTTCCACATGGAAGCATCAAAACATACAAAAATCAAAGTTAAATAGATCAAAACCATATAAATCCGAAAATAGTAAAAACCTAGATCTAGAACAAAGGAAACTCCAAATCATAAAATGTCAAGTTCTAAAGTTGTTCTCCATGGCCTAATCTAGCTAATGGACAAATAAAAAGTGGTGCTTATTTGATGGCAAGGTGCACTTGCCTATGGGTTGGGGAGTTGTGTGGAAGAAGAAAGAAGAAGAAGAAAATTAATGGAGAGTAAAGAGGAGAGAGAAAGTTTGGTGGAGATATAATGAGGGTGGTTGTGTTGTGTTGAGGGTAGAGTGTAGGTTAAAGTGTTCCACTCATATGAACCAAACCAACTAAACCAACTCCACAAAATAAAACCAAGCCATGGTCCAAACCCATTTACGAGAAACCAAAATCTGCAAGTCAAGAAAATAAAATACGTGCCAAAATCAAATTACGAGTACAAATACGAAATACAGGAAATGGGGGTGACAATTTTGCTCTGGTAGAGGAAGACATGAGATTCATGGCATCAACCGTAAATGATACCAATTCCGATACCGGTACTGTAAACCTTGGTTAATACTAATATTTTTATACTTCTCTAGGCTTTAGTTGTGGTGGATATCATATGATACAGAATAGGAGGCTGAGAGAGTCGAATGAGAAGCAGGAAAGTAGAGGGGGTCAGAGAGGGGGCCTTCTTAAGAAGCAGGGGTAGTAGAGAGATGAAGTAGAGGGGGGTCGGTATCGGACTATTCTTAATTGCAATTTTGTTTACTTTGTGTTACGATATAGATTTTCACATCCAATCTGCGATGGATCGTTACTTCGTTGATCGTACATGGATATATAAATGGCAATATGAGAGTAGAATTGGTGTGAGTGACAATTTCAAGGCAGGCATGGAAGTGTTTCTTAAGTATGCCATGAGCAAAGCTCAGTACATGGACGGTAACAAAATCAAGTATCCATATAGTAGTTGTCTCAATAGACGTTACGAAGAAGTGGTGATTGTGAGAGATCATTTGACCCGTAAGGGTTTCGTACGTGATTACGGCCTGTGGTCATCGCAAGATGAACTATATGCGGAAAGACAGGCTGTGTTTGTTGCGGACAATGCTACTTCTGCTTTTGACGAGGATGCTGCAACTAATTTTGCCATCGAAGATGACGTATGCTCTGTTGATTATGGAGACCTGCAGAACCTTGCACGAGAGATGGAGTACGATATGGCTGGGCCTAATTTTGATCCGAAAGATCCTAATTCCGAGGTGAAGGATTTCTATGATATGTTTCAGGATGCAGATACTCCTCTATATCCTGGTTGTGAGACTCATTCTGTACTGTCAGTGGCGATGCGGTTGTTGAACATAAAGTCCGATTTTAACTTGTCGTAAGTTTGCTATGATCGGAATACACAACTAATCAAGGAGGTGTTATCGAAGGAATCGAAAGAGCTTCCAAAAAATTTCTACAAGTCAAAGATGATGGTCCGACATCTGGGACTGGGGTACGAAAAGATAGATTATTATCGCAACGGATACATGTTATACTACAAGGACAACGAGGACATAGAAAGATGCAGCTTCTATAATGCAGATCGTTACAAGCCAGTTCAGAAAAAAGGAAAGTCAACTAGAAAATGACGTCCTTACAAGTATATGCATTACTTGTCGATCATGAAGCGCTTGCAGAGGATGTATATGTCTCTGAATATAGCAGAACACATGACGTGGCGCAGCGAGGAACTCACAAATAACGATGGAGAATTGTGACATCCTTCGGATGGAGAGGCGTGCAAGTATTTTGATTTGTGTCATCCAGATTTTGCTGCAAAGCCTAGAAATGTACGTTTGGTGGTGTGATATGATAGCTTCACCCCTTTTGGGCAGTCAGAATCTCAATACTCCTGCTGGCCGGTCATTCTTACCCTTACAATCTGTCACCATAGATGTGTATGAAGACTCCTTATATATTCTTAACAGCTATCATACCCGGTCCCAAAAATTTGACGAAAAACATCGATATATATTTACAGTCGTTGGTGGATGAGCTGAAATAGCTGTGGGAGATCGACGTCACGACCTATGATATTTCCAGAAAACAGAACTTTCAGATGAGAGCTTCACTGATGTGGACAATCAATAATTTTCCAGCATATAGTATGCTTCGGGATGGAGTACACACGGTACTATGTCTTGTCCGATATGCATGGGAAAAAGTAAGGTGTTCCGCATTAAGCATGGAGGAAAAACTTCTTTCTTCTGTCACCGTCAAATTCTGCCGGCGACTCATCCTTGGAGAAAGAACAAGGACACACTCAGAGCTGTAAAGCAAGAATTTTCTCATCTGCCTGCCAGATTATCGGAATACAATATTTGGGAAGATGTAAAGGATTTTCCCACTGTAATGGAAGTCCAATATTGAACAATCGTGTCGAGGGGTTCGAACACAGCCATAACTGGACCAAGCAGAGTATCTTCTTGGACTTGTCTTATTGGAAAGATAATCTTATAAGGCATAATCTTGATGTCATGCATATCAAAAAAATGTGTTTGATAATGTCTTCAATACCGTTATGGATATTAAAGGAAAGACGAAGGACAATCCAAAAGTAAGACAAGACATAGCCAAGATATGCAAGCGTCCTCAACTAAACTTGATACAAAGGGGAGCTGGTGGACAACTAACTAAGCCGATAACGCAATACACATTGAGCAAGGAAGATAGATTAATAATCTACAAGTGGATATCTACTTTAAGATTTATCGACGGCTATATATCGAATTTGTCTAGATGCGTTGATCTTAATGAACGCAAGCTAAAGGAAATGAAGAGTCACGACTGCCACGTGTTTATGGAAAGATTACTGCCCATTGCTTTGTGAGAGTTGTTGCCTTATGTTGTACGGGTTCCATTGGCTGAGTTATCTATATTCTTCTAGGATATTTGTTCAACTAAGCTGACGATGCAAAATATGGTTGAACTTGAGGAGAAGATTGTCTTAATAATTTGCAAGTTGGAGAAAGTATTTCTACCGGGCTTCTTCGATAGCATGGAGCATCTACCGATTCATCTAGCATACGAAGTCCGTATCGATGCATCTGTTCATTATCGATGGATGTACCCATTTGAAAGGTAAACAAACATCTATATAAATTAAGTGGATTTTACAATTCATTGTTAATTCAAGATAATTTTTCTCTCTAGGTACCTACACCATCTAAAGAAGAAAGTTGGCAACAAGGCTCATATAGAGGCTTCAATATGCGAAGCATATCTTATCGAGGAGGTATCAAACTTTTGCTCCATTTATTTCGATACTCATGTCCAGACAAATCGAAATAGACCTCAAAGGAATAACAAAGACGTTGAGGATGGAGACATATTCAATGTCAAGGGCAAGCCTATTGGGGCTAGTAACAAACGGTGGTTGGATGACGATGAGTTTGATGCAGCTCACCGATATGTCTTGTTAAATTGTGACATACAGGAAGTGAAAGATTTGGGGAAGTAAATGACTACACTTACACTCGTTATAATCTCTAATTTGGTGAAGGAAATAAACCGACTCATTTTTACTCTCTCCATCGGTGTATTTAGAGATGTAGTCAAAATGAGGACACCCGATATTACTGACGGAGGACTTCAAAGAGAGGTTGACTGTAACTTTCCGTCATGGTTTCACAAATACGTAAGTAACTAAGATAATATGTTATGCGGCTACCATTAAAATATATGCAGCTAAAATATTTAAATTCTCAATATGTGTTTACAGGTTTTATTGCCTGAAACAACCCTCATAAATGAAAGCCTTCGTTATTTGTCATTGGGACCGATTAAGCAAGCAAAGACTTGGCCGGTCTATGTCATTAACGGCTTCAAGTTTAAGAAAATTCAGAATGCTAAAAATGCCGAATTTCTCAATGACGGCTTCAGTACAAAGGATTATGGTGTTTGCATAAGAGGCATCATCTACGATGACGAGCCAAACTTTGACTATTATGGAGTACTTCGAGATATTGTAGATTTATAATATCCGGTCCCATATCATATGCATATTGTGATGTTCAAATGTGAGTGGTTCGATACGACACCAAATATCGGATGGAGAATCGATAAACAATTTGGATTCGTCGATATAAATCATCGCAGGAGATATAGAGGGTCTGACACGTTTGTGAAAGCAAGTCTGGCTGTTCAAGTCTACTATACAAGCTATCCAAGGTATCGTAGAGATCAATTTAACTGGTGGACAGTATGCAAGATTAAAGCTAGAAATACATTCAACGTTGGAGACCCAGCATACCAAGAGGACCAGGTCAAAAATCCCTGATACTTGGGATAACAGTCGGATACCATGGATGTTGAAGATATTATTGAGAAAAATAGAGGAGAGAAAGAGGTTGATACACAAGACTTAGCCGTCAACCAGCGAGAAAAAGGTATCTTGTCCCAAGTATTAAGTTTGAAGAAGAAGAAAAAAAATAAGAAGAAGAAGAAGAAGAAGAAGAAGAAGAAGAAGAAGAAGAAGAACTTGATGAGGATGAGGATGCAGATGAAGTCGAGGATGAGGATAAGGATGAGGAGAAGATCGTGGTGGTGGTGGTCGTGGTCATAGTGGAGGTGGTTGTGGTCACATTATGTCCCAAGATACGACCCCATCTACCGAGCCTGACCTAAAGAGTACTCCGAGCACCTCTTCGTACCACCGTCGATCTATCCAGCCAGGCATCTCCGACTTGACATCGCCATCCATTGGTAAGTCGACGCCTGCGATTCCAGATGTTGCCGGCCTATCGTCCGTTCTGCCAGCAGATCATGCAGTTACTACACAATGGGCCCCCGAGTATCCACGGGTTCAGATCCATACATTTACTGGTGAGTACATTCGCGGACCCGTGGATCCTCCGATGCTACCAGAGAGACCGGCACGGGAGTTCAGCCGGGAGTTATGGCCCGCGGGTGAGCTGTAAGTAAATTTGTATTTTATAAGTTAATTTATTAAATTTATTTCATTTATTCAAGTAAATAATCCAGTCGTTGTTTCTTTATAGGTTTTTTCCGTGGCATGCTACCAGGGAGCTAGGGCTAATTATTAGGCAAAACTTCCATGGCCCCTACTTTAATTTTAGTGAGGTGCCCCGGAGTCGTGGTACATCTGGCTCGACCAGATGAGGGTATATATATATCTTTTGATTACTTAATTATTAATTATTCTTTAATCTACTATTTTTTTAATTACTTGATATTGGAATTTGTGTGTCATTTGACATTCTGGTGGCCACCCCATCGCGAGGCGGAGATCATCAAGACCTATAAAAAAGCCGTCGAGAAGAAGCTGCGGGACGTGAAGGATGACATCCGTAGGGGAAGAAGAGCTGGCTTCAGGACGAGTACTATGAGCAGATGATGGAAAAGATGGATACTCCTGCGTTCAAGGAGAAATCGGCGAAGGCGAAAGAGAAGGTGAATCGACAGGCAGTGGGCATGCATATGGGGGATCGAGACCCCACGCAGTGACTTTTGGAGATCTGGTGAGATACCGAAAAATACTTTATTTTTCCACTACCTATTCAGTACTATTAATCTACGAAGTGAATTATATTCTATAAATGTTTCGTACGCAGGCCACAAAGGCAACAAAGGAGGGAAAAGGTCCACGTTCGGTTACCTTATATGATGTATTCGAGCGTACGCACATGGGCAAGAAGGACGGTACCTTCGTCGACGAAAGGTCCGAGCAGACTCATGTAAGTATTTAAGTTTAAGAGATTTATGTTAAAATTGTAAGTATTTTAGTTTATAATTTTTGTGACAATAGTGTGAGGCCTTAGGATTTAGATTATAACTTAGGAAAACTTATAGTAAACTAAACACATTCATTGGATAGGCTAACTATCATGAGGCCATTAGGACGGTTCAGCCTCCTCCTGCCGAGGGTATCGGCGAATCGACGCCTGCCCAGACGTCCTCTTCCATGACCGCTCGCTTCGACGACTTTTTCGTAGAAGCTGCCAACGGAATAAGGAAAAGCGGGCGCATCTACGGCACAGGCAACTTGTTATAGTCGCAGACGTCTTCGAGACTTCCACCCTCGTCGTCTCCTGCTCCCGCGACTTCGGCTGACAAGGATGTGAGGATACAGCTTAGGACTCTAACCACGGCAGTGACGTCCATGCAGGAGCAGATGACCCAGATTGTATCGCAGTTACCGGGATCTTCTACTGCTCCGGGTCCTTCTGCTCCTATTCCCGATCCTACTGCTCATGCTTTCGGTCCTTCTTTCGTCGGTCGTGCTTCTTTTGATCCTGCTGTCGCTTTTCTACCAGCTTCGTCTATGATTCACCTCCTTGACATGATGTCGCCAACAAAGCTACGTCGAGTTCCACAGCACATATTTGATGGCCTGCCAGCTCCTCCAGACAATCAAGATAACATTTGATAGTTTTTTTGTATTTGGATGTTAAAAATTTTGGATAATTTTGAGTTGTTGTGGATATTTTGGTATGATTGTGTGATTGTGTAAATTTTGGTGGATATTTTGGTGTATCTGGATATTGGATATTTTAGTACATTTAGATATTTTGGTGTATTTGAATATTTTGCTGTGGAAATTATTGGATATTGTGTGATATTGTGAATGATTAATTATGTGAATAGGGAATGTTGTGATTTCAGGATTTTTTTTTAAATTCCTGTTAGCGACGGTCTACCGACGGACTGGTGACTAAAGGCAACGGACAAGCAACGGACATTCTGTCGCTAAGCTTCTTGAAGTTTTCTTATTTCCAGTTAGCGACGGATGGCGACCATACAGTGACAGACTATCCATCGCTAAGCTTCTGAAAATTTTCTTATGTTCAGTTAGCGACGGAGCAGCGACAGACAATCTGTCGCTAAGCTTCTGGAAATGTTTTTGGTTTCCCAGTTAACGACGGATAGCGACAGATTGGTAATGGATTGGCGACCATTTTGTGTATCAAAAATTCTCTGATACGCTTATACCGACGTGTTACCAACGGAAAAATCTGTCGCCAATTAGTCGCTACCGATGTATTGCCGTCAAAATTGAGTATCAAAAATTCTCTAATACGCATATACCGACGTATTACTGACGAAAAAATCCGTCGCCATATTGTGTATCAGAAAATTTCTGAAACTCAACTTTGAAGGCAATACGGCGGTAGGTCGTCGCTAAGTCGCCAGAAGAAAACGTCGCACACCCATCGCGAATCCGTCGAACCCATCTGTTACTAAGTCACTACAGGAAAAATGACGTTTGTTGACGGTTTATTTTTTGACAGTCGTGAAAAACCGTCAAAGAAATGGGTTATCTTGACGGATTTAGCCTTACATCAAAAAATGACATATTTTATGTCGATTTAATAATTTTATAGCATAATAGTTGACGGTTTTAGAGAATCCATCAAGAAACATAATTTGATTTAGTGACGGTTCAGTAATAACCGTCAACTAATATATGTGCAAAAAAATTGGCATGATTTTTTCAGCTGCCATTTTGGTAAATTTTTTGAAATTTTTTTAGGTGCAGATCTATGTTGATGCTTGTCATTCAATCCCATTCTATTTATTTCCCGATCATCTCATCTCCTCTCTATTTCTCCCTCTATGTTATCAACTAGGTTGTTGCTGATGGAGAATGAGAACCCAAACTAAAAATCCCCTTCTTCATCCTCTCCAAGTCCCTTCTCCTCTTCTTCCTCTTCCTCCACCTCTCTCACATATAGATCCTTTCTCAATCCCAAAACCCTAATCCCAAATCCATCCAATGTCATCCACAAACCCTAACTCTAGATCCATCAAAGTCCAGAGTTATGATGGCCATGGCAAAGTCGGAGGTTGTCAAAGTCGGAGGTCCTCCTCCTCACGGCTTCCCCGAGTTGTGGTACTCATGTCTCCACCAGATGCTCGGCCTCGTCGAGCAAGGCTACCGTGCGGTGGCGTCCAACTTCCGTCGCTTCATCGACACTGATGCCTGTAGAAGCATGGAAAATACTAAAGAAAATGACTCATGCGGCCAAAGAACCCCATGCGGCTCAGAAAGCCCATGCGGCTCAGAGAATCATACGACATAAGGGACTATGCGGCCCAAGACATCCCATACGGCTCAGAAGACACGTGGCAGGACAGCCTTCTCCTCTGCCCTCTCGCATTAATGGTTGGACGGCTGACAACTCTGAAAAAGTGACAGCCCTGACACTAAAAGAAGTAATCATGACTCTGTCATAATGACGAATTTCTAGGTAAAAGAAAAGAGATCTCTGACACAAATCCTCCGAAAGCCATAAAAATGCCACGTGGCCTTGCCACGTGGGCGTTCGCATACGGCTCACTCGTCATGCGGTTCAGAATAAATCCGTCCTATGCGGCTCAGGTCGAGAAAGCCTCATGCGGCTCAAGCAAAGACTTCTCATGCGGTTCAGAATGAATCCGTCCTATGCGGCTCAGGCCGAGAAAGCCTCATGCGGCTCAAGCAAAGACTTCTCATGCGGTTCAAGAAGATCATTTCCATGCGGCTCAGGTGGATGTATCCCTATGCAGCTCACAAGGATTACCTCCCTGTGGTTCAAAGGCTCAAGGGAGGGCCACTACCCAGACAGCCCTGACACGGGGCCCTAATCATATGCGGCCCAAATTCATATGCGGCTCACTCGTCATGTGGTTCAGATCCCCCCACTGGCTCCTAGGACACGTGTCCTAAGTCGATTAATTTCTCAGATTTACTGCCATCAAAGATTGGGTCAAATCCCAATAATCTGGGACACGTGGCAGGAGAATAGATCTAATTTATTCGCAGACATCAGAAGATCATTATGAGGAAGATTTATTCCAATCAGCATTAATTGCTGAGGGGATTTGGTGTAATCTACACTCGATGGCTCGGATTCGTCACAATAAAAAACGAACGGCCTGGATTGACCAATCCACAGGCCGCTGCCATCTCCAAGAGCTAATTATTGGCAACCCTAAATGATCACATCCCACTATTATAAATAGCAAGGTGCCGTTCCCTTGTAAAGATATACAATATCAGAGAGAGATACGCATATACAGAGAGACTCCCCCAATAATCAGAGAGAAAATACACAGAGAGGGAGAGAAGCCAGAAGAATAATAGAGGGAGAACAAGAAGAGCATTTCTTCATCAACGCCAACCATCCTTTCACAGGAGCCAAGACCGCATACCGATCGTCCAAGGAGTAAGGCAGGACTGTCGTCGCCTTCCCGAGCCTCTATCGTCACCCCCCAGAATCTAAAATAAACAATTGTACTTAGACTGTTGTACCTAGGTTTTCGTCCCTAGGCTTTCTTTGTACAACCGAGTTTGTAACGTGAAGTAAAAGTCCGATCCTCCGATAATTGTTCTGTTCTTTTATATTTTATGGCAAACACGATGGCGACTCTGCTGGGGACAAACTTCTCCACGGCTGAGGAGTTGGTAACGCAATCGGATGCGGCCAAAATTGGCTCCACGCAACAAAAGATGGTCGTCCACTTCGACCAACAGGCGTTCGAAGAGATGCTCTCCGAAGGAAGCGCTGGTCCGGTCCAGAAGCACACCCGCGGAACAAAGGCTCGCAAAGAGTGGAGGCCAAAATCATTTGCTCCTCACCAAGCCCTCGATGGGATACCCTCTGTTGCTCAAGACGGCGAGAAAGACTCTCCTGCGGCCCCACTTCAGACCATAGACAACTCTGCTGTCCCCAAGTCCAGCAGAAGAAAATACTATGATGCTGGACTTGCAGGGGCAAAGAGGAACTCTATGCGATCCGAGTCGCATAAGGGTATTACCCGTAGAAAGAAAGCTCATGCGGCTACATCCGCCAGCCGCATGAAGAAAACTCATGCGGCCACATCTGTCAGCCGCATAGCTTATCCGGCTACAGTTGCCAAACACATGGATGAAACTCATGCGGCTATGGAAGTCAATCGCTTGCAGAAAACCCATGCGGCCACAATTGCCAACCGCATGCGGCCAGCCTATACGGTCGTGACTCCTAGCCGTATAAGAACAACTCATCCGACAGCAGAAGACAACCGCATGCAGACAGCCTGCACGGTTTCCAATCCTAGCCGTATAGCGTCCATCCCACGCTCCTCTCGATCAGTCTTCGACCGTCTCTCGTGCGGTCCTAGCCCTAATGGTTCTCTGGATGATAAGCCAGACCCTGTGTTATTCAATTTGGACTCTTCCTATTATGTACCCGCAAATGCTAAAAAGAAGAAGTCTAGGGCAGCGCGGGCTTGTCAAGCCCAGACAGCTTCCCCAACCTCTGACTATCGGGGCGTCCCGCTGGTTATTACGCGGGCCTCTGATGGGAAGTTGTATAGAACTGCTCGAGTCCAGCCCCCGGCGGCAAACGGACAAAGTGGTTCCTCTGACCTGCGTGAGGTTATCCTCCACAAACGCAAGGAAAGAGAAGGGGCCTCAGTGTGCAAAGAGTCCTCACACGGACGTCACTGCACCCAAATCATCGTCAACTGCTGTTGCAACAACGCGGCAGTGACGGAAGACCGGCCGTCCGTCTTCCAAAGACTACAGCATCCGAGCTCGGAGGATGAGGCACCTCCTATTGTCTCCTGCAATTCCACTCAGAAAGTTCCCGCCGAGGGGAGAGGGAAGAAGACGAGCATCTCCAGCCCGAAGATATCAACCACTATAGCTAAGAAATTGTCGGCTAAACGGTTGTCCTCCACCGGAGTATTTCAACACACCCGTTCGAAGACAAAATCTGCTGCAACGGGAGATTCATCGTCCACATCGCTGGGGGTCGTAGGAATTGGGGATAGCACTCCTCCGAACATCTACAACAATCCGGTGTTCCAAGAAACAACTCCTCCAATAAATACTGATGTCCCCGAGGACATCCATGACTCTCAAGATGAAGCAAGCTCCGAAGCTAGGGGTACTATCCCCTCCGAGTCCGAACCCGAAGAGAACATTCCTACATACCCCGATGACTTCTCGATGCATGGGTATGACTCCGAGGGCACATCCTCCACCGTTCCTTCCATCACTCCTCATGTAAGGACGGTATTCATGATGGACATCAATCAAGGTGGTTCCAGTGATCGCCAATGCATCGACACTTTGGAGGCCATACTGCACGCCTTGGTCAAATCTGTAGACGAGATCAAAACGGCTCTTCCTACTCTGCAGGGAGTAACACCTGACCAAACAAGTGCGGGTCCCGCAATCAATGTAGATTCAAATTCAGCGGTACCGAACCCGGGCAATAATCCTCCCAAAATAACGGCCCCCACCGCGACAGACGAGGCCCGAGAAGTAAGAAAAGAGGTTCAGGAGCTCCGAGCCATGTTCCACGCCCGAGAAAACTCTCAAGACCTCAGAATACGGCAACCATATCCTGCTGAATGGAGGGATGTTCCATTCCCACCAAGATATAAGCCGTTCAATATCAACCCATATGATGGCAAGACCTCAGCAAGTCGGTACATCACTTACTTCGAGGTCACCACCGACCATCTGCCCCATGATGACGCTATCCTCATGCGATTGTTCATCGGGGCATTAGAAGGAGTCGCCTTCGACTGGTACCGCAACCTGCCAGACAACTGCATCCACTCCTTCGCTGGCTTCAAACGCTTGTGCTTGGAGAGATTCTATGAGGTAGGGCAGGACATCACAATGTCTACCCTCAAGGACGTCGTCCAAGGAGAGAAAGAGCTAACGAGGAATTACATTTAGCGGTTTCGTCAAACCGCAATGAAGTTACCATCTGGTAATCCGGATTCCTCCTTGATTGAAATTTGCCAAAAGCGACTACTCCCAACAATTAGTCTCTGGATGGGCGAAAGTTAATTCAAGGACTGGAAGGCTTTTATCATCAGTGCTACAAGTGCCGAAGAACGATTGAGAAAGGCTCGCCAACTGGGGTTGCACATCTCGGAGGGAGAAAACAAGGGCAAGCATCCTAACACCAACAACGACAATGAGGGTAGCCCTTCCAATAATCGGGACAACAGAGGCAAGCAGGCTATGGTGGCCGACACAGCCCAGAAGCCCGAGTCACAATCAGCAGACAAACAATGGCCTCAAATCACTTACTCTTTTGAAGACGGCCACGTCAAGCCTATCTTGGACATGCTCATACAAGGAGATAGAATTCAGCTTCTTCCACCAAGACGGGAGCCTCGGCCGGCTGATCTAGAGAACCCAAAGTTCTGCCATTACCACCGCTATGTACACCATGCTACACACGACTGCTACCAACTGAAACGGTACATCCAAAACCTTATCGATTCGAACGCTCTGGCCATCGATTTCGAAAAGGTAACTGTGGCAGCCAATATGGTGTCCGTACAATTCGGTAGCTTCCCTCCGACGGAAACTCAAGACGGGGTAGTTCCCATCCCTCTGGCGACAATGGAGATTGCCAATCTTCCACCTCCCCGAGATTAAACTACCGGTCTAGTACCTCTCACCATATCGCAAGGAGAAATCATGTGGGTCCATCCGAACCTGGTTCACGAGGTGACTCAGTCCACGATGCCTCCCATTCACAAGAAGAGAAGTGGAAAAGTCAGATCCTGTCGTACCATCTCGGCAGATGTGGAAGAAGTCACGGCCGTTGTTACTCGATCTGGAGCACAATCTCAAACCGTGGCTGAGAACTCGACTGATGATCATCCCCCCACTACCACTGACGCTCCGGGGCCTCCTCAGCCTCCGACGACCGATAAGCCTAGGCCGAAAGAGACTCGCTTCGACAAATTCCTCCGAAAAGAGACACCTCAAGGGCTGGAGAGGCCCTACAACTTCGACATCTTGGCGCAATTGGCCAATACACCAGCCAAATTGTCCTTATATGAACTCCTGAGGCTCTCGAAGGATGTCCGCACGGCTTTGAGCGATGCACTCCAAAATGCCGACGCATACTTGGTTCAGGTCAACCTCACGGAAGAAAATCAGCCCACAGATCTCCAAGTCAGTGTGTGTACAGGAGCGATGCCCAATATCGTCTTTACACCGCAGGATATGCTCATCAAAATCAACCTGCACGATCGCCCGTTATACTACACTGGATACATTGGCGACGTAAAAGTGGACCGGATGCACATTGATCCTGGGTCTTCCATAAGCATCATTTCGAAGGGTCTACTACATCATCTTCGCATTCCGATGCATCGCCTAACGCCTACAAGCACCGCCATCAGCGGTTTTAATTCGGAAAGGAGCTACCCAATCGGGAAGATCCGTCTGAAATGCCAGATTGGCGATCTCCAATTAGAAGTCACCTGCTACGTCATAGATGCCGACACTTCTTACAATATCCTTTTGGGGCGACCTTGGATACACGATTACATGATCGTGCCTTCCACGCTGCACCAATGCTTCAAATATGTCGATAAGCATGGCCTCGTGAGGACAGAATTTGCTGATATCGATCCCTTCAAGGGGGTCGAATCTTATTACTCAGACTCCTGCCTGTATGAAAAATCAAAGAAGCACTTGGGTGAAGAAGATGTGCAAGCTCAGACAGCCATAGAATCAGAAGAACCTCTGACGATCCACCTCCAGGCTCGTAAACCAGGCAAGTTCGCACCCCTTATGGCCACGCTGCGTAAGGATGCGATCAGTCTCTCGGCACAAGAAGAACAGATGATAATCCGACTGCCGAGATTGGGCCAAGTGCCGAGACCTACAACGGAACCATTGACAATCAGGCTGCCAAAAATCGGCCAACCGCAAAAGGGGAAGCTCAATCCCTCTGACAAACCAATGACGATACGTCTTTCCAAGAAGAGTCGTCACCCTGATGCAAGGCCCGGGACTTCTAGCAAACCAACTACTCCCCGCCCAGCATCGAGTACCAGGCTGGGGGTTGCTAGTCTACCGATAACTCCACGCTCTGCTCTGCCAGTTGAACCTTTGAAGATCAAGCTGACTAGGTCGTCCTCTCAGTCTTCATTTATACAGGGGATAGCCGAAGAAGAACCGAAACTATCCAAGTATTTGGCTGCCCACACTGATGTTCCCTCCACAGATGATGTAATCCCCCTAGAAAAGATACCTTATTTCATCAATAAAGGGCTATCTTTGAACTACATCGAGCTCAATAAGCTTTGTACGATGTATGCTATAGAACATGATATAGGCACCCATCTACACACACAGGTGACAAATGTGCACACCGTAATCCAGTATATTCCAGCAGAAGACGCTTACCGCATAATCGAGGGAGAGGATCATCCAATCATCTTCGGTCGAAAGGACGATCCGTGCCCCTTCAACATAAAATAAGTCGATCTTGGGTCAGATGCCGGGAGACTGCCTCTGTATCTTTATAGCCTCCAGTCCAAATATCTCATGCAAAAACGGGGATATGATCTAGAGACTACACCAGGTTTGAATTACGGCACTGGATGGCGACTACCTTTGAAGCCCCCAGTCCCGGCTGGCAAGCCACGGGACTACTACAGCAAAACTCGATGTGGACTGGGGTAAGTAACTCCCACGATGACCTCCGAGAGTTCAGATGAAGAATGTGACTGGCAGTCACATTCAACCGGGTCACCAACCTCCGACTCGGATACCAGCATCGGAGACATATTTAGACAAGTCCTGTCAGTCAATATGGCATTCGCCGACGCTTACGAAGAAGACGAAGACATTCCGAAATCCTCGAGCTAGAGTCGTGGGCCCAACAGCTGGATGCACAATGGAAAAAGCGGTTCGAGCAGAAAGAACCTCCTACCGAAGATGTGGATATGCAGGTCGACCTCGGCAGCGAATCCTCTCCAAAGCCAATCTTCGTCAGTAAAAGCCTAACAGACAAAGAGCGAGAATCGCTGCTGAAACTTGTCAGAGAATATATTGATGTGTTCGCATGGAGTTATGAAGACATGCCGGGGTTAGACCCCGATATTGTCCTCCACAAGCTCAACATACGACCGGACGCAAAGCCAGTCAAGCAGCAACAACGACGCTTCTGCCCAGGCATCATGGATGCGATCGAAGCCGAAGTCAACAAACTAATAGCCAGCGGCTTCATTCGTGAGGAGCAGCATCCTGACTGGGTCGCCAATATAGTTCTGGTCCTCAAGAAGAATGGGAAGATTTGAATCTACATCGACTTCCGCAATCCGAAGGAGGCATGTCCGAAAGACGAATTCCCCCTCCCTATCACAGACATCATGATCGATAACACATGCGGCTTCGAACGCATGTCATTCATGGATGGATTCTCGGGGTACAACCAAATCAAGATGTTTCTCGACGACGAAAAGCACACATCATTCCGAACACCGATTGGCACATACTGCTACACAGTCATGCCTTTCGGTCTAAAGAATGCTGGCGCCACATATCAACGAGCCATGAGTATCATTTTCATAGAACACTTACGCAAGACGGTGGAATGCTATGTCGATGACATCGCCGTCAAGATTTACCGTAAGGGAGATCATCTGCAGGACCTGAGGACGGTATTCGACCTGATGAGAGCCCACCATCTGAAAATGAACCCTACGAAATCTTTCTTGGGCGTATCCAGCAGGAAGTTCTTGGGATTCATTATCACCGCTCAGGGCATTCATGTAGACCCTGAGAAAATGAAGGCAATCATGGAAATGGGTCCCCCGAGAAATCTCTGCGAACTTAGAGGCCTCCAAGGGAGGCAAGCTTACATCAGGAGGTTCATTTCTAACCTCTCCGGGCGATGCCGACCGTTCACACACCTCATGAAGAAAGGAGTCTCATTCGTATGGGACGAGGAATGCCAGCGTGCCTTCGACAACATCAAAGAATATTTGTCAAATCCTCCAGTCCTGGTGGCCCCAGTTGCCGGAAAACCGTTCCTGCTCTACGTACGAGCAATGGAACACTCCCTCGGAGCTCTGTTGGCACAAAACAATGATGCAGGTCACGAACAAGCTATATACTATCTCAGCCGAAAGATGGTTGGACCCGAGCACCGATACACCGCGGTTGAGAAGGAATGCCTCGCCTTGGTATTCGCCATTCAGAAGACACGACACTATATCACAGGACAAACCATACATGTGATATCACGAGTCAACCCTCTCAGAGTCCTCATGACTAAACCAGGGGCACTCAGTTCTCGTCTCGCTACTTGGGCAATATTGCTGTCCCCTTATCATATGACCTTCGTCCCATAAAAGACAGTCAAAGGTCAAGCCCTGGCAGACTTCTTAGCAGCCCACCCAGGCTCGGAGTCCTCCAGAATATATGAAGAGATCCCAGATAAGGTCGCCGACTCGCATGCAACCTCTCACGAGGCTATATAGCAAATGTTCTTCGACGGTGCTTCGAAAACCGGACCTAAAGGCAATATAGTCGTCGGGGTCAGGGTAGTGCTGGTCTCCCCTTCCGGATTGGTGATCAACCGCGCTTATTCCCTCACAGAGCCCTGCTCTAACAATGTGGCCGAGTACAATGCTCTGGTCATTGGCCTCCAACTAGCAAGAGAGATGGGGGTAGAATACCTTGAAGCATACGGTGACTCCTAACTAATCGTCAATCAGATCCGGAGCTCATACGAGGTCCGCCACGAAGAGATGATCCCTTATCACCAAATAGCGATTGACATCATCTCGTCGTTTAAGGGGTTCTTTATCGAACATGTCCCCAGACTCTAAAATATCGAAGCTGATGCCCTAGCAGGCCTTGCCGCTTCCTTAGCGGTGCCAAACCACGCTCATCATTCGGTTGACGTGATAGGCCACGAACTGGTCTGCCCCAAGAACAACGTTCAATTCGTGGCGAGCTATTCCGCCCAGACGGTCGACGAAGCACCAGACTGGAGACAGCCGTTCATCGACTTCGTCGTTTACGACATCCTCCCAGAGAATCCAAAGGAAGCCACTTCCATCAGACGGCGTTCTCTCAGGTTCTTCTACGATACAGAGACAAAGATGCTGTATCGCCGCTCCTACGACGGATTACTGCTTCGGTGTCTGTCAAATGCAGAAGCCAAAGAAGTCGTACGAGAAGCTCATGACGGTATCTGCGGGGCCTACCAGCCCGGCCCAAAACTGCAAGATCGCCTTCGCCGAATGGGCTACTATTGGCCCACAATGGTGGCAGATGCGATAGATTATGCTAGAAAATGCAAAGCCTGCCAAGTCCACGCGGACTTCATTCACCAACCATCCGAGTTTCTACATCCGACAGTGGCGTCCTGGCCATTCGAAGCATGGGGAATGGATATCATTGGTCCAATCACCCCACCTTCCTCCCGAGGACATCGCTTCATACTTGCGATCACTGATTACTTCTCCAAATGGGTGGAAGCTGTCCCACTCGCAGAAGTTAAGACTTCAAACGTGATCAGCTTCCTTAAGCATCACGTCATCTACCGCTTTGGACTGCCCCGAAGGATCATCCATGATAATGGTCCACAGTTTGCAAGCCACGTATTCTATCGGTTTTACGATAAGCACCGTATTCAGAATGTCGCTGCGACACCGTACAACCCGGCAGCAAACGGTTTGGCTGAGGCATTCAATAAAATAATCATCAAACTCCTCAAGAAGTTTGTCTCCTCCAACAAATGCGACTGGAATGAGAAGTTCGGTGAATGCTTATGGGCTTATCGCACCACAGTTCGAACAGCCACCGGGAATACACCATTCTCCCTAGTGTATGGGAGTGAGGCAGTTCTCCCATTAAAAACTCAAATACCCTCACTCCGTGTCGCCCTCACTTATCAATTGACGACGGATGACAACTACCGACGTCGACTACAAGAGTTGGAGGCCTTAGATGAAAAGCGCCTCCTAGCTCAGTAAAGGATCGAGCTATACCAAGCACGCATCTCAGGAGCCTTCAACAAGAAGGTCAAAATCAGAACATTCCAAGTAGGCGATCTTGTTCTAGCAGTCCGAAGGCCAATGGTCATGACTCACAAGACCGTCGGCAAGTTCCAGCCAAAATGGGAAGGTCCATTTGTCACCGAGGCCGTGTTCTCCAACGGTGCTTACCGCCTCGCCAAGCAAAACGGAGACTTGCTTATGTTGCCCGTCAACGACAAGTTCCTGAAAAAATATTATGTCTAAACAACATTCTCCAGATTATTGAGTCATGTACCCACTGGTACCGCTGAACTCACACTCACCATTCTCCAAATTCCCGAGTCATGTACCCGCTGGTACCGCTGAACTCACACCCACAATATTCTAGACCTTCGAGTCACGTACCCTCTTGTACCGCTGAATTCATGTCCCAAATTACCAAGTCATGTACCCGCTGGTACCTCTGAACTTACACTTTGATTCCAACATTCATGGATTGTCGAGTTATGTACCCGTTGGTACCCTTGAACTTACATCCCGGTCACTCTTTTGAAAGAAAGTCATGTATAACCATACCGCTGAACTTTCTTCCTACAAGAGATCCTCCCTCATGATCCACTACCTGCACTCCCAGTGCACAAGAAGGGTAACGGGTCCACAAACTTCCAAGATGGCCATGTCCTCATCACCTCTGAGTCGTCCCATTTCCACCAAAAACAAATCACCCCTTACATAGAACTTCCATATCCTCATTACCTCTGAGTCGTTCTATGTGCCCTACTTCATTGTGCCCACTCCTGTCATATCCTTATTACCTCTGAATGGGAAGGCTCCGTCGAAGAAACCTTCATACTTGCCATGTCCTTATTACCTCTGAGTAAGTATGATGATCCCCTTTCGACATATTACCTGTACCCACAACCGGAGTACGGCAAGGGTAATGGGTCCACAAATGTCCGCTGTTGACCACAAATGTCCTCTGTTGACCACAAATATCCTCTGTTGACTACAAATGTCCTCTGTTGACCACAAATGTCCTCTGTTGACCACCAATACCCTCCGTCGAGTTCACTCCTGCCATGTACTCATTACCTCTGAGTAGGAAGACTCTAAGTTTAAAAAACTTTCCTACTTGCCATGTCCTCGTTACCTCTGAGCAAGTATGTTGGTTCCCCTTCATCCTATTATCCGTATCCTAAACCAGGGCACGCTAAGGATAATAGGCCCACAAATATCCTCAGCTAAGTTTCTTAACACAAACCTACCATCTCATCATGCCCTAGGAGCCCAGCTGCTCTACGACATTCCTTTTCTCAATACCAAGAGCACCCATGACCACTTTGCTATGGCTGCTTCAGGTATCCTGACCAAAAGTTGTTATCTCTACCTAAAACCAAGGTACGCCATGGGTAACAGGTCCACAAATATATCCCCTATGCGGGGGAGAACATCACCACAATATCACAGGCACAGCAGGCAATACAAATGAAGGGTAGAATTGAAAGTACTCTTTATTTGAAGGAAGAAAAGAAGTATTACATATTTCGGGACCATGTCCCTTTCAAAAAAAAAGGAAAAGAAAAGGCCGACTACATTTCAGTAATACTCAATCCTAGGAGGCAGTTTCTCACTGAGGTGGTCCCCCGCTCAATCCGTTGTCGAGCGCGACGCTCGGCCTCCTGGAGTAACCGCTCCTCATTGTCCAAGCCCAGGAGCGCCTGACAGTCATCTTCCAATTTCTTCAAGACAGCCTCCAGGTCAGTCGAAGCTTGAGTAACCCTGTCAGCCTCCTAAACAATTAGCCCCCTGTCATTGCGGGCAGTCTCGAGTTCAGACTCCAAGAAAGTTAACTTCTTCTGAAGTGCAAGGATCTGCTCCCGCGTCTCAGTAATCTCACGAGAGACAGACTCCTCCCGAGCCGTAACGTTTTCAGTCGCATAACTCAATTGATCATACCGATCAGATACGTCGCTGAGATCCTTCAGTATGGCCGGTCTGGTCTTATCCCGAGCAGCTCTGGTCCTCTCTATAACAGCGATAAGGGAATCTCGCTCCTCATTTATAACAGCAGACAGATCAGCCTGCCGTAATACTCGAAGCTCGGCTGATAAGCCTCCAACAATTTTGCCTCCAGAAGCGAAGCCATCCCTGCATCACCAGGAAGATCCCTAAGGATATTTACTTGACCATGGGCGCATCATCGGGCCAAGGTAAAGGAGGTCCCTCTTTCCACAGTGGCCTCGATTCCCCTCTTCAAATGATGATGGAAACTGGCAACCACGTCCTGCAACGCGTCGTCCAAAACTTCAACAGAGGAGGGCGTCAGGGGAAGCCGGAACGGCAACGTCGGAGGAGTAACGCTAGAGCTTGTCACCAGGGGAACGGAGTCCGAGTAGAACGATGAATAGCGGCCAACTCGTCTTCCGCCACCCGGAGAGCTTGGATACTCGGTAGGGCAGAAAGGTCGATTCTCGAAGCCATCGGAGCAGAGGATGACGCAAGGACCATCGTTCCCTGCCTCGAGGAATGGCCCGTTAAACTCGAGCCCCCAGAAGGCCCATCAAGACGAGTCGGACGGTGAGGAGGTACACCCCTCTCCGCCGATGCCCCTTCGGTTGGGGTTGTCTCAACGACGTCCATCCTCGGCACTGGAGGGGCCGGACCTGGATGTCCAGAGTAACAATCAATTAACGTAACCTGAAGAACATGATGATAGAGCAGATAGGCTTCCTCACAGGTTAAGATTCGGCTAATCTTACCAAGGGAGGGGCATGAAGGCTGCGGCTCATCCACAACTGGCATGGTCCCCTCACCCGCGATCCCCGAGTTAAACTCAGTCACGTCCTCTGCCCCCGTCACCTTGAAGGGGGATACAGATTGATCTGCGTCCTCTTGAAAAGGAACAAGCTCATGGGAGTCCCCGTCATCCTGGGTCACCGCCTCGACATCCTGAAACTCTTCTTCTTCCCCCGACACCTAAAAGAGGAAACGAAGACAATTAGGATTGAAACTCAAAGGAAAGAAGGAAGAAGGGATCGAGAGCAGTTTTGTTACCTCTGACGCAGGGTTGACTTCTTCTCTACTTTCTTTTATGGCTAGCGGACGGTGCCTAGTCGCAACCAGCTTCCGGGATCGAGAAACACTACCTACAGGAGAAACTTGCCTGCTACATTTCGGAATAGGACCAGGCGCAACGAGGGACTGGTCCTCCAATATCTTATCTGACAAAACATACAACTGAACCACCTCTGCGTCTACCACTGGAAGGATAGAGTCATCTTTATCATGCTCGTTGCCTTCATCACCCTCAGCAGCGGAATCCAAATCTGGCACTTCGGCTCTAGTCTTTCTTTTCTTGGCCCCTTGAGAGCCTTCCTCCAGACCGGTACCAACAATAAAACTGGTACCTGGGTTAAAACCGACCGGGGGCTTGTTCGCCATGACATGATACAGAGCCTCCATATACAAGATCTCCACTGACTCCTTAATGGCAGGGACCGAGAAAATGGTACGAGTGTGGAACGAATCATAATATTGCCAAGCTCTGATACCATCAAGAAGGCTACCTTCATAACCCAGACAAGAACTGGGGCTGTCCAGACAAAGTTGGCTGTATCCAAACTGCCGGGCAAACCTGCTAGGCAGATAAGGCTCCAGAAAGATAATATTGCGATTACGATACAACAAATGTGCGGGACGGATGTTGTACAGCCATAAGAGCATCTGGCCATCCAGAAGCTGAGGGGGCGCGACACCGTCAATATGTACAGCCTCTATGTCCCTGACGGTAAAGCGAGGGACGGATACGAAAATATGATACTTATCTGCCCTTGCCAAGGCCATCCGGCAAGCCCGTATGGTCTCACATTCCCAAGGCTCGTCATGATAGCGGAAGATAAATGCGTCATCATCAGTCACACCGTCTTCAGAGCCCGGTCTCATCAAAGACGGATAATGTATCAGCAGCCACCCCATCAAATAGTGATAAGGCAACTCAGTTCGTTCAAAATCCTTGGTCACGTCGCGAGCAATGACTTTGGACGTGAAGGTACGAAGGCCACGGTGTATGCTACACACCATGGCCGGGAGGAGAGCTAGCCTGATTCGTAAAACTAACTTCACAGCCGAAAGGATGAAGTTACGACTAATTCTCTCAATAGAACCGACTCCTCCCGAGACTACATAATTTTGTAGCCAGATCATCAAAAATCCCGCCAGAAGCGCTTTTTCGGACAGCTCTTGAGTATCCTGGTAAAAGTAACCGAAAGTGTCAGTCTTGCTCCCGAATCTGTCACTGGTAGTGGCTACTCTCTTAGCCGACGACACCAAGTCCTTAACCGCTTCCCGAGATCGAGGGCGACGAGAGGTGACTCGACCTGAGGCATCTGCCGGGAAGAGATAGTGCACCCAATCCTTGGTATGGGGAGCATTCCCTTCCGAGTTACTATCCTTTCGGGTTATTTGATGGCATGTGCTATAATGGCACAATATCTTCTGGTAAAGAGCCACGAAGCCAGGATACCGTCGTTCCAAATCTTCGAGTTCCTCATTAGTGGAAGTATACGCTTCAAAAGCTTCGTCCCCCCAAGGAAGCTTGGAGACCGCGTGTATTTCATGGAGCGCGAGTCCCATCTCCCATACAGGTGTGTAAAAGGTCCCCGTATGGCAATTGTATATTTCCAGCAGACAGCAGAGACATGAACAGCTTCTTGTTTATGGACAAGCCATGACTGGTGCTTCGGATAGCATGGTAAAGGCCAATCTCACACAAAAAGGCCTCATACTTCTGCAAGATCCAAGTAGACAAATTGGTCCACGAGGGAATAGGGTGTGCCCAACCAGGGAACATCAACCGACCAACGGGATAGGAGCCTTTCCGAGCAAGTTGATTTATAAAAGTATCGGCAGTAGAAAATGTGAAGTTAGGGCCCGCCACATTCAGGAAAGAACCTGGGACCAACCCCGTCACAGAACAGCTAGTATGCACCTTGCCGGCAGTCACAGACTTCAGATTGTTATTATAATGGATGTTCCCCACAAACATCCCACTTCTGGTAGGGGTTAAAGTCTCCTCCATCTTCTGGTCCAATGGGAGCATATTGAACCAAGATAATGGAAAGTGTCGCTCCATCTGGGGGATGCGGATCGCCATCCCGTTAGAAATAAAACTCCAATTCTCCGACACCTCCAGAACATGATCGTTCTCCACGGTTAAGGCGTCTCCAAAAAAGAATGCAGGCTTCAAATACTCCCCTTCAAATTTCTCGGAGTTCATCATAGCATTAAGGAAATGGAAAGACTGATTCTTGATGGCATTCAATCTAGCCATAGGCTCATCGCTCGGAAACTGGTCCGTCATATGCTGAACAATATGGTCGTACCTATAGCCGAGAGCAGCTTGAGCGCTACCCACCAAGAGTTCTCCAGCAGCGTTAACCGGAAGATTTACTGAAGAACAGACAGAGAAAAGTAAGTTAAATGGAGGGATAAAGAGAGCTGATTGGGTGCTTTCAAACCCCATGCGGCTCAAGAAAACATCCATGTGGCTCCATGAAGCTTTCAGAAGTCTATGCGGCTCCAAAAAGCCTCATGCGGCTCAGAAGAACACTTATGCGGCTCCGTACAATAAAAGTCTATGCGGTTTAGCGTCGCTTATGCGGCTTCGCCGACAAAGCGCGCATACAGACACGGTGGTTTTCCTATGCGGCTCGCAGCTCAGCCGTAGGGCGAACATGCGATTTATAAAGACTCGTGCATAAAGTATGCGACGTAGCCATGGCAGTTAGGGTTCTTTAACTCATACATTGTCCTTACCAGTAACGGGGGAGTGAACGTCAGGATGAACATCAGGTACGACGACCGGCGGAGTAGCAGCTGCAGCCGAGGCGGAAGTGGAGGCTACCTTCTTGCCCTTTGCTGCCACGGTCTTCTTGGGAGCCATTAATTATCGAAGAGGGGAAGGACAATCGAGATAGGGAAGGTCTGAGGAAGAAGAAAGAAAATAAAGAAGCCTTCTCTCTCTTCAAACTCCTCCTATTTATAGGAAGACGGGAGAAGGAGGACACGTGGGCCAATGACCAACAAATGAAGAGCGAAACCGACTCCTTGGGTTTCGTCTCCAAGATTCACCCAAGGCGTAAAATTCGAAAGATTTAATGAGCTGACTCTTGGGAATTCCCCCTACAAAGACGGCGCTGAAACGAATTTGAGGCAATTAAAGACCCGCACACGTGCCGAGAAGCTATGCGGCTGAACAGTCCCCTGCGGCTGAACCACCTACGCGGGTGAACAATCTATGCGGCCAAGATCTCTGTGCGGTCAGGATTTCATACGCGGCTAGAAGAACACAGCCATGCTTCTTATTTAAAGTATTTTAATTTTTCAAATTGAAAACTTTGAAGGGGGTCTTGTAGAAGCATGGAAAATACTAAAGAAAATAACTCATGCGGCCAAAGAACCCCATGCGGCTCAGAAAGCCCATGCGGCTCAGAGAATCATACGACATAAGGGACTATGCGGCCCAAGACATCCCATGCGGCTCAGAAGACACGTGGCAGGACAGCCCTCTCCTCTGCCCTCTCGCATTAATGGTTGGATGACTGACAACTCTGAAAAAGTGACAGCCCTGACACTAAAAGAAGTAATCATGACTCTGTCATAATGACGAATTTTTAGGGAAGAGAAAAGAGATCTCTGACACAAATCCCCCGAAAGCCATAAAAAATGCCACGTGGCTTTGCCACGTGGGCGTTCGCATGCGGCTCACTCGTCATGCGGTTCAGAATGAATCCGTCCTATGCGGCTCAGGCCGAGAAAGCCTCATGCGGCTCAAGCAAAGACTTCTCATGCGGTTCAAGAAGATCATTTCCATGCGGCTCAGGTGGATGTATCCCAATGCGGCTCACAAGGATTACCTCCCTGTGGTTCAAAGGCTCAAGGGAGGGCCACTACCCAGACAGCCCTGACACGGGGCCCTAATCATATGCGGCCCAAATTCATATACGGCTCACTCGTCATGTGGTTCAGATCCCCCCACTGGCTCCTAGGACACGTGTCCTAAGCCGATTAATTTCTCAGATTTACTGCCATCAAAGATTGGGTCAAATCCCAATAATCTGGGACACGTGACAGGAGAATAGATCTAATTTATTCGCAGACATCAGAAGATCATTATGAGGAAGATTTATTCCAATCAGCATTAATTGCTGAGGGGATTTGGTGTAATCTACACTCGATGGCTCGGATTCGTCACAATAAAAAACGAACGGCCTGGATTGACCAATCCACAGGCCGCCGCCATCTCCAAGAGCTAATCATTGGCAACCCTAAATGATCACATCCCACTATTATAAATAGCAAGGTGTCGTTCCCTTGTAAAGATATACAATATCAGAGAGAGATACGCATATACAGAGAGACTCCCCCAATAGTCAGAGAGAAAATACACAGAGAGGAAGAGAAGCCAGAAGAATAATAGAGGGAGAGCAAGAAGAGCATTTCTTCATCAATGCCAACCATCTTTCCACAGGAGCCAAGGCCGCATACCGATCGTCCAAGGAGTAAGGCAGGGCTGCCGTCGCCTTCCCGAGCCTCTATCGTCACCCCCCAGAATCTAAAATAAACAATTGTACTTAGACTGCTGTACCTAGGTTTTCGTCCCTAGGCTTTCTTTGTACAACCGAGTTTGTAACGTGAAGTAAAAGTCCGGTCCTCCGATAATTGTTCTGTTCTTTTATATTTCATGGCAAACAATGCCCTTCCCTCCCCCTCCTCCTACACCATGTTCCACATCGTCCGGGATCTCGTCGAGCTCGTGCAAGCTCTCGGGGAAGAGTAAGTGAGTCATTTTTTCTATTTTTGACTCTAGATCAAGGTTAGAAATCCTTTTCCTTTGATATTTTTTCTGATTTTTAGAACTCGAATTCAATTAGTAGTCCACAATAGAATGGGAACTTTTAATCCTCTGCCGGCTTGAAGTTAGGCCGCCACTTCCTCACTGTGAGGTATCAGCCATCAATTAACTGATGACTGGATATAGCAAATGCTCTCACTTTTGATGTCTTTTCTTCTTTCCTGCTTTCATAATGGATGATTTCAAACTCTGGCTTGCAGGTATGGACGATCCGGTCAAATTCGTACGGGATTAATAAGGTGTCAATTAAGAAATAAAATCAGGAAAATATCTGATTTTGTCGATAATCGCTGGCAGGTATTTTGGACTGCTCTTTGTTCAATGATTTTCTCTAATATTCTAAAGCATATATATCTCTTTTTTGTCAATTTAGCTTCGAGGAAAAGACCAATGGTGTGGAAATAATTTTGTGCTTGTAATGCAAGTGAAAAAAGAGATTTTGGAAAAGCTTGGCTTATCAACCTCCACCTACAAAATTTACAAGTCTTGTTTTGGCTTTGGCATTAAGACTGCCAAGATCATTGAAACAATATAGTCAACTAGAATTTCTGAAGTGGACTTTTCCTTACATAATTTTGTGAAAATTTAGTATTAGTCTCTAGATGTTTTCACTAATTTAGCTATTGGTGTAGGCTATATTAGGAGTAATAATCACTTTGGGCTTGATCTATATGATAGAGACTGGTCGGAGGCAAAAAGGAATAGCAACATATTTTACAAAACGACCCCCGGAAGGCAAGGGTATCATCTCCGGAGCAACACCTCAACCATGCTAAAATATCAAGCGCCTTGATGATAATGAAGACCACTGCTCGTATATTGATATCAAATATTAATCCTTCACTGTGACAGAGCAACCCTATAACTAGAAATGCCACTTATTTCCATACTTTGCCTACTTTGGAGTCTGCTTATTTTTAACACGTCTACAGGGGATCCTTAGATGTATGTGTATATATATATGGGTATAGGATTAGACAGAATGCTCTTAGTCAATATTTTGTTTTTTTTTTTGTGGAAATCCTTATTTTTTGCGTCCTGTATTTTTGGGACCCACGTGTCGTATCAGGTACTTGTCCGACATGAGTATAGGAGAACAAATTAGAAGGATACCTATACAGGGATAGAAATTAGGATATCTAGGCATGGACTGCTACGACATATAAATTGGGATATTAGCTTGTATTAGTGTGCTTCAATAAGTGTTTGCTTGTAACCATGGTTTTATCTTATTGCCACATTGCTTTTAAACTTTAAGTTACAAATATTATCCCGATATTTAATATGTTGCTCACAGATATCTGTTTGGTTAAGGAGAGTGGTAGTGTTTCACTTATTCACATAACATTTTTTTACTCTTCTGGTGCCAACAAGCATACAGTCCCCATTTTTGTAGACTCTTTGTTGTTTTCATTCACTTTTGACTATGTTTCTGGGCATTGGTTTCATACACTTTATGTTGGAATTAATTCCTTTAGTTGTTTCTAAAAGATGAAAAGGAAGAAAAGGGACTTTAGTCCCACATCGGAAAATGAGAAAGGATTTGAGGATGCTTAAATAGGAATGTGCACTTATGAGGAGTGTGAAACAACCAAAGGGTTGTTAGTAGGTGACAAGTGTTGTTTTAACCTCTTCATGAAAATGTAGCCGGTGTTGCCACCGGCAACACCGGCTCCGGCTCCGGCACGGGCACGGGCTCGGGCTCGGGCTCGGGCTCGGACGTAGAGGCGATAGTGGCGCATTGTAGACGCACTTGTGCACTTCGACGACACATTCGACTTCTCAGAACTGGTCAGTGAAGTTCAATCGATTTCTAACAATCTTAAAGTGTTGCAAATAATGGCGTCCGAGGCTGCGATTTCGAGCATCAAGGTCATGAATCAGGATCTAGTCAAACTAGATCGCTTCGACGGGACAAACTTCACACGCTGGCAGGACAAGATGATCTTCCTCCTGACAGCACTGAAGATCTACTACGTCCTCGATCCAGATCTGCCACCCATTACAGAACCCACTGCAGCAGATACTGATGCGGTCAAGGCAGAACGCAAAAAGCGTAAAGAGGACGAACTGCTGTGCCGTGGTCACATTCTGAACACCCTGTCGGACAGACTGTACGATCTCTACACAGAAAATCCTTCGGCAATTGACATCTGGAAGGCTCTGGAATTCAAATTCAGAGCAGAAGAAGAAGGTACAAAGAAATTTCTTATATCAAAATATTTTGATTATAAAATGGTTGATACAAAGCCTATACTGGCCCAAGTACATGAACTACAAGTTCTAGTCAACAAACTCAGGGCAGTGAAGATAGAACTTCCGGAACCATTCCAAGTTGGTGCTATAATTACTAAATTACCACCATCTTGGAATAGTTATCGGAAGAAACTACTTCACAGCTCTGAGGATTTCTCACTAGAACAGATTCAAAAACACCTTCGAATCGAAGAGGAATCGAAGGAAAGACAGAAATCCGAGAACAGCGGAGTTTCTAAAGCCAACGCGGTGAGCGCAAAAGGCAAGAGACCTGCAGGAAAGAAGAACTTTCTCGGTCCTAAGAAGGACCAACAAAAGTTCAAGAATTCCAGCACTGCTAAAGGACCCAAGACCGGCTGTTTTGTATGTGGCAAAGCAGGACATTATGCCAGAGACTGTCGGGTTCGAAAGACCCAAAACAGCGAGGTAAATCTCACTGAGACAGATGACATAGTTGCTACGGTGAGCAAACTCATGACGGTCAAAGGGAAGGCTCCAGGATGGTGGTACGATACTTGTGCTACCGTTCATGTTTCATACGACAAAGCAGCTTTCAAGACCTACTCTGAAGTCAATGATGGACAAGAAGTTCAGATGGGAAATGAAGGACATTCAACGGTCGTGGGAACAGGTGATGTGGAAATCCAATTCACTTCCGGAAAGAAAGTAACTCTGACTAACGTGCTTCACGTCCCGGATATGAGTAGGAACCTCGTCAGTGGAGTCTTGTTGGGTAAACCAGGAATAAAATCTGTCTTTGAGTCGGGCAAATTAATTTTGACCCGTAATGGTGTATTTGTTGGAAAGGGGTATACCGATGAGGGTATGATAAAGCTTTGTATCATTGAAAATAATATCAATAAAGTTTCTACTTCTGCTTATATGATTGAGTCTTCTTCTTTATGGCATAGTAGATTAGCGCATATAGGTACTAGCACTATGAAAAGGTTAATTAAATATGGATTAATTTCATGCAATTCTGAAGATTTAGATAAATGTAAAATTTGTGCAAAATCCAAAATGATTAAGAAACCTTTTCACAGTGTAGAGCGTAATACCAATCTACTAGATTTAGTTCACTCTGATTTATGTGAATTTAATGGCACATTATCTCGAGGAGGTAATAAATACTTTATTACCTTTATTGATGATTGCTCTAGATTTACATATGTATATTTATTAAAGCATAAAGATGAAGCCTTTAATGCTTTTAAAATATATAAATCAGAGGTTGAAAATCAACTTGGTAGAAAGATTAAAATACTAAGAAGTGATAGAGGTGGTGAATATTTTTCTTTTAATTTTAATACCTTCTGTGAAGAAAACGGTATTATTCATGAATGTTCTGCACCACGGACACCTCAACAGAACGGACTAGCAGAAAGAAAAAATAGAACGTATCAAGAAATGATAAATGCAATGCTAATGCATTCTGAATTATCATTTAATTTGTGGGGAGAAGCTTTATTTACTGCATGTCATATAATGAACCGAATTCCTTTGAAGAAAATTGGTATTTCACCATATGAGATATGGAAAGGCCGTAAACCTAATATCAGTTATTTTAGAGTGTGGGGGTGCATAGCTTATTACAAAAATATGGATCCTAAAAGGACCAAATTAGGTCCTCGTGGAATCAAAAGTACTTTTGTAGGTTATGCTGCTAATAGTAAGGCATATAGACTTTTAAACTTAGAGTCTAACATTATTGTCGAATTCAGAGATGTGGAATTTTTTGAGAACCTTATTACTAAGAATAAGGATCCAGAAATTCCTGCTAATGAAGAGTCTCGTGAGGAGAGCTCTTCACGGTTAGTTGAAAAACAACCCGAGCTTCGGATCAGCAAGAGAGTTCGAAAGGCTAAGGATCTAGGACCTGACGAAATAGATTCTCAACTTATTTCCTTTTACCTAGTGGAAGGAAATACAGAGAAATTTATTCGAAAGATTCCTATCATTCTTCAGGTGGAAGATGATCCTAAAACCTTTAAGGAAGCAATAGCTTCGCGGGACTCATCTTTTTGGAAAGATGCTATCCAAGATGAAATGGATTCGATAATGTCTAACCACACTTCGAAAATTGTCGATCTGCCCAAAGGGTCAAGACCTATTGGATGTAAGTGGGTGTTCAGGAGAAAGTATCATAGTGATGGTACTTTAAACACCTACAAGGCTAGATTAGTAGCCAAAGGATTTCGACAAAAAGAAGGAATTGATTATTTTGACACATATGCACCAGTAGCAAGAATGACTACAATTAGAATATTGTTTGCGTTAGCTTCATTGCATCATCTTAATGTTCATCAGATGGATGTCAAAACGGCATTCTTAAATGGAGATCTCGATGAGAAGATTTATATGGAGCAACCGGAAGGGTTCTTGCTCCCAGGAAATGAACAAAAGGTATGCAAACTTGTTAAATCCTTGTACGGATTAAAACAAGCACCAAAGCAGTGGCATCAGAAGTTTGACTCAGCCATAATTTCTAATGGCTTTGTTCACAATGTTTGTGATAAGTGTTTATACACTAAAGTATATGGAAATATTATGATATTTCTTTGTCTCTACGTTGATGATATGTTGATCATTAGCAACGAGATGAGTGGAATTACAGAAACGAAGAGGTTTCTAACTTCCACATTCAAGATGAAAGATCTTGGAATAGTTGACACTATTTTGGGGATCAAGGTAATACAAAACAGTGGGGGTTTTGAACTTACGCAGTCGCACTATGTTGAGAAAGTGCTAGACAAGTTCAAACACCTAAAGTTCAAAGAAGTGAACATCCCATTTGATTCAAGTGTTAAACTAGAAAAGAATTCTGGAAGAGCCATCGCTCAATTAGAATATGCAAGTGCTATTGGATGTCTTATGTATTTAATGCAATGCACAAGACCTGATATAGCATTTACAGTTAGTAAAATGAGTAGATTTACTAGCAACCCTAATAATGAGCATTGGAGGGCTATCGGAAGAATTTTTGGTTATCTTTTGAAAACCAAGAATCTTGGATTACAATATGGTAGATTTTCTGCCGTATTAGAAGGATATACCGACGCTAGTTGGATATCAAGTGTCGGAGATAACAAATCTACGACAGGATGGGTATTTATGCTTGCCGGAGGGGCAGTTTCTTGGAAGAGCAAGAAACAAACGTGCATTACCCATTCGACCATGGAGTCAGAGTTTGTGGCTCTAGCTTCTGCAGGACAAGAAGCTGAATGGTTGAGGGATCTTCTATTAGAAGTTCCGCTGGCTAAGGACAATGTATCAAAAGTGTCAATACATTGCGATAGTCAAGCTACTCTAGCAAGAGCCTACAACGAAGTGTATAATGGGAAGTCTAGACATATAAGTCTAAGACATAATTACGTAAGAAAATTGATCAAAGATGGAATCATCTCTCTTACGTATGTGCGTACCAGCTATAACTTAGCTGATCCCTTTACTAAACCACTAGCTAGGGATTTGGTAAAGTCTACCTCGAGAGGTATGGAATTGAAACTCCTTGAGTAAGAGTTCCAACAACAGCGGCAACCCAATCTAATGTTAAGAAAACCTTAACCTTAGATTCAATGGGTAACAACAAACTGTTGATTTGGATGTATACGACATGATAATGTCGACTGTTGCAATTTGAGGGTTGAGTTTATAAAACTCTTAATGAAGTTCAGTAATGTTGACATGTATCTGTAAAGCAACAGAGATACTGAAAGAACTTCACCTATATGAATTTAGAGATGGTGCCGTCTCAGTAAGATCTGGAGTTTATCTTATAAAAAATTCACGAGACAGGATCAGCATATGGCCATTAATAGTGCTAAGCAAGAGATGTAGGCGAAGAACTACAAAAGAATGTGTGTAAAGTAACACCGATTTTATCACAAGGAATAACTGGTTCAAAGCCCAGCTACCAGAGATTTCGATAAAATCTTGTGTTGCATCTACTAAGGTTAGGTTCAAATCGAAAGATACCTAACTGTATTAACATTCTTTAAGTGATGTATTCTGGAAATTCCTTTCCATCATTTATGAAACAAGTGGGGGATTGTTGGAATTAATTCCTTTAGTTGTTTCTAAAAGATGAAAAGGAAGAAAAGGGACTTTAGTCCCACATCGGAAAATGAGAAAGGATTTGAGGATGCTTAAATAGGAATGTGCACTTATGAGGAGTGTGAAACAACCAAAGGGTTGTTAGTAGGTGACAAGTGTTGTTTTAACCTCTTCATGAAAATGTAGCCGGTGTTGCCACCGGCAACACCGGCTCCGGCTCCGGCTCCGGCTCCGGCTCGGGCTCGGGCTCGGGATCGGGCACGGGCTCGGGCTCGGGCTTGGGCGTAGAGGCGATAGTGGCGCATTGTAGACGCACTTGTGCACTTAGGCAACGTGGCATCGGGCGAGCGGCGTAGGCTCGGCCCTCGGGCTTCTCGCGGCGATTCTCGTCCCGAGAATTCCTATTTTTTGCAGCAGCCCACTCAAACGAAAGGGTGAATGAATCTGTGAAAAGATGAATGAATGTTGTTTCGGAAGGGTCGTGACTTCACGAAACAACACTAATTCATCTATAAATACAACAGATTTCTGAGTCCAAAAAAACAGAATTTGAGCATTCATTCCTCTTCCTTTTCTCTTCCAAACTTTCCAGAAAGGTGTTCTTTCCTATGTCGGTGTCTCACAGCGTCTAGTGAACATCCGGCATAAAGGCTGTCTTATCCTGGGTGTTCTGGCGTGCTGACTCCAAGACGTTACCGGAGTGCCCGAAACACTTTAAGGAAAGTGCTATTAAATGCACGATTCAAGCCTCGACGACACATTCGACTTCTCAGAACTAGTCAGTGAAGTTCAATCGATTTCTAACACTTTAGTCTACCATACCTGTCATTTGGATATCTGGTTTTAGCACATAACAAAACTCCAGCTTTTTTGCTTTCAGCTTTTTGTCTGCTAATTGGAGACAATGTGATATAACAATGGACAATTTCACTGACAAATTTTTGTCTCATAAACATATATAAGTTCCCCCTCCCCACTCCCCAACACACACACACAAAACAATAGAAAAGAGTCACACCTACGTGCACCATTTTTTTTGTGGAAGGTATTATCTGTCTTGATCGCTTTTGTTGAAACCTACTTCTATCTTGAGGCTTCTTTATATTAGTTTCATTGTGATACTGCCATTAAGCTGGTATAGGATGATAATTCTATCGATATGGGCTGGAAACTTGTTAACTCTTAATTTGCTTCTTTCTTAGTAAAATTTGGGGCTATTATTACATGCTTGCTTTTCTGTCTTTGTTTTGTATTTATTCTTTATACTTACTTTTTATTCACAGGGACTTGTCCATTTAAAAGCTCTTAATCCATGCTTCTTAATGCTTCCAAACCATGTGTCACGATCCGCACCCTGAGGAAGGGCACGAGAACGTGGGTACGTCCAGCCTACGCCGCAGTGTCGGCGGTAGAACGCTGTATAGTTCATCTATAACATCTAAAAACAATATGATATAAACATATCATCTCCGCACAGAGGTATAATATAACATCTCAATCCTATATCTCAATCACAAGTCTAGGGAAGATAGAGCACGATATGGAATAAAATAAAAATAAAGAACTGAATATATAAGTAAAGTCATCACAACCCGCATATAGATATCCAACACAAATAAATATAAGTCCTGAAATATAACTAAGTCTCAACTAACAATCGGAACAATCCGATACAAACTGAAAACTATAAATACTAGACTAGACTAGGCACCCTCTACTGAGCTAGATGCTCCTCAGGCTCCTGAAGGTCACCCTCATGTGCCCCATAGAAGGTAGGACAGTCACCATCATCATCTGTAATATTTTTAATAGGTCCAGTCAGGACAGGAGCGAGCACAATACATCTCACGCAGTTCATATCATGTTGGGAAATATAAAGCATGCAAAAGAGTAAGAGACATGGACTGTAAAAAAATATGTATAAAAACGAGAGAGATTTAATAACTGGAAATATCTATATATATGATAAGTAAGAACTGTAAGTAATATGTGATTTAGAGCATAAGATGGTTATATAAACGGGTTAGAACATATACAAGATTTCACAAGATTGTACAAGATTTCACATGGGTTCACAAGATTGTACAAGATGGGATTTGATCACATAACCATTTCCTACTCACCCTCCCCAATCAATACACAAGGATCTAGTCAAGTTACGTTACCTTGTACAAGAGGTTTTTATCATGTTTGCTCACGTGATCATGAGAGTACAAGATTGCATAAGAGTATACATGAAAGTGGTGTACATGAAATACAAGACGTTCGTGAAAAGCACATGACAACTGTATCTGATGCGCCCCGAGGGAGATAATATCGCATGACAAGATCCATATAGTACCAATCCATGATAATAACGTGACAGCATCATGTAAAGTAATCTAGAGCAAGAATATAAATCCTAACGAGTATGAAATAATCAGAGAATGTACTCGCCTGTCACCCTAAATGACTGATATGAATGGATGTTCGAACTGGTGTCACAGAGTCCTATTTAGAGTAAAACAGGTTATTTACGTACTTAAATTGAAATAATAAAAATCTGCAATACAAACTACATGATTCTAAGTCAACTAGGTCAAAGTCAACTCTTGGTCAACTTGGTCAGCAATCTAGTCAAACTAGGTCAACTATAGTCAAACTAGTCAACTAGTCTAGGGTTTAGGTCAACTATCTAGTCAATTTAGTCAACTTAGACTATGAGGTCAAACTTGGTCAACTCTATAGGCTAACTCAAATCTAAACCATAAACTTTCATATCCTAGGATATCATATAGTACTAGGCTAAAGTGTTATAACACTTATCTCATAATAGATTAAACTCATATATAATCTAAACTCTATATTGAACTACCCTGGGCTCTCATACATATATCATGAATATACCCTCTCCTAATACTCTAACTAATATATGTGTAACCCCATATCACAATCACACTAGGACACAATACTAACTCCTAAAGCCACTATGACTCCATGTTATTGACACTCAAAACCTAATACACTAGTTAACACATCTAAACTAACCTTCATCCTCTCACTAATCTGAAACTAACATCTGGCATAACTCTAACACTCTAACCTTCACAAACCTCTGATATGCTCAAGGCTAAAGGTCAACTTAAGTGGCCAAAGAAGTGAGCTCATGCCAACTGCCTAGCCACTGTCTACTGCTGCTATGGCTCTACTGCAATGCTTATTGTTGCATTGTTGTCACGACCCGCTCCAGAATAATCGGACACGAGTCGGACACGCCCAGCCTTCGTCGTTAGACACGACGAAGTAAGCTGTACCAAACTAGGGAAATCTAACCAGATAACCATCAATGTATACAATTACAGCATCTACATACGATCCCAGAAGATCACCATAAATCTACTTATATCATAAATGTACTAGTCATCAGGAATGAAATGTACTATAAACTCTAAAACAGTATCTAGGAGTAAGGCTAAACAGTCTAAACCTGAAGCCTCTAGCTAAGTCATGTCTCCATCCTGCTCAGCTAATGTCCCGGACTCTGGCCCATAAGGTAGAATGATATCCTGCAAGTATACCTGCAACATATCCAGTCAGGAGCGGAGCAAAGCATAGTTTCAGGTAATGTACAAGACATCATGATATGAAAATACAAGGGAACATGGTATGTAAAGCACACGAAGGAACATGGTGTATAAGCACGTAAAAGAACACGGCATGTAAGAACATGAAAGAACATGGTATCACATAGTATAAGCTCAGTGTCACGACCCGCACCCTAGAGTAAGGGCACGAGACGTGGGTACGTCCAGCCTACGCCGCAGTGTCGGCGGTAGAACGCTGTCCTAGGTCACAACATCTAACAATATAATGCTAAGCAGTTTATACTCCCCGAATGGGAGTGACATAGCCGAATGTAAACTCAATCATAACTAAGGCAGAAATATAAGATAAAAAGATACTGCTGAAATGAAAGGAAATCCACAAGTACAAACAGAGAGTCTAAGTGTTTAAACATCACAAATCCCCAGTATTAAATATGTACAGTCATCCATAGAGTAATGTAAATGAAAACATCCTAGTCTAGAGGAGTGTCGTCCACAGCTATAGGGTCCGGCTGCTGGTCCAAGTCACAGCTGTCATCTAAGGTAGCCCCATAATATGTAGGGCAGCCAGCCTCGTCCTCATCCTCTGTAATATTTCAACAGGTCCAGTCAGGACAGGAGCGAGCACAATACATCTCAACAAGTCATAGCAGGAAAAGAAAATATAATCATGCTAGAGAATAAAATACAGGAAACTGAAGAATAGCATAATGTAAGAGAGAGACTGTAAGTAAATATCTATGATATATAAAAGAGAGACAGTGCTAGTGATTAAGAGTACAGGATAAACATGTGAATGGCTAAGGATTGATTCAAGATTACACTACTTGGATTTATCCACATGTTCATTTATACTCTCCCGTCCCCAATCAACACTACACCAAAATGGTCATTTTGGAACGACAAAAGTCCGTTCCAAATAATTTTAGGAACGCCTAATTACCGTATCTATTTTTGGGCTGCCAATTTTGTTGGAACGGAAATAAAGCGTTCCAAACAACGTTTATTGGAATGCCATAAAAGCGTTCCAAATAACGTTTCTTGGAACGCCTTTAATGCGTTCCAAAAAAAGTTTCTTGGAACACGTTAAATGCGTTCCAACAAATGCTACTTGGAACGCCTTTAAAGCGTTCCAATATTGAAACATCGTGCCTAGAAAATAGTTCCAGATTAATTTTTTCAGCACATGCTGGAACGGATAAAAAGTGTTCCAGTATTGGAACACCATAAAAACGTTCCTAAGGAAGCGTTTCAGATTACGTTTTTGTACCACTTGCTGAAAAATGTTCAAGTTTTGGAAAACACATTCTGAAACAAAGCGTTTCAAAACCTGTAACGTTCCTAACATAAGTAGTTATGCTATGAATTTCAAAACCTGTAGGATTCCAAGTGTAGAAGTCTGTAACAAAATGGCGATTGACAAGCTTGTATAAATTTTGAGATTTTTATGAAAGTAAAACTCATTGTAATATACACGAAAGTGAACAAACTTCCATAGCACAAGAATATGGAGAATGAACCATGTTAAGACTGCATACACTAATAAAGTTGTAATGTCATACATAAACATTGTATATATATGTTTAATACAACAATACTAAACTATCATGCTGAAAAAACATCTGAGTTGCGAAAATAATTTGAGCAGCAGAGACTAATTCCTTCTGACCCTTTACGTTCTTGTTAGTGCCTGGAGAGATGACAACCGAGGAAGCAAAACATGTGATGACCTGTAGACGTTTCAAAGATCGTTTAAAACCATGACAAAATAATTTGACCACAACTTATTTCAATTTGGGGCATAAAGAAAAAATAAATACGGAAGAAAAAGCACAAGAGACGGGAGATTGGTTCTTTCATTTCTATGAGACTCTAGTAAAAGCACAAGAAATTACAAATATTAATAATACATAAAAAACATTTGTATTCAACCGTAATATATTTGTACTCTGGTAAAGAAAGCACTTGTCAAGATGGAGCTGGACGAATGGATAAGGGAGAGAGATGGAGAAGGGAAGTGGGGTTTTTGATGAATGGAGGAGTGAGACAGAGCTGTATATATAGGCTAAAAAGGGAGTGTGTGCCATGTATAGTTCAGTCTATTTGGCTGTGTTCAGTTTATAAAAGTTTATCCAAAGGGTGATATAATAGTAGTATCTAGGACAGCGTTATATCTGTGAAAGCTTACTAGATTAACTGCTATGCATCAATTACTTCTCTAAAATTTGTGACTGGTTAAACTATCCATGACTGCAGGAGAGGTGATCCCAATATTTGTCGTGAATCACAGAAAACCTAGTTAAGAAATATGGCTCCCCTTATTGAACATGTGTTGAGAATTTATGCATGTTATCTGTCATGCAACAATATATAAATCTCCTCTAGCAGTCAAGTCTGAACAACATGTAGAATCTCACTTATTTATAGGACATCAAGAGCCTCCAATTTCTATAAGGCTATGGACACTTCGAGAGTTTTCAAGAACTCTGTTACATTCTAAAAAATTCTGAAATCTTTCCGCTAAACTTTCGTTAGATGATAGTTATGCAAATCCGTTAGAGATCCGTTAGTTGTGCTTAATAAACTAGCTTTCTTGTAAAGAAGGGTAGAAGGGATGTTCGGATGAGTTAGGTTACCAGGAATCTGAGCCTTTAGAATTAGGAAGTGACTCAAATTGTCTCTCCTGCACAAGGGAATCCTGCACAAGGGAAGAAGAACACAACAAAAGTGAACTTAACATTGATACCAAATGAGGCTAAACAATTTATAATAGGACTGAACCCTATTCTAGAGGACTGAACTATCAAGTGTATTAATAGAGACTTATCATAAGTATACAGGACATAACTTAAGTTATATGGATAATGAATGAAAGGGACTAATCTGAACAGTGACTAATCCATGTGCAAGGGTTGCACAGGTGATCCTTCTCCTTACCTGCAGGTAGACACCACATCCACACTCTCTGACACACTCATGAAACACACACCCAATACCACTATTAATAGGCCTACTACTGACTGAACAAAAGGGTTGATCCTAATATGGATACAACCCTCCTAAATGCTCATAATAAGGATATGAAGGATATGGACCTAAATGTGAAAGGGCAGGACAGTACTAAGTGGAATAAAGATTTGATCAAAAGGAAATGCCCAGGAAACCCCACTCGAGCTCACCCCTCCATCTCTTCTCTGATAACTCATGCTTCTAACAATTGGACAGATGACTCCATTGTATGGAGGTCTGAACTAATATGCAGGACCCTACCATATACCTGATACTCCAATATTGAACCTATAGGCAGGACATAGAGCATGTTGGCAGAACCAAAATTATCTTAAACTCAATTCTAAAGGAAGCTGAATGCAAAATCGAAAGGGGCGGGATAATTGCAGCAGTGAAAAATTTAAAAAATAGTGTAATGGACCCTTGAATGAGGTCTGAACATATGAGCTCATAGGAACTGGACTATATGTTATATGGAGTACTGCAACATGAAAAAGGGAATTAATACCCATACAAACACATATATAAGGACTAATCAGAACCAAAACCAACATACTCATAAGACTGCAATTCAAAAGACTATGTGTGAAAAGGGTGGTTAAATCATCATTTAAAAAAAACTTCATGCATTGAACCAGTGGCGTAGCCAGAATTTTTCCTCAAAAGTCTGTTACTTTAAAATGTTTACTCCTCCAGCTCTATCTAGAGAATTATATGGTGGCAAAGACTCTTGTAAATATTAAAAGAAATACTGCTACTTGCGGCTTCAAAGATCAATTTTCAATGTGGAGACATTCTTGATTGCATCAATCATGTTCACTATACACATTAGACTTCTCACTCACAATGACACTTTCTTTGGCACTTACAATTATGTCGTGCCTGTGCAGCTAAAGAGGATTTGGCAATATATGAATTTTTTATATAAAACTTCAAAAATTCAGCGGGCGCAGCTGCGGCCCCTGGGGACCAGCTGGCTACGCCCCTGCATTGAACTATGGCTAAAAATTAAATGTACAACAGTCTATTTGTATAGAGTAGAGTGAAAGTACTTCAGATAATATAATGTAAAACTTGAGATTGGCCAGAAATAAATCAATAAATAGACAAGCTTCACAATTTTGGTATCACCGGGATCGATAGTATCGACACTATCAACGATTTCAGATTCAAAATTGGAGAAAAAAATCAATTAATAGGCAAGCAGAAAATGTCATCAATGACTTGCCAGAAATAAATCCCTCAACACAAAGTTGTCTGCATTAAGCAATAGGGCCCTCAATAGAAACAAACTCACCAAACCACAACCTTTACTGAAATTGGAGCATCTGAAGTTATGTAACATCTCCTCTAACAGATGTATCAAAACTGAACAACATGTAACTTAAACATGTATCAAAACTGAACATGTAAAATTTTAAAATCAAATGAAACGATGACACTTACCCTTAAAGGTCGCATATTTGATACTGGACTTTGGTATTGAGTATACTGGACTTTGCCTATCCATGTAAAGTTCAAGCGAAAATAAAGTTAGCGAATGTATCCACAAAATAAGACAAGCAAGGTAATCAATTTATGTATTATTAATCATTGGAAAAGTATGATAAGAAAAATGCTCACAAATCATGCTTCCACAAATTTGATGTGTGATTTGGGCCATATCATATTATTATTATAATACTTATTATTTTTGTCATTCATATTATTATAATTATAGAACTTATTTAGCTTGTAGGAAAGGGGACACATACTCTTCCCATTCACTCAAGTCTGCAAGTCGATTGAGAACCCATCTACGCACTTGCTCAAACTGAACATGGCTGAGCTCGACAACTCTCCCTATTTCCAAGGGTTTCTTATCTGTGAAGTCAACACTCTCATCCAGCCAGTCTTTTCGACTAGAATTATGACCAAAAGTGCTCGAGTTGGGCATATACTCCATGCAATATATTACAGATTCGTCTACAAGGTAAGCCTCAGCTATCGAACCTTCAATGTATCGCTTATTAAGGATATATTCTTTGTAGCACTTCATCAATCTGTTAGAAAAATATATACACAAACTATATCACCTATAAATTAATACTAAATGTTAAATATAGAAGAAAACAATAAGAGTGTACCTTTCAAATGGATACATCCATCGAAATCCAACCGTCCCACACGATAGGGCCTCATCAGCTAGATCAACCATTAAGTGCATACTTATAACAAAGAAGGAAGGTGGAAATTCTTTTTCAAGAACACACATTGCCTCAACCAACGCCTTCTTTGCTTGCCTAAGCTCTTCTTTATTGATCACCTTGGCACATAAGATTCTAAAAAATAAGCTAATCCTCTGAATTGCAATTCTTATGTCCCTGTCTTTATGAAAAGTATGTCTCAATAATACTGGAAGCAAGTATTGCATAATCATATGATAGTCATGTGATTTGAGCCCCCTTAGTTCAGGAGGCTGGATGGTGACACAATTACTCAAGTTAGAGGAAAATCCGGTCGGAAGTTTTAAATCTTTCAATGTTCGACAAAACTCTTCTTTTTCCTTCTTTGTCAAGGCATAAGATGCTTTTGGCATTGATATCTTTCCTGTTTCTTCATCTTCAACTACCCACAACTTCTTATTTACCCCTAATTTTTTCATTTCTTTTCGACCTTGTATCCCATCCTTTGTTTTCTTTTTCACATCCATTAACATGTTCAATAAGTGGTCTGTGACATTCTTTTCATTGTGCATAACATCAATATTGTGTCTCACTTCAAGAAACTTCCAGTAAGGCAAATCAAACAAAATAGACCTTCTAGACCATGGTGCTGCTTTAGTAGATGTCTCTTCTTCATTATCATCTTCACATACCTTCCTTTCATGATTCCGGTTTTGCCTCTTACGCTTTCCACGAGTAGCTTGCTTCAATCGTGTCCTTTCATTATTTTCAAGAATTTTGGCTATCTTTTCTTCAACTTCTTCCCCGGACAATCTTTGTTGAGGAGGTCGTTGTTCGAGTATTTTGTTGAATCTTTTATCACTTCTAAACTTATGATTGGAGTTCAAGAATCGTCGATGGCCGTGATAATATACTTTTGAAGAGTCTCCAAGCCGCATAGAGTCGATATCATCCGCACACACTGGACAAGCCTTATAACCATGAACAGTACAACCAGATAGATTCCCGTATACAGGAAAATCATGGACCCCCAAAACAACATCGCCTTCAATATAAATGTGGTTTTGGTAAATGCATCCCACGTTGACACGCCATTAAACCACAGCTCTTTCAACTCTTCTACCAAAGGTTCTAAGAATATGTCGAAGTATTTTCCAGGTCCTATGGGTCCAAAAATTAACAATGTCAGCAAAGAGAACTCTCTTTTCATGCACAACGATGGTGGAAGATTTAACGGTGCTAAAATCACTGGCCAACAACTGTAATTGCTACTTAGAGTTCCATATAGGTTGAAACCATCTGTTGATATTGCAAGTCTTAGGTTCCTAGCATCTGCTGCAAAATCTGGCCAATGAACTTTGACTGAATCCTACTGGCCTGAATCACAAGGATGTCTCATTAGATTTCCATCACTCTTTGACTTTTGGTGCCAAGTCATTGCCTCTCCAATATAAGGAATGCTAAAGAATCTTTTTAGCCTTGGAATCAAGGGAAAGTATTTCACAAATTTTGCAGGTTCTTTCTTGATATTCTTGTTTCTCTCTGTATCTTTTTCAAACACAAGTTTATACCGACTCACTTCACATTTCGAACATATATGGAGATGTTCGTATTCCTTACGATATAGGATGCATCCATTCCTACATGCATGGATGGTTTCACATTCCATTCCCAAGTCTTTAATCATGTTCTTCATATTAGGATAGTTTTTTGGAAGATTGCAATTTTTCGTAAACAAGCCCTTTAGCCACACTAGTAATGCTGTCACACTAGTGCCCGTCCACCCATTCCGTGTCTTCAAATTTTGCAACTCAACAATGGTGGACAATACTGTTTTCCCCTTAGGGCAACCCGGATACAGAGGTTCTGATGCCATATCCATAAAGCTTTTATGTTTTTTGCTCTGTTTTATCCCAGGCTCAACAATTGTGTCATCTCCCTCTTCGTCTTCATTTGTTACACTCACATCAACAGGTGAATGCTCGGCCTCCTTGGTATGAATATTATATACATCGTCAATGAGATCCTCCAGTCTAGGCAAATTTGATTCTTTAATTGGTGGCCCTTCAATTGGGTTAGCCATTGTTGGTATGTTTCTCCTTAAATCTTTTGCCTTTTCTCCATGATGCTTCCATACCACATAACTTTGGTACATGCCATTCTTCAACAAATGAAGGCTAATTTCATCGAGATCTATGTGTCCCTTCGAATTCTTACAAAGCTTACATGGGCATGGAAATTGTGTTTGTCCGGCTGCATTCTCCTTAACAAATTTCACAAACTGTTGAACACCTTCGATATAACTTGTACCACCCCTTTTGCTCATCCACGATTTGTCCAAATTTATTTTTATTTGTAGTATAGTTTCCCAATCCCGACAAAATGTACAATCATTTACCAAGTGAAATTAAAAACAAAAATAATATGAATTTGAAACTAAGAAAATTATTTACTATTATTATAATATGTGTTAACAAATAAAATAATATAGAACTAAGACTAAAAAATGATTTTAGATTCCTATCTGGATTCAGATATAAAACTAAGACTAAAATATGAGTAAGTACTGGCCCAGCATCGCCCCAATCTGTACCCAACATATTATTGATGTAGAAACCTACTACAACAGTGTTCTTATTTGATGTAATATTACAGATTAACTGATACATCATTCTCTTTACTAAGTGCATTCAATTAAATACTTACTGGTTCTATGAATTTGATTGATCACGAGAAAGACTCCATGGATCTCTTAACAGGGTTGAAGAAGATTATTTTTCTACCAAATTGTATTTCTTAACGGAGTTGAAGAAGGTATTTTTTTGTATTTAAGTTTGTCATGTTGCCTCTATAAGGTTGACATCTTGGAAAGGATCTGCCTATAAATGTGTTTCAGTTTTGGTTTAGTTCTACATTTAATTTAGACATTCGGCTCCCTAACCACAACAATCTTTTGATTAAGAAGTTATGATTCCTTACAGTTTGGGTGTAGTAGAACCACATACAGCCTTACCATGCACCGAATGGGAGCTATGTATGTAAATTATACATGCATTACAAATAAAAATCGATTATATGTATTATTGAGTGATTCTTATGTATTTGGGAAGTGAAATATTTTCATGTTGGCATGTATTTTATCTCTGTTTGAAGTTGATTTTTGGATATTTGGTTTCTGTTCAAATTCTGCCAACAAATATTGATATTAATATATATGCAGTAGCAGACTTGCAGGTCATTCTCTGCCAATGTACTAACTATAATTGAAATTAGTCAAATATATGCTCTGATGGGATATGATTATACAAATGCTTTAAATTGGGTGATTTTGGAGTGAAGAAATTGCATGATTCTGGAGGCCATCTAGGAAAATCAAAATTGTGGACAAAAAGAACTTGGACCAACAAATGTTTACTCAAAGATTATGATACCGTGCAATATTTGCCACGTTAGCGAATTGCCTAATTAAGAGAGGGGGAAAAAGGGAATGAAGTAGTTTTAATGCAAGTTGCGAATAAATGAAATGTCATTTAGATTATGACATAGTGTACTTGGTGACATTTAACATTTTCTGTAGTAGGTAGTACAATCAAAGAAAATTCAAGGAAAAGTTTGCAGTACAATCAATATCTTGCTTATCAGTTATCGACTACTCATACTAGTAGCCAAGCTTCTCTCAGATATCATAATATGAGAACATTCAAGGATCCGATCCATTAATATTGCTGAAACCATGAATTAACTCCTAATTGGAAGAATATTCAATATAAATAGGTACTCACCTGTGCCCCTTAGAAATGGAAACCTTAACCCCAATTGAGATGGAAACTTAATCCTTCAATCTTTTTATCACTTTCAGCCTACAGGAAGAATACCTGCACCATACCATAACCTTTAAAAAAATATAGAGGATTGTAAAAGTTGGCCTTCAAACTTCTTAGTAAAAAAAATACGAGGAAAAAATTAGAAGAAAAAGAAACTTATGTTTGGCATCATAGTAAGTAGAAAGCACACCAAATCCAATAGAACATCACGGTCTAATGCATTTCCAACTCCAAATACACAAATAATCAGCAGAATCCATTTTTTATGACAAATCCATACTTCAATAACCTTGTTTCCCATTATTCCAACATAATTTTTTATAGGAAACGTTAGAAAATGCTAAAAGTCACAAAATAACTAACTCCCATTGGCATCATAGGGAGTAGAAAACAACAGAACATCAGAATATAATGGGATTCGCACAAATACCTCCAAGTAAGCCAAATTTCCTCTCCTTTTTTGGTGTTAGAGTTTCACGAAGTTGATTAAAAAAATGTAGAGATGTACAGTACTGGTGATTTGTTGATTAATTTTCGTCTTTCTGAATGTTTCAATGAGTATATATACATACAGATTGTTCAAGAAATCATGTTCCGCTTTTCAGAAAAACAGCTCCTTGGTTTATTTGTGAAGATTCAGAATATATATTTGTTACTTTCATGGAAGAATTAACTGTCATGATAAATTTAATTACTAGGAAAGGTGTGTTCTAATGCTGATCAATCTTACATTTTTTTAAGTGAGTATAGATTTGGAGGACTCTTTTTGGGGAGAAAAAGAAGTGATGGCTCGAAAACTCTAATTTTGTCCCACCATTCTTTCATAATATTCATTTTTGTAATCTCATTTTCCTATACTTGTTAAGGAAATCTCGAAAAGTTTTGCACTTCTGATATCGTATCAGGCAATCAGTAGCAATTAATTGTTGAAAATTATGCCAAGCTTATAAACAAAATAAATTTTAACCCATAAATTAACTGTTGAAAATTATATATTGTTTCCTCCAGCATCACAGGACTACGTACCTGGTGTAGTGTGCTTAAAACTAACAATCACTAGAATTAAAAAATATATATATAACGAATTAAAGCAACAAAAGATCAAAAAATCCTTGCTTCCCAGATCCAAAACCTTGTTTCCTACCAGAACCTCATTCCAAAATCTATTTTTTACCTGAACCAAATCAACCAAGAGATCAGTATACTACAAAAAAGAAAGAAGTAAAGATCCTCGTTATAAAACACATGAGGATCCCGATGGCCGATCTGATTCGAGAATTTTTTCCATCTATGAGAATTTCATCTCTGAATATTTTCCACCAAAAAAGGAAGACGGATTTGAGATTTTAACCCTTAAATTATTTTTAGGGTTTCAAAATTAATAAGGGCATACAAAAACCTCAAAGTTCAAGAATAGCGAGATGAAAACGGAGAGACTCGACGCTTCAGACCCGCCAATGATTTAGACGGCCGTAATCCTGATGCGATGTTGTGATCCCGAAGGCCGTGATCCCGATGACCGTGATCTCGACGGCTAAGGATGGAGAGGAGGACAGCAACACTCGCCGTGATCCAGACGCCGAGGATGGAGAGAAGAGGATTGCCAGAGATTGAGGATTTTCCCGCGTGTCGATTTTAATTTCCGCCAAAGAGGTCGAGAAGGATATTACAGAGAAATAAAAAAAAAGGGGACGCCTATGCCTATGCGTGCCAATGAGAAAAAAATAAAGTGATGTTTTGTTAGGGTTACGTGGGATCACGTGAACTAAGAATTTAATATTTGGAACGGTTTTTATGAGTTACAGAATAACTAATTTTTATTAAAATTAAAAAAATTATATTTGGCACTCTTTTTATTTTGGCACACTTTTGTTCCGTTCCAAAACCTAGGCACACTAAATAGGCGTTCCAAATTAAAATATGTCTAGTGTTCCTAATTAGCTATTTTGGTTTAGTGCAATACACAAGGATCCAGTCAAGTTACGTTAAGATTCATGATTATACTACGTTGCCCATAAAGGGTGATTCATTAATTTATTCGTGAAGGCTCGGTGATCATGAGGGTACATGAGTCACTAGCTGATTCCCGAAGATTCATGATAATAGAAGCAAGAGATAAATGATGTAAGTGAAACACACGAGACAAGAGTATCTGATGCTCCCGAGAGGGATAACATCTCATGAAGGGATCCATATAGTACCAATCCGTGTTACCAACGTGTCAGCATTAAGTAAGATAATCTAAAGCAGGAAATATAATCCTAAGCAAGATATGAAATGATCAGAGAATGTACCTGCCTACTATCTGAATGTCCAAGATGAAAGTACTGTCCGAGGAGTGGTGTCTGGCTCCTATTCAGAATAGCACAAGTCACAACAAGTCTAAAATGGTAACATAAAGTTCTACTATGCATTCTACATGATTCTAGGTCAATCTAGACCAAAGTCAACTCTTGGTCAACTCTGGTCAACCCTAGAAGTCAAACTAGGTCAACTATGGTCAAACTAGGTCTAACAAGTCTAAACTAGTCTAACTAGTCTATTCTAGGCCTAATCAAGACTAAACAAGCCTAACTAAGCTCTCACTAGTCTAACAGCACACCATAGGCTAATACCACATATATATACATATATTACTATTCACATATACCAAAGAAATGCCTAACACATTAGCTACTACACACATTGAAATTCCCTCACACTACACTACCATCACACATATTCACATAGGTTAGACATGCTATATATAGCTATAGGCACACTACATATATAGAAATAGGTACATGGTATTTCATAGAGAGGGTTAACCATATGATGTGTGTGTATGTGAGTACAGTGAAAGGAAAATTTAGAAAACAGTGTGTGTGTCAAGAGGAGCAATGTGTGTATACATTATGAAATGTATGTGTGTGCTAGAGGAAAAACATGTGTGTATACATTATGAAATGTGTGTGTGTGTGTGTGCTAGAGTGAAAACGTGTATGGTGAACATGATTGATAATGAACCAAGTCCCTGTGCGTGTGTTCAGGAACATGTGAATGTGGGTGATAGTGTTACAATGTGTGTGAGTACATAGTGAAGAGAATCAAAAATTCAGGTTGGAATCAAGACAGTGAGTGACAGTGAAAATGTGAACCTGCGTGTGAGTGTCAATATGTTCATGAGTTCTCAGATTTCCTTGTGTGTATTCTCAAGTGACAGTGAACCAAATCCCTATGTCACGGATATGGGAAAATGACAGGAATGTGTTTTTGTGATTTAAAACCAGTCCCAATTCAATACAAACCCAATTCAAGTCCTATGTAACAAACTCAGTTTTCTGTGAAAACTGGAAACATATGGCAATGTAACCTTTAACTGAGATAGAAGTCTCAGGTTACTTATTGACATCTGAAATAGGAAAATCATTCAAATGGATCATATAAACTCTTATTCCTTGTGTCTCAGGATTCAAACAACATTGAAGAATTGACAGGTAACAAGTTCTCAGATTTTGATTTAAAATAGTGTAACAGTTGTGTTCTCAGGATTTCGATTTAAAATAGTGGTCTTCAATACTAGTTAATGCAACCCAAATCAAAATGCCCATTTGAAAATAAATGTAAAACTGAGATTGACATAAAAGGAATACTGAATGGATCTCAGTTTTGGAAAACTGGGTTCAAATGCCCAACTCAATGTGTATCAGTGAACATATAATTTCCCCCTGAAATTCGAATCCTCCTGCATCAATTCAACACAAAAACAGATCCCCACAACCCTAACATGCTATCTAATGTACAGTAATTAACCATAACTAAAACACATGATAGTTTATCATTAAAAAGTAAATTGAAATGAAGAACAGTTCTATTAAGTGAGTATCAGTGAACATTCAGTCCCCCTTGAAATTCGAACTCCTATTCAACAATTCAACACAAAAATATGAATCCCCTACAAACCTAAACATGTTACCTAATATAACAGTAGCTGAACTATATTAATTTCATTGATATTAACATTCAAAAGTAATTCGAAAAGGAAGAACAGTGCACAATTTTACTGATACTCGACAGTATCAGCCAATGGGAAACTTCCCCTTCAACATTGGAATATCAGTAATTAGGCTAGGTTAATGGTTGATAATTAATATTCAACATGTGTTCGTGATATACATAGAGTATCGTGTCCAAAAACACTAGACACAAGTGTCCAAACCTCACACAAACTCAATGTACTGGCTGTCACAGATCGTGCGACCAGTACACGAGTCCTAACTGATTCGACACGAGACTTGGGGAGTGTCGTGTCAGACACTGCCCCGAGCTCCGTGTCAAAGGACACGTGCCTACGTGCCCTGGATAGCTCGCACGAACCCGCTGGCAGCAGGGCAGTGCAGCTCGCACGCGCGCGGGCGTGTCCATGACTCTAAATCGACACAACCAAGACACGAATCCAGCTCAGTCAAATAGAAACCCATAAACGACACAAAAACATGAATTTCTATTCAAACACAAATCGAAATCTCGATCGAAAAGCCCTTTGTGGCATTTCGTCGAACACCTACGCTGTTTGCTGATACGTGTCCGATACGGATACGTACAGGACACAAAATCGAGCAAACCCTATTCCTACAGCACAAGGACACCTAGGGCTTGGTATTTATGCAAAGAAAACCTAATTTTAATGGATGGATAGGAATTTACCTATGTGTGTTCTTCAACACAAAAAGCCTCTTCAAAGGAGCTTCCCAAAGCCACCCAAAATCTCCAAATTGCTTCAAATCTGAGATGTGACTCCACAATCAGTAGGAGAACAGTGATTAGAACCCTATGGAAGAAATCTCAATAAAAATGGAGCTCTATTGATTAAATTATGAAGAAAAACAAATGGAGGCTCACCTAGTTCTTAGGAAAAATGATAGACTATTGGAAAGAGGCACAACTTTCTAAAAGGATATTATATAGGCAAAGGGGGGGGTCTTGGCTGGCCACTTTAGCTAGGGTTAGGGTTTTTTGGATGCATCAAAGGGCTAGCAATGAATCATGACTATTGAGTGGCCTAGAATCTAGGGCTCTTTCCTAGTTAAGTTGCAACCCACTCACTAAGCTAAACATGACTCAAACCATTTAACCAATACTAACTAATTCTCAAAGTGGCTAACTAGGCAAGCTATGACTAATCTAGGTTAGGTCCAATCTAGGTTAGGCTAACCAAAACCACATGGCAATAAATAAACTAGTATTTAAATCACACCATACAAATAAATCATTTTAAATTTCTAATAATATATATTAAATTCAAATAATTCAAAAATAATAAAAATACCCTCAAACTAGAAATGTGGTAGTGACAAATCTACCCTCCTTAAAAAAATTTGTCCTCGAAATTGAAAGGCGAAAAGCAACTGATGAGAAGGATAGAAAGTATACCTCACGGTTCAAAAAGATATGGGTAACGCTCGCGCATCTCATCCTCCCACTCCCAGGTAGACTCTCCTGGAAAATGATGCCTCCATGCGACGCATACCAAGGGTATCACCTGGTTCCTCAGAACCTTCTCCCGTCGATCCAGAATCTCTACTGGCTGCTCTGGATATCTGAGAGAAAGCCCAACCTCAATCTCCGAATGATCAAGCACATGGCTAGGGTCAGCCACGTACCGTCTCAACTGTGATACATGGAATACGTTGTGGACACCACTACTGCAGGTGGCAAGTCTAGCCTGTAAGCCACGTCGCCGACTCTTCCGCTGATAACGAAAGGGCCGATGAAGCACGGGCTAAGCTTTCCACCTCCACCAAAATGTACCGTACCACGAGTCGGAGATATCCTCAAGAAAACCTGGTCTCCAACCTAATCACAAGCAAGGTCTCAATTTAATTATGATAAACAAACATGATCAATAAAACACAACAAACAAACCTAAATCTAATCCTACTCTAATCTGTACCTCAAACTCCAAGGGCCTCCGGTGGCTATCAGCCCAGTGCCGATGTCTGTCTTGCGCCACGCGAAGTCTGTCCCTGATGAGCTTTACCTTTTCGGCTGCGTCAACAACCATCTCTGGCCCCAGTAAAGCTCGCTCACCAACATCATCCCAAGATAAGGGTGTACGACACCTACGCCCGTACAGAGCCTCGAAAGGTGATATTTCGATGCTGGCCTGGAAACTGTTGTTGTAAGCAACCTCCACCAAATGTAGATGATCCTTCCATGAACCTCCAAAGTCCAAGACGTACGTTCGCATCATATCCTCGAGCGTCTGAATAGTACTTTCTGACTGTCCGTCCGTCTGGGGTGGTATGCGGTACTAAACTTGAGCTGAGTGCCCAAGCTAGTCTGCAGACTCCTCCAGAAATATGAAGTAAAGCGACTATCCCGATCCAAGACGATGCTGATCGGAACCCTATGAATCCTCACTATCTGTCATATGTACATCTCCGTAAGCCTCTCCGTAGACGTACCCACCTTGAATGGCAAGAAGTGGGCCGATTTGGTCAACCTGTCAACGATGACCCAAATCACGTCTTTCCCTCCTGGTGTACACGGCAATCCAGATACGAAATCCATAGTGACATGCTCCCACTTCCACTCGGGAATGGACAGCGGCTGTAATAATCCACCGGGCCTCTGCCTCTCTGCCTTGACCTGCTGACAGACCAAGCACCTAGCTACGAAGCGAGCTACCTCCCGCTTCATCCCAGACCACCAAACATGCTCTCTCAGATCTCGGTACTGAAGAACAGATGGCAACTCTAGAGGGGGGGTGGATAGAGTTTATAACGATAATAGCCAATTAAAAATTAAACTCTTTCACAAGCTGAAAGTAATCAGAGTAAATACGAAAATAAATAAGGAGCAAGAAAGCATACGCAAACACAGTCGATTTTTAACCTGGTTTCCCTCGTGGAGGACTAGTCCAGGCCTGGCAACTTCTTACAAGGATTGCAGTGGCGATGCTTGGAATTTTCAAGCGACTTTTTGAACTCTTGCACAAACTCCTGACTGAAAAGGACTGAGCACTTGAGGCTTAGGGAGCTTGTGGCTAGTAGATGAAGAAGGGTATGGCTTGTATTGAGCTTTAGAGAGAAGAGAAAAGAAGATTGGATGATTGAAAATGAGAGAATTTATGTCCTATTTATAGGATACCAGGTAGGCAGAATTCGGCCAGAATTCTGGTTAGAATTTTCAAAAAATTGGCCGTTGGACAACTTGCAACCAGCCAACCCTAAAAATTAGGATGCTGATTTTTAGGAGGCAGAGTTCTGCCCGAACTCTGTGTGGAGGCAGAGTTCGGCCCGAACTCTGTCTCCAGAGCACAGAATGGGTCAATGGTCCAATGGGCTTATTTGGATATGTGTGGAGCTTTTGGATTTTGGGTATGGGTATAGGTTAAGTCTCAGATTGTCACGCCCCAGAACCAGAATACTGGAGAGCGGAGGAATGACTCAGCCAGCTACGTATTACGGGTAGATGAATACCGTATAATACGATCAATGCTGTCTAACCAGACGAGGGGGTGCATACTACATAAAAGTCTTTCTATGGTCACTTCACATCTATTGTCTCAATCATTCGAAACAAGAAACAGAAATAGAGAACATGTAAGATAAAGCAGTAAGGCGTCCCAAACGCTCTGTCAAAATGTTCTTGATATCTGGCTTTACAAAATATAGCCAGATTGATGTAGCAAAAGTATACACAATTGTTATCAGCTGCAGCCTGACTTAGTTACAATTATGCAAAAGTAAGTACAAGACAATCCGACTAACATGTCGGTGCCAAACGGCAAGGTATAAAGTATTTAACAAAACGAGCGGGGAAGTAAGAAAATCTACTCGAGTCCTCCTGCGATCATCCTTCTAGTGTTGACCATCTTGGAGGTAGAAGTAAGCTGGGTCCTCGGGGACTGGCTCTAAATTTGGCCATGCAAAACCAGAGAGGTTAGACCTCTAATAGCAAGTACCACAAGGGAGGACGATATGAAGGACTAAACCAGTAAGTAAGAGAATATAATAATAGATCTCTGCTTGCTACTAGGACTCACATCACATCAAGACACTTCGAACCAACCTTCCAACCAAACAAGGACAGAAGTTGGCCCGTCATGTCCTGACATTCTGATCATCCCAGTTAGGTAACAGAGTATAGTGCACAAACAAATCATCTTGAACGGCCAATCAACTCCTACGGCTTGCTATTATGAGTTCCAAGGTATCCTGCAATAATGCAATTAGGGATTCCTCAGTTCTTACTATGTGCAAGCAAGGCTAGTCTATCCAGTCAATCAATTGGCCTATGCATGAATTAGACGAGTCCTAGCAGGACGCTCGTCAATATATAATATACAATAATAATAAAAGCAGATACTGTTCCCTGCCCGTGTGGCAGATTTACAGTATCTGTGGGAACCAGCCGGCCCGTCGGGTACTACTCGTTCCAAGGGGGCTGCCATGTAAGAATTCGGGAATCCATTCTCTCCATGCAATCATTATTTTATTTAACTTAATAGCCCCTACGTTGAGTGAAATCCCATGCCGTGGATCATGGTCATTCAAATGAGTACTTTCGTACGGGGTACGATATGCACAACTCTACAACGATACCAGTGCGGTTAGGTTGCAGGTCTTACATAGCGTAATGCAACAATCAAATCTAACCACGGTAATCATGCCCGACCATAAAGTACACATGCTGGTTTTTGGAAGATAAAAATAACTAAATAAATAAATAAATAATTTGAAGCCTGCATGTGCCTGTATGTCAATATTCGAGATTAGCCAGTCGATTACAATAGTTCATTATATGAACGTGTCTCATTCGTTCAATTCAATAAGACGACTAGCCAGCCTCTTTAGTTCCAACTAGGAACGCATGATCAATTTTAGTCAAGCTAACAATTATCATCAATGGTATTAAGGCATGAAAGTCAACTAGTATTCAGTGGGGTCGAGTCTACAACCTTCAGGGTTTAATTCCAGTCAATCCGGGTATCTATAACTCAATTCATGACACATGGTACATCCCACGTAACAATCTATAATTAATAGAAATATTAACATATCATGATTTATCAAAAAAGGCGTAAGGATATAAAATGGACGTAAAATATCTAATAAAATATCAATATTCAGGGCTATAGAATAGCCATACGGCTAAGTCTAATGCGGCCAGGATGGATCTTATGCGGCTAGAAAAGGAGTCGGGTTCATGTGGCTCAGGGGGTAGAGGCACATGCGGCTGAAGAGGCAGGAACCTATGCGGCTGGCGAGTGGGACTAGCTCCCATGCGGCAAGCAGAAGGGGTGTTCCATGCGGCTAGGATGAATTGGGCTCATGCGGCCGAAAAAGGCAAGACACATGCGGTCAGCGGGAAGGATATTCATGCGGCTGGCGGGAATGAGTCCATGCGGCTCAACCAAGTCGAACCCCATGCGGCCGGGTCAAGGAGATTGCTTATGCGGCTGGCGAGGGGGGGAAAAGTTCATGCGGCTATAAGGTTCAGGACCTCATGCGGCCAGCGAGTGAACCTGGTTCATGCGGCTGGATTTGGAGAGGAATCCATGCGGTCAAGAAAGACGGGGGCGCATATGCGGTTAAGTGGGGAAAGTCCATGCGGCTAGGAGAACTCCCTATGCGGCTGGGCTAAAATGAGTCTCATGCGGCCGGGTAGAAACTTTTCATGCGGCTGAGAAGGAAACAACCCATGCGGCTGGGAATCACTTGCCGCATGAATTATTCATGCGGTTAAGTCAAGTACTGTTCTTCTTCTCCAAGTTTCAGAGAAGAAGAACACCATCAACCCAAGCTTCCAAGTTCCATAAAACCTTCATCCAGAGTCCAAATTCGAACTTCCTTAGGTCAAAATTGGGTAGAACGAAATTCTCTACAACATGGAACCATCAAAACTTGAAGATATCAAAGTTTACTAGATCAAAACCTAAGAAACCCGAAAATGTAACAAACTTAGATCTACAACAAATTAGCCATGGAAATTGAAAATGCTAAGTACTAAAGAGGCTTAGAATCAAATAAGGAGGATGATGGAACAATAATAATGGGGATCCATCAAGAAGCAAGTTAGTACTTGCCTACGGTTTGGTAGGTGGAGAGAGAGTAATGAAGAAGAAGAAGAGGAGTAATGGTGAAGAAGTAAAGTAAATGAGGAGAGAGAAGGGAGAGGGTGACTTAAATAGAAAGGTGGTGGTAGGTGGGAGTTGGGCCGGGTCCAATGGGTCCAATAAGGCTAACCCGAAAGTAAGACTAAAGCAGGAAATAAAATACAGAAAATAAAGTACGAAAACAAAATTGCAGAAATATAATTGCAGGAAATAAATTAACATAAAAATTAAAGAGCAGCTAATAGAATTGCAGAAAAATAAAGTGCAGAGAATTAATTAACATGAAGTTATTAGGAATTTAAATACAGGATACTACATGATAAATGCTAAATAAATACATTCAGGCAATATACGTATTAAAATACGCATTCTGGGAACGGGGAGTGACATCTCTACCCACCTTGAAAAAATTCCGTCCTCTGAATTTCAAATTCAAGCAAGATAGAAACATCGGGGCTAAACCAATCTAAGTACAAGCAATTCAATCAAGCAATCATTTTACAATGCCCATAGCAAGTAACATATATGTAAATCCATCAATCTACGATATCACGCAATTCTACCCATAAGGTGATAAGCATGAGGGATCAAGACAATCAAGGTATACAGAAAAAGATATACCTTGTGAGTCAAACAGGTGTGGATATCGTGATCGGATATCATCCTCACGTTCCCACGTTGACTCCCCTAAAGAGTGATGACCCCAAGCAACCTGGACAAGACTAATTGTTCGGTTCTTGAGTATCTTCTCTCTTCGGTCCAAAATAGACACAGGCTGTTCCTCGTAAGACAGGTTGGTACCAACAACCAGCTCAGAATGATCAAGGATATGGCTTGGGTCTGATACATACCTTCGCAACTGAGATACATGAAATATGTCATGCACCTCTCGTAACGAAGGTGGAAGGGATAAACGATAAGCAACATCGCCTATCCTCTCAAGAATAACAAATGGGCCCACGTACCGCGGACTCAACTTCCCGCGAACGCCAAACCTAATGACCCCACGGGTAGGTGAGATCCTCAAGAACACGTGGTCCCCAACAGAAAACTCTAGCGGCCTACGATGCTGGTCCGCCCAATGACGATGCCGATCCTGTGCAACTCGAAGTCGCTCTCTAATTCCTTTGACTAATTCAACTGTCTGAACAATCATTTCTGGGCCTAACATCTTCCTCTCCCCGATATCATTCCATGCTAGCGGCGATCTACACTTCTTACCATATAGTGCTTCGAATGGCGCCATCTGGATACTGGCTTGATAACTATTGTTGTATGAGAACTCGACCAAGTGAAGGTGACTCTCCCAAGACCCTCCAAAATCTAGAGTACAAGCTCGCAACATGTCTTCTAAAGTCTGAATCGTTCTTTCTGATTGCCCATCCGTCTGCAGATGGTAAGCCGTGCTAAACCTTAACTTGGTACCCAGACTATGATGTAAGCTGTTCCAGAAATGCGATGTAAAGCGGGTATCTCGATCCGACACAATACTGACAGGGACTCCATGCTGCCTGACTATCTGTTGCATATATAACTCTGCCAACTTTTCTGTAGATTGTCCTACTCTGAAAGGAAGAAAATGTGCTACCTTTGTAAGCCGATCTACTATCACCCAAATAGCGTCCTTACCACTTGGTGATCTCGGTAAACCGGTCACAAAGTCCATTGTAATATGCTCCTATTTCCATTCCGGAATAGGAAGCGGTTGCAATAATCCTGCTGGCCTCTGCTGTTCTGCCTTCACTTGCTGACATACCAAGCAACGGGAAACAAATCTAGCTATCTCCCTCTTCATCCCGTTCCACCAGAAATGCTGCTTGATATCTTGGTACATCTTGGTCCCTCCAGGGTGAATAGAATACTGAGAACTGTGAGCTTCTGCCATAACCTCATGTCTGATATCTCCACTAGGCACACATAGACGTGATCCAAACCTAAGTGTACCATCTTCATGAATTCTCATCTCCTTCCTGAGTCCTGACTCACATTCTGCCCTAAGCTTCTGAATCCTTGGATCCTGTGCCTGAGCTGCCTTGATCCTGTCTACTAAGTCGGATTGAACTTGCAGACTCGTCAGAACTCCTACATCACTAGGAAGTACAACCTCGATGCCCATTTCCTGAAGGTCTTCTAAGATATGCCTCTGTGTTGTTAACATAAATGTGCCGCCTCTCCTGCTGAGAGCGTCTGCTACCACATTAGCCTTGCCTGGATGATACTGAAGCTCCACGTCATAGTCCTTGATCAACTCCAACCATCTCCTCTGCCTCATGTTCAGCTCCTTCTGAGTAAAGATGTACTTCAGACTTTTGTGGTCTGTGTACATTTCCACTCGGTCACCATATAAGTAATGCCTCCATAGCTTCAGAGCAAACACTACTGCTGCTAACTCCAAATCATGAGTTGGATAATTCTTCTCGTGGTCCCGAAGTTGCCTAGATGCATATGATATCACCTTCCCGTGCTGCATGAGGACACATCCAAGTCCTTTACCTGACGCATCATAATATACAGTAAAACCTCCGGGTCCAACTGGCAATGTAAGAATGGGCGCTGATATCAACTTCTGCTTCAAATTCTCAAATGATGCCTGGCATTCTGCCGACCAAACGAATGGTACATCCTTCCGGGTCAAGCGGGTCATGGGTGCTGAAAGCCTTGCAAAGTCTGACACGAACCTTCTGTAATAACCCGCCAATCCCAAGAAACTCCGTATATCAGCTACGGTCTTGGGTACTGGCCAACTCTCTACTGCTTCTACCTTCTTGGGATCTACTGCTACTCCAGCTCCTGATATGATATGGCCCAAAAATGAAATGTGATTCGTCCAGAACTCACACTTGCTGAGCTTGGCATACAACTGGTTCTCTCTCAGAACCTGTAACACTTTCCTGAGGTGGTCTTCATGCTCCTCTTCACTAGCAGAGTATACGAGAATGTCGTCGAGAAATACCACGACAAACTGATCTAAGTATGGCATAAAGATGTGGTTCATCAAATCCATAAATAATGCTGGAGCATTGGTCAAACCAAACGGTATTACTAAGAACTCATAATGCCCATACTTCGACCTGAATGCTGTCTTAGAAATATCTTACTTCCGAACCCTCACCTGATGGTACCCAGAACGAAGATCTATCTTGGAGAAAACTCTAGCTCTGCTCAACTGATCAAATAAGTCGTCGATCCTTGGTAGTGGGTACTTGTTCTTTACTGTTGCCACGTTAAGCTTCCTGTAGTCAATGCATAATCTGGATGATCCATCCTTCTTCCCTACAAGTACCACTGGTGCTGCCCATGGTGACACGCTAGCTTGGATGAACTTTTTCTCCTTCAATTCCTCTATATGCTGATATACCTTGGCCTGCTCTGAATCCGCTATTCTGTAAACCCGATCTGATATTGGTTTAGTTCCTGGTGCCAATTCTATACTGAACTCAATATCTCTAACCGGTGGGAGACCTGGAAGTTCTTCAGGAAATACGTCTAGAAATTCTTCAACTACCTTCGGAATCTGAACTTCTTCCATTGCCGTTACTACTCCCTGCTCTTGCTGAGTTGCCTCTGACCTGACTAAGGTGAATCTCTCCATGCTTGGAATATCAAAAGATACACTCCCACTACGACAATCTATTGTCGCATGACTGTCTTTCAGCCAGTCCATGCCTAAAATAACGTTAAAATTTCCCACAGGAAATTCTATCAACCGGGCGGGTAAGGAATGCCCGCACACCACAACACTACATGCTAAACTAACTCTACTAACTCCTACGAGCCCATTACCAGTGAGTATATTCAACCTCCCTGGCAATGCCTCGAACTCCACTCCTAGTCGTGTCGCAAATTGTGCAGATATAAATGAATGGGATGCTCCCGAATCAAACAATGCTACTGCGGGATATGAGGCGACGAGAATGTTACCTGCCACAACATCTCCCGATGCCAATGCCTCTTCCAAGGACAGTGTGAATGCTTGCCCTCGACCTCCTTGCTGATTCCCATGCTGTAGCCTAGCCTGGTGCTGCTGCTGGCCCCTGCCTTGATGATGCTGGGGTGGTCTACGCTGGTGTTGCTGCATCGGCGGCCCCTGCTGCCGAAACATCTGAGCCTGTGGTACTAACGGACGCTGCGCCAATGGTCTCACTGCCACTGCTGGTCCTTGATACTGTCCTGCCCCTGGTGCTGGCAGAGCAGGAAACTGCTGCCCTGGTCCACCTGCCCTCGAATTTATGGGACATGTGGTAACCCGATGATCTGGATTTCCACATATCAGACACAGTCCATTCAATGTTCGACACACATCTCTAGTGTGTCCCATCTTCCCACAATAAGTGCAGCCCGCCGGGGGTTGCTGGTTCTTCCTCTGTTGCTGTTGCTATTGCCTGGGTGGTGGTGCTGGTCCTCGTATCGCCACATCGTGGATACGAATGCCAGTGGATGGTGCTGTTGTTCGGGGCGCCGCTCCCCCTCCTCCTTCAATCTGACTGTGAGATCTCTTCTGACCTCCAGTCCTTGCCGCAAGCCTCTGAATGGTGATTTCATGCCTGCGGGTCGCCGTCAATATCTCATCAAAAGTCTGGTAATTGTGCCCTTCTATCAATTGCAAGAGTTCAAGGTGAAACCCTTGCTGAAACCTCATGGCCCTCTGGCGCTCTGTTGCTACCATCTCTGGGGCAAACCTACTCAATCTGCAGAACTCCGCTGCGTAAGCATCTACAGTCTTGCCAGCCTGCCTGAGGCTGATAAACTTCTGTTGTAGCTCAAACTGCGCCACAACTCCATAGTACTTGGTCTTGAATCTTGCTGTGAAATCGTCCCAAGCCACAGGACGCCTGATGCCCACTTCCTCTGCTTCCCACCAATCACGTGCGAGATCCTGAAGTAACAACTTTACTAGATCCACACTTTCTTCTGCCGGTACCTTAGCTGCTGTCAGAATAGCCTCAATATCCTTAAGCCATGCATCTGCTGAGATGGCATCCTCCGTGCCCTCGAAACGGCGGGGGTTGTACTTGTAAAACCTGGCTGATGCTCCTGAATCAGTCCTCACTCCTCTTTCCAATGTCGTCTGCAATCCTTGGTTAAGCAACACATTCTGCTCTTGTAGCTGAGTGTGCATGCGCTGCTGGACCAACATCTGATGTTGCTGAGTAGCCATCATTCCTCTCATGATCTCCAGAAGGGCTGGTGTGTCCACTTGGGTAGGTGGAACTGTTGGTGGTGGTGGAACATCCGGATACTGCGATCCAGCTGCTGCTTCCACTATCACTTCTTCCTGGGCAGCCTCCTGAGGCGAGACTGGCCCTTGTTGCTGACCAACAGGGTCAGGTTGTCCAGGTTGCTCCTGCTGTTGTCCAGCTCTGACCGATGCGGATGAAGTGCCCCTAAGAAAAGGGACAAGAGAACAATCAAACAACCGGACATGAAGGATCAATAAAGTCAAAGGATACCGGAATGTCAAGCAAGGGTTGAGAATAATGAATCATGAGATCAAGGGAGAACACGTGTGATTGAGACATCCTATAAATTAAAACACCCCATAAGTCTGAAATCAGACCTGCATGGGCCACCACTAAAACCTTGTCACGCCCCAGAACCAGAATACTGGAGAGCGGGGGAATGACTCAGCCAGCTACGTATTACGGGTAGATGAATACCGTATAATACGATCAATGCTGTCTAACCAGACGAGGGGGTGCATACTACATAAAAGTCTTTCTATGGTCACTTCACATCTATTGTCTCAATCATTCGAAACAAGAAACAGAAATAGAGAACATTTAAGATAAAGCAGTAAGGCGTCCCAAACGCTCTGTCAAAATGTTCTTGATATCTGGCTTTACAAAATATAGCCAGATTGATGTAGCAAAAGTATACACAATTGTTATCAGCTGCAGCCTGACTTAGTTACAATTATGCAAAAGTAAGTACAAGATAATCCGACTAACATGTCGGTGCCAAACGGCAAGGTATAAAGTATTTAACAAAACGAGCGGGGAAGTAAGAAAACCCACTCGAGTCCTCCTGCGATCATCCTTCTAGTGTTGACCATCTTGGAGGTAGAAGTAAGCTGGGTCCTCGGGGACTGGCTCTAAATCTGGCCATGCAAAACCAGAGAGGTTAGACCTCTAATAGCAAGTACCACAAGGGAGGACGATATGAAGGACTAAACCAGTAAGTAAGAGAATATAATAATAGATCTCTGCTTGCTACTAGGACTCACATCACATCAAGACACTTCGAACCAACCTCCCAACCAAACAAGGACAGAAGTTGGCCCGTCATGTCCTGACATTCTGATCATCCCAGTTAGGTAACAGAGTATAGTGCACAAACAAATCATCTTGAACGGCCAATCAACTCCTACGGCTTGCTATTATGAGTTCCAAGTTATCCTGGAATAATGCAATTAGGGATTCCTCAGTTCTTACTATGTGCAAGCAAGGCTAGTCTATCCAGTCAATCAATTGGCCCATGCATGAATTAGACGAGTCCTAGCAGGACGCTCGTCAATATACAATATACAATAATAATAAAAGCGGATACTGTTCCCTGCCCGTGTGGCAGATTTACAGTATCTGTGGGAACCAGCCGGCCCGTCGGGTACTACTCGTTCCAAGGGGGCTGCCATGTAAGAATTCGGGAATCCATTCTCTCCATGCAATCATTATTTTATTTAACTTAATAGTCCCTACGTTGAGTGAAATCCCATGCCGTGGATCATGGTCATTCAAATGAGTACTTTCGTACGGGGTACGATATGCACAACTCTACAACGATACCAGTGCGGTTAGGTTGCAGGTCTTACATAGCGTAATACAACAATCAAATCTAACCACGGTAATCATGCCCGACCATAAAGTACACATGCTGGTTTTTGGAAGATAAAAATAACTAAATAAATAAATAAATAATTTGAAGCCTGCATGTGCCTGTATGCCAATATTCGAGATTAGCCAGTCGATTACAATAGTTCATTATATGAACGTGTCTCATTCGTTCAATTAAATAAGACGACTAGCCAGCCTCTTTAGTTCCAACTAGGAACGCATGATCAATTTTAGTCAAGCTAACAATTATCATCAATGGTATCAAGGCATGAAAGTCAACTAGTATTCAGTGGGGTCGAGTCTACAACCTTCAGAGTTTAATTCCAGTCAATCCGGGTATCTATAACTCAATTCATGACACATGGTACATCCCACGTAACAATCTATAATTAATAGAAATATTAACATATCATGATTTATCAAAAAAGGCGTAAGGATATAAAATGGACGTAAAATATCTAATAAAATATCAATATTCAGGGCTATAGAATAGCCATACGGCTAAGTCTAATGCGGCCAGGATGGATCTTATGCGGCTAGGAAAGGAGTCGGGTTCATGCGGCTCAGGGGATAGAGGCACATGCGGCTGAAGAGGCAGGAACCTATGCGGCTGGCGAGTGGGACTAGCTCCCATGCGGCAAGCAGAAGGGGTGTTCCATGCGGCTAGGATGAATTGGGCTCATGCGGCCGAAAAAGGCAAAACATATGCGGTCAGCAGGAAGGATATTCATGCGGCTGGCGGGAATGAGTCCATGCGGCTCAACCAAGTCGAACCCCATGCGGCCGGGTCAAGGAGATTGCTTATGCGACTGGCGGGGGAGGGAAAAAAGTTCATGCGGCTATAAGGTTCAGGACCTCATGCGGCCAGCGTGTGAACCTGGTTCATGCGGCTGGATTTGGAGAGGAATCCATGCGGTCAAGAAAGACGGGGGCGCATATGCGGTTAAGTGGGGAAAGTCCATGCGGCTAGGAGAACTCCCTATGCGGCTGGGCTAAAATGAGTCTCATGCGGCCGGGTAGAAACTTTTCATACGGCTGAGAAGGAAACAACCCATGTGGCTGGGAATCACTTGCCGCATGAATTATTCATGCGGTCAAGTCAAGTACTGTTCTTCTTCTCCAAGTTTCAGAGAAGAAGAACACCATCAACCCAAGCTTCCAAGTTCCATAAAACCTTCATCCAGAGTCCAAATTCGAACTTCCTTAGGTCAAAATTGGGTAGAACGAAATTCTCTACAACATGGAACCATCAAAACTTGAAGATATCAAAGTTTACTAGATCAAAACCTAAGAAACCCGAAAATGTAACAAACTTAGATCTACAACAAATTAGCCATAGAAATTGAAAATGCTAAGTACTAAAGAGGCTTAGAATCAAATAAGGAGGATGATGGAACAATAATAATGGGGATCCATCAAGAAGCAAGTTGGTACTTGCCTACGGTTTGGTAGGTGGAGAGAGAGTACTGAAGAAGAAAAAAAGGAGTAATGGTGAAGAAGTAAAGTAAATGAGGAGAGAGAAGGGAGAGGGTGACTTAAATAGAAAGGTGGTGGTAGGTGGGAGTTGGGCCGGGTCCAATGGGTCCAATAAGGCTAACCCGAAAGTAAGACTAAAGCAGGAAATAAAATACAGGAAATAAAGTACGAAAACAAAATTACAGAAATATAATTGCAGGAAATAAATTAACATAAAAATTAAAGAGCAGCTAATAGAATTGCAGAAAAATAAAGTGCAGAGAATTAATTAACATGAAGTTATTAGGAATTTAAATACAGGATACTACATGATAAATGCTAAATAAATACATTCAGGCAATATACGTATTAAAATACGCATTCTGGGAACGGGAAGTGACACAGATGCTCAGCACAACTCAGTTTACATAAGTCTAGACTCAATAAAATTGTAAAATACAGACTCAAAAATAACTTGTATTACAAATTCGAGCTGTCGTCTGACTTGTACTGGATGAAGTCGTCATGTGTCGTATTGAATGATCACAAGTACCATATAGTCAATTCTATCAATATTTGGTTGACTGTGATTTTGTGTCAACAATCTCCTCCATATTGATAATTGACAAAATAATATTTGTATATTCAATATTCATACCTGGACACATTTGAGAGCAAAAGCTTAGCTCCCCCGTAATCAGTGCCAAGCTAGCAATAGCTCCCTCGTAAACATTGCTTTAAATCCTGTTTGCCTGATAAGAACATTCTCCCCAAAGCACAGATACAAAGAGAATATAGAATATACCAGAATGTCTCCCCCTTTTGGCATTTAGGAATTAAACAAAAATAAATAAGAACTGGCAAGCACACCAAAAGATAATAGAAGAAACTGTATAGAAACTGATAAAACTACTGAATGTCTCAAGAGTCACAACTAATAATAAGTCTAATACGACCAAGGTGCATAAAAGCAACTATATCAACTAAAATCCAAAATTCATAAACCATAAGGTATGATCCTCAGTAGCAGCAGCAAGTAGAATCCATATCCATCATCGAGCTCGTGAAGGCCCAGCATCGTCGGATGGATCAGTGAAGGAACGACGAGGGTCCACGAAGGTCGCATCCGGATCCAAGTAGCGAATAACCCAAGGGTCATCGATACGATATACATTGCGAGCAGGGTCCCGCTCTATAGGAATAAGCATGGAAGGATGGCGAGACATGGAGTACCGAATATCGTACAGTGAGTTGCTGATGGCACTCATCTGCAGGGTGGTCCGGTAATCAAGCTGAGTCCAGCGATCATCCTCTAAGGTGAATCGATCGTGGAGCATAGTCTGGAGTGACTCAAGAGTAGCAGGAGGTGGAGGAGGATCCTGTCCACGAGGAGGTGCATCGGGCTCATCATCAGAGTGCTCAGACACTACTGGTGAGCCAACGGCTTCCTGAAGCTGCCGTGCCTTTGAAAGAAAGGAAGGGGCAGGTAAGAACTGACACTCATCAAGGGGTACATGAAAAGTACGAAAGATCTTAGGAAGATATAGTTCATAAACCAAGGATCTTGGTTTCTTCCTAGAATTAATCATCCAGTCCATCATGGTACATGGAAGATTAAATGGAACATGAAAGTGGAGATGATACAAAGCCGAGATTTCAAAGTAGGTAACCTCATCGGTGGATCCCGTTTTGGGCAGAATAGTGTTGAAGATAATCCGATGAAGTTCATAAAAGTAGGGATTGAGATACTTTGCCAAAAGCTTGCGAGGACGTGTGTTATGGGTGCACAAGTCGTCCTTAAAGCTTTCAAGGGAAGACCCATCGGGAAATTGAAACGATCGAGCTTCAACAAGCTTTTCCCATGAGTTTGGCTCCTGGAGTTCAAGGTGTTCGGCCAAATCGAAATCATCAAAAGAGATGTCAATGCCCGCAACCCGTAAAAAAATATGTGTATCATCATGAGTTAGGTTGCAATAGAATATTTGTATAGCATTGCGATAAATTACCGAGTTGGTAGTGACAAGTTCATCAAGACAAAGATCATGAAAGAGTGAATCATATTGTGAAAATATAGTAAAATTGATAGGATGACCCACAAACACCGAACGTGTCCAAAAATTACTAAACCATGCATTAGAAGCGTCAAGTGATACAAATATCCGGTCGTCATACGTGTTGGGGTCGAGTGGACGAGGTGGGTTGAACAACGGGTGGATAGGTGGTTGATTGGGTTGTTCAACGGGTGGTGCAATGGGCGGTTCAACACGAGAAGGAGCATTCGAAGAGGACGCACCCTCGGTTCGAAGTCTCTTCCTTCTATTGAACAATCGTGGAGCCATGAAATAATAGAGATAATGGAGGAAATTGAGATAGAGAAAAGTGTTGAGATATACCTCAATGTAATGATGAACAATGAAGGAGAATGGTGAGAGAAGCCTTCTTCTTGAGTTTGGAGAAAAGATAAGCTCTAGAAAGACAGAACTATGGTTAGGGTTTGGAGAAAATATGTTTGGAGAAGTGAAAAGGTGGCAATGGAGGAGAAAGAAAAGGGGAAACCAAAAATATATGTAAGGGTTCGAATGGTCGAAATGAATGTGGGACATTGGATCAAGTTTTGATCAACGGCTGAGGCTGCTCCCGGTTCTGGAACAGCCAAGCCAAATTCGGCCCGAACTCTGGGTAGGGCAGAGTTCGGCCCGAATTCCGGATTCTGTTGACAGAACAGAAATTAGGCGGTGAAGAAAAATGATTAAGTGAGAGAGACCAAAGGAAAATTAAAAGTGAGTACATATACAAGAAAGATTGAGAAAAACCCAAGTGGAAAAATTCAAAAAGTTAACTTCGAAGCAAAGTAAAGTTGGAAAATCTGTATTTCAGCATGTGATAAATAAAATGAACCATGTAGTAAACAAGGAATTATGCCATAATTCAATATTTTGAAGCTGCTATGGGTTAGCTGCAGGGGCCGAATCCGAGCTAGCGGTAGTCCTGAGGACTAGTACACCGTGTCGCTTAGGCTTTTATGCCTTGTTGTCAGAAGTACCCTTTCGGCTTATACATATTGCAATTTCATCATAAAAGAATCAAGACATACTCGATATTTATGCAGGTTTATTTTAATTAATAACAGCTTCGTCCAAAATTCCAAGTTCGCGACAGAGAAAATTGAAGCGCTCTTCGGATAATGGTTTTGTAAAGAAATCTGCTAGCTGATGATCAGTGTCAATAAATTCTAAGTTAATAGTGCCATTTTGCAGATGATCACGCAAAAAGTGGTGACGTATTTCAATGTGTTTCGTGCGTGAGTGACATATGGGGTTCCTAGTGAGATTTATAGCACTAGTGCTGTCACAAAAGATTGGAATGTGCATAAAAGATAAGCTGTAGTCTTCAAGGGTTTGCTTCATCCACAGAATTTGTGCACAACAATGTCTAACTGCGATGTATTCAGCTTCTGTTGTGAAAAGTGCGACAGAATTCTGCTTCTTGCTAAACTAAGAGACTAAAGCCTTTTCTAATAAATGACACGTACCGCTCGTACTTTTACGGTCGACCTTGCATCCGGTAAAATCAGCATCAGAGTAACCAATGAGGTCAAATAATGTTGACTTGGGATACAATAGGCCCACTGTAACCGTATCCTTAAGGTATCGAAAGATACGCTTAACAGCAGTCATGTGTGATTCCTTAGGATTTGCTTGATATCTAGCACATAGGCAAATGCTAAACATAATATCAGGGCGACTAGCAGTTAAGTAGAGTAGACTGCCTATCATACCTTGATACTTACGTTGATCCACGGGTTTGTCGCTTTTATCTGGTTCTAGTTTAGTTGTAGTTGCCATTGGAGTGCTGATTGGTTTGACGTTGTCAAGGTCGAATTTCTTCAGCATGTCCTTTGTATACTTTGACTGATAGATGAAAGTTCCATTTGACATTTGTTTGACTTACAGTCCAAGAAAGTAGTTGAGCTCCCCCATCATGCTCAACTCAAACTCGGTCTGCATACACTTGGCAAAATCTTGACAGAGGGTTTCATCAGTAGAACCAAATATAATATCATCTACATATATTTGCACTAAGAGAATAATGTCTTTGAAAGATTTTATGAAAAGTGTGGTGTCAATTTTCCCTTATGAAAAACCTTTCTCAAACAAAAAATTGCTTAGTCGTTCATACCAAGCTCTAGGGGCTTGTTTGAGGCCATAAAGTGCTTTCTTCAGCTTGAAAACATGGTCGAGAAATTTGTGATTTTCAAAACCAGGGGTTGTTTTACAGAAACTTCCTCCTTAATAAATCCTTTCAAGAAAGCACTTTTAACATCCATTTGAAATAATTTGAAATTTTGAAAATTTGCAAATGTACAAAGCATTCGAATGGATTCCAATCTCGCAACAGGAGCATATGTCTCATCGTAGTCGATACCTTCCTCTTGGTTGTATCCTTGGGCTACTAGACGAGCTTTGTTGCGTGTAACTGAACCATCTTCATTTACTTTATTTCTAAAAACCCATTTAGTACCAATAATCGAGTGATTTGCCGGCCTAGGAACGAGTTCCCATACTTGGCTCCTCTCGAATTGGTTGAGTTCCTCTTGCATAGCAGAAATCCAAAATTCATCATTAAAAGCTTCTAAAATATTTTTCGGCTCAATTTGTGAAATGAAGGCAGTGCTAGCAATGGAGTCTCTTAATTATGATCTAGTAGTTACTCCATGTGAAACCTCACCTATTACCAAATTTTCTGGATGTGACGGCTTGAAAGAGAATTTCTTTGGCAAGCCCTCCAGAGAATTGGTTTCGGTGGTGGTATTCATTGGAGTAGAAGTTGATGCCTCAACATCATCATCAAGAGTAGCTGCTGCACTGTTATCTTCATCAAAAGTCATATTGGTAGACTCTTCCACAATTAATGAGCATTTGTTAAACACTCTATATCCCTTGCTCTTAGCATCATAGCCAAAGAAAATACCATCGTCATCTTTGGCATCAAATTTGCCTAAGTTGTCTTTGGTGTTAAGGATAAAATATCTACAACCAAAAACTCTAAAATAAGAAACATTTGGGGTTCTTCCAAACCAAAGCTCATAGGGTGTTTTCTTCGTAATAGGACGAATAAGCACCCTATTTAAAATGTGGCATGCTGTACTGACAGCTTCAGCCCAAAAGTATTTCGGAAGTGAAAACTTATTCAACATGACTCTAGCTATATCGCCAAGAGTCCTATTCTTCCGCTCCACAACACCATTTTGTTGAGGAGTTCTTGGACAAGAAAACTCATGATCAAAACCATTAGAGTCATAAAACTTTTGAAAATTAGAATTTTTGAATTCGCCTCCATGATCACTTCGGATTCGAGTAATCATGTAGCCTTTTTCATTTTGAACTTTCTTAACAAAAATCTTGAAAACTGAAATAGCATCACTTTTATTTGTAAGAAAGAAAACCCAACTAAATCTAGAAAAGTCATCAACTATAACAAACGCGTAGAGTTTTCCACCAAGACTGGCTACTCTACTAGGGCCAAATAAATCCATATGAAGTAATTGCAAGGGTCTAGTAGTACTTACAGAGTTTATGGAATGAAATAAGGACTTGGTTGCCTTATTCAATTCACATTCGGCACATACCATGTCCTTTTTGAATGTGATGTCGGACAAGCCTCTAACTAGCTTCTTGGTCGATAGCCTGGATATAGTATCCATATTGGCATGACCAAGACGCTGGTGCCACAGTAATCTTTTATCCTTATGAGCATATAGGCATCTACCTGCATTGTTAGTATCTCTAGACAGATAGAAAATATAAATATTATCCTCTCTTATCCCTTCAAAAGCGATGTCTCCTGTTGACCTATCATAAATAAAGCATTTATTTTGTCCAAAGTTAATGTCATATCCATGGTCAGCAAGATGACTAATGCTGAGCAGGTTATGCTTTAACTCGGTCACTAGGCAGACATCCTTTATTACGGGAGAATGAGGATGGCCAATAATACCATTACCTATAATATACCCTTTTAAGTTGTTGCCGAAGGATACATATCCTTCTCTCTTCATCGATAGTGATGTAAAAAGATTTGTATCTCCCGTCATATGCCGCGAGCATCCACTATCGAGAATCCACTTACTCTTAGTTGAGGAGGGAAGGTCCACCTACATCAAGAGTAGATGTGACCTTTGGTACCCAAGTTCTTGAAGGTCCTGAAAAGTTAGTTTTCGGAAACCATGCATATATATTTCTATCTACTAATCTTCTAACTCTACATTGTGGTAAAATGTGTCCATATAATCTATAATAAGTACAAATAACATTCCTATTTATGTTAGAAGCATGTTGATGGTGTCTATATGTAGAGTGGTATGGAGTGGCATGGTGATGATATCTATGTGGAGCATGATGATGACTATAACCATAAGCAGTATGATGGTGATTTTGTTTATGTGTAACATGGTGATGATTGTATCTATGTGTAGCATGGTGATTATGTGTCATATTGGAGTGAAAGTTATTTCTACGTGCATGTGGTTTGTGTGCTTTATGAAAGTGGGTGTACATGAAAACATGATTGCGTGTTGCAGGTGTATGACGTGTTTGAGTAGTATAAGAAGTGTTGTGCTTTGTGTGTGTCTCATGTGATTGGGTTTGAGGTTGAGCAACCTATTTTCCCAATCTAATCTCTAATTTCTTAGAGATAGCCTGCAGTTCATTAACCTTAGCATTCAAACCATATATCTTAGTAACAGAAATTTTGTGTCTACTCTTTTTTTCAGCAAGCTCCGTGTTGAGTGCGGTGATTTCATGTGTTTGTTGTTCAATACGTGCTTCGGCATCATGAAGGCTTAGTTTAAGCTTAGACACCTCATTTGTGACTTCCGTAGGTGACGTGTCTCAAATGTTATCAAGCAATAAAGAAAGCCTTTGAATTTCGACTTCATGACTTTTGATCTTTTCCTTGGCATGTTTATATTTACCAATGACCTTTTTGTGATCATCAAGTAAATCGGTGAAAGTATCGCCAAGTCCATCAAAAGTGAAATCATCAAGAGTTTCGTTTGATACCTTGTCGAACGTTGCCATTAGGCACACGTTTGCAGTGTCTTGAGGAGAGTCCTTTTCTTCTTCGGAGTCACTAGCTTCGCTTTCATGCCAAATGCTTGTGTTGGCATATATCTTTAAGGAAGCCTTCTTGTATGGTTTCTCATAACTGTTACCCTTCTTTAAGAATGGATAGTCTTTTCGGACGTGTCCGGTCTTCTTGCAACCGTAGCAAGTTGGCTCTTCTTCGTCATCTTCTTGTGGTTCCTTCTTTCTTCTATTAAAGCGAAGGAATTTCTTGAAGTTGCAGACAAGGAGAGCTTGATCATCACCTTCTGAGTTGTCGTTATCCGTCTCTTCGGGGTTAGCCCTTAGTCGGTGCGCTTTGAGGGCGATCTCCTTAGCCTTAGGAGCAGGCTCTTCGAAGTCTTTGAGGTCAAGCTCATGAGTCATCAGCTTTCCCATCAAAGTCTCCATGGACATAGTTGTGAGATCATTTCCTTCTATGATGGTTGTCACCTTGGGGTTCCAAATCTTTGGTAGCCCCCTAAGTATCTTGCGGATCTTCTCGTGATTTGAATATTGTTTGCCGAGAGAAGACAAGGGGTTGATGATGTCGAGGAATCTTGTTATCATTTGTATGATTGTCTCATTTGGCTTCATCTTGAAAGCCTCATATTCTTGAGTGAGATGACTTATCTTTAATTCCTTGACTTGGGTGGTTCCTTCATGCGTCACTTCTAGAAGTCTCCATACTTCGTGAGAGGTGGTGCATGTTGAGACCCTGTTAAACTCATTCCTGTCTATAGCACAAAATAAGGCATTAATAGCTCTCGCGTCTAGACTTGCCTGTTTCTTCTCCTCGTCAGAATATTTGTCATGGGTTTTCTCAACGAGATCACCATTGACAACTATCCTGGCGGGCTTTTTGTAACCATCGGTGACGATAGTCCACAGGTCGAAGTCTAGCGACTTGAGATAAAAGCTCATCCTTGTTTTCCAATAGGTGTAGTTAGTTCCATCAAATAGGGGAGGCCTATGAGTGGACTGCCCTTCACCGTGATTGGAAATCAAGGATTGTGTGGTTGCCATGGATCAACTCTAGGATGTTAGTCCTTGTTGAGAGAACAGAGCTCTGATACCAATTGAAGAACAGATGGCAACTCTAGAGGGGGGTGAATAGAGTTTATAACGATAATAGCCAATTAAAAATTAAACTCTTTCACAAGCTAAAAGTAATCAGAGTAAATGCGGAAATAAATAAGGAGCAAGAAAGCATACGCAAACACAGTCGATTTTTAACCTGGTTTCCCTCGTGGAGGACTAGTCCAGGCCTAAGAACTCTAGCTCAGGATTAAATCCACTCTTTGTGAAATAGTAGTTACATCCCGTGCCTTTTCTTTAGAAGAGCACGTCAACTTCTTACAAAGATCGCAGTGGCGATGCTTGAAATTTTCCAAGCGACTTCTTGAACTCTTTCACAAACTCCTGACTGAAAAGTACTGAGCACTTGAGCTTAGGAAGCTTGTGGCTAGTAGATGAAGAAGGGTATGGCTTGTATTGAGCTTTAGAGAGAAGAGAAGAGAAGATTGGATGATTGAAAATGAGAGAATTCATGGCCTATTTATAGGATACCAGGTAGGCAGAATTCGGCCAGAATTCTTGTTAGAATTTTCAAAAAATTGGCCGTTGGACAACTTGTAACCAGCCAACCCTAAAAATTAGGATACTGATTTTCAGGAGGCAGAGTTCGGCCCGAACTCTGTGTGGAGGCAGAGTTCGGCCCGAATTCTGTCTCCAGAGCACAGAATGGGTCAATAGTCCAATGGGCTAATTTGGATATATGTGGAGCTTTTGGATTTTGGGTATGGGTATAGGTTAAGTCTCAAATGCTCAGGACAACTCAGTTTACATAAGTCTAGACTCAATAAAATTGTAAAACACAGACTCAAAAATAACTTGTATTGCAAATCCGAGCTGTCGTCTGACTTGTACTAGATGAAGTCATCATGTGTCGTATTGAATGAACACAAGTATCATATAGTCAATTCTATCAATATTTGGTTGACTGTGATTTTGTGTCAACAGGTACATCTTGTTGGCACCAGGGTGTACAGAGTACTAAGATCTGTGGGCCTCCTGCAAAACCTGCTCCCTGAGATCTCCACTGAGCATACATAACCTGGAACCGTGCCGCAAGGCACCATCCTCTACAAGAGAAAACTCGCCATCCACCAGCCCTGCTCGAACCCGCTCTCAGAGACACCGCAGAGCAACGTCCTCAAACTATGCCGACTTGATCCTCTCTACCAAGTTCGACTGAATCTGCAGGCCCCATAACTGCATCTGAACTCCGGGCACGATCACCTCAATCCCAGGCTCTCCAAATCAGCAAGCAAGTGACGGTCCTTGGTCAAACACATGGCTGTCGGATACCTACTCAAGGCATCGACAACCACGTTGGCCTTCCCTGGGTGATACTGAAGTAGGATGTCAAAGTCCTTCATCAACTCTAGCCATCTGTGCTGCCTCATGTTCAGCTCCTTCTGAGTGAACACATACTTTAAGCTCTTATGATCTGTAAAAATCTCCATCCTCTCCCCATACAGGTAGTGCTTCCACAACTTCAGAGCAAAAATTACTGCTGCAAGCTCCAGGTCGTGGGTAGGGTAGTTCTTCTCATGGGGACGTAATTGCCTGGAAGTATAGGTAATCACCTTTCTATACTGCTGCAAGACACAACCCAGCCCCTTCCCTGAAGCGTCACTATAGATAGTGAATCCCCCTGATCCTGAAGGCAATATCAAAATCGGAGCTGTTGTAAGCCGCTTCTTTAACTCATCAAAAGCTGCCTGACACTCCTCTGACCAAACATACTCAGCATCCTTCTGGGTCAACCGAGTCAACGGCTCTGCAACCGGGAGAAATCCTGCACAAATCTTCTATAATATCCTGCCAGCCCCAGGAAGCTCCTGATCTCTGCAACTGAATACGGCGCTGCCCATGCCTCAACTGCTACGATCTTTTTAGGGTCAACTGAGATACCATCTCCTGTCACCACATGCCCCAAAAAGTTCACCTCGTCCAAGAAGAACTCACACTTGGAGAGCTTTCCATAAAGCTGCTCCCTCCTGAGAGTCTCCAGCACTATCCTCAAGTGCTCCTCGTGCTCCTCCTCAGTCTTGGAATATACCAAGATGTCGTCAATGAACACCACCACGAACTTGTCCAAGTACTGGTGGAACTGTCACGACCCGCACCCGCTTTTCCGGATACGAGACGTGTCCAAGCCAGCCTACGCTGCAGAGTCGGCAGTAGAACGCTGTCAAGCCCGCAAGAAATAAATGCTCAAAGTCACAAAATATAATATTTGTTGCTCATTCATATTTTCTAAGTTGTTACAACATTTACCTCAAAAATTAAAGAAAATACAAGATTTTACAATTAATGAAAATGGTACAACTGCTATCTATTTTTTGGTTGACATCAGCATACCCAAGCCTCCCCAATGCTAAGAGTGATCGCGACTAAACCTAAAAAATATTGGTTTCCAGTCAGGAATGGAACAAGTACACAAACTGACGATAATACAAAAACACAATAGAATTAACTAGACATGAAGATAACATATGAGAGATAAAAACTGGAAGATAACTGATGACATAGCACGATATAGAAGTAAAGGAAAAATAAAAGACAACTATCTATGTGGTGTGAAATATCCATTTCGATATATGAACAGCTAGGGGGTAAATCTGGCACACTGCACGTGTCGTGTGCAGCGGCTATTATTCAAGAATAGACTCATGGGATAGTTCTGGGTAGTTCACATGTCTTCTAAGATATTTCCCCTCCCGACTACTCCGTGTGACGAGCGTGTCAACAAGCAGCAAGATATATGTATAGACATGAAATGAAAAGACTACTATGAATCGAAAGCAATCAAAAAGTGCACTTGCCTGAGGTCCTTAGCTGGAGAAACCAATCAGACTATACGACTCAATGAGCCACAATCAGTCAACACATGCAGAAGTCTCCAAATGCTGAAATAAACAGCTCCAACATTCTCAGAATAGTCAATTTAGCTAGGATTGCCTGTCCTTAAGTCCAATTCTGGACACAGGGGTAAAACGGTAATTTCGAGCAAAAATGATGTCCGCCGTTGGACCCGCTTTGTACCGAAAAGTGTGCCAGAGTCAACGATCTCTAAAGTCATCAAACTACATGTCTACGGATCCAATTTTTCGATACGAACCCAACCCTATGTCCAAAGTTGGATTCTGGCGGACCGTGCACAAAATTGCCCGTTGAGTGGGACCGTGGGGCCCGCGAAACGACGTACAATTCAACTGTCTCAGAATTGGACCAAACATGGCATACAGGACCAAAAAATGATACGGTCCTGTTGGCGCAAGTTTCGTCTCGATCTGATGAGCGTGCACAAAGTAATTGGAGAATTTGCACAGAGGACGATACGGTGAATTTCGACGGATACGCATCAAATTCGTCGCGCACACGCGACCAATTTGAATTCCGTCAAAGCCCACACGACCACGAAACCATTACGCAGCTTTCGATGCTTTCGGTTCGTGACCACATTGCCCAGATTGGCGGGACGCACGTCGTATCGGACAAATTTCTATTTTCTATAGTTTTGAAACGCAAATTTTTGTTGAACTTTAGAATCGAATATCTTCTTATCTACTTAATGAAATCCAAATCTACGAGAAGGGTTATGATGCCCTACATGTTGTCCCAATTATTGTTCAAATAGAATTCTAAGTTGGTCATTGGTTTAGCCAGAATCGGCCTTCCAATATGAGCGTTTGGACTGGGTGTTGTTCTGTTTGCAAGCTGGTTTTTCGTCGACTTTACTTCGATTTATCGGCCAACGTAAACCATCTAAATTTGTTCTAATAGAAAGGAAATAATCTCGTAAATATTGGGGACATACCTGAGAAATTGGCTCGCGAAACGATCGTGTATATACGACGGAAGGTAGACGCGGAGGTGGCCTGGTGCTGTACACTGCTGCTGCTGTTTCTCAGCTCTACACGTACGCGTGTGGCATCCGACGACTTCGTCGCCGGCCGACGGCCGCCTACGGCGGGGCTGGCGCGTACGTTGGGCGCCTGGTGGCCGTCGGGGTGTTGGGGAGGCGCCGCGAGATTAGGGTTTGGGTGTTATTTGACGTCTCGATCATCTGTGTATATATACACAGCAATTTTTGTTCGGGTTAGGCTCTGTGAACATAAGGGAGGGGCTCAGTTTTGAGTACCCAGTACTCGGCTGAGTTAGTTGCATGTGGGCTCGGCCTTCGGCCTGGTCTTGCTACTGGGGGGTTTAATATTGCTTTCTTTCTTTTTATTTATATTTCTTTTTGTTTTAACTAATATCTATACATATATTCCTATATACTAATCTATGCCATAATTAATAACAATTATTATATAATCTTTACATAAACACAAAGTCTAATAATAATTTAAGTACAAATATTTTAATCAATAACAATTATAATATTCACATAGAAAAAGCATTTGTATATATATAATAAAACATTCCTATATACAGAAATATAGCATTTATATAAGACATCTATTTTTTTTTACTAATTTCTCTAATGAATAATGAAATCGTATAATCAATTAGAAAAATATCCATACATATGAATATATATATATATATATATATATATATATATATATATATATATATATATATATATATATATATATACTTATATATAGTCTTTATAACCTCAAATAAATCCCAATAACTTTTATTTGACTAAAAATAATATGACCAATAATAACCCTAATATTATATAATAATCACCTCAATAACTTAATACTAAATAATAATAATAATCAAATGCAATAAATCTATAATGATGTATATACCCCTCATGTATAGTCTAAAAATCACCAATTACACAAAATGAATTTCTAATAAAACATTCTACAATTTTCGAGAAGGGGAGCTACAGGAACACCTTGTTCAATTGGTTTATAAACACTGTTGGTGCATTAGTTAGCCCAAACGGCATAACCAAAAACTCAAACTGCCCGTACCGCGTCCTGAATGCGGTCTTGGGAACATCCTCGTCCTTCACCTTCACCTGGTGATATCCTGACCTCAGATCAATCTTGGAGAACACCCGAGCTCCGCTCAACTGATCAAAGAGATCATCGATCCGCGGCAGTAGGTATCTGTTCTTGAACGTGAGGTTGTTGAGTGCCCTGTAGTCAATGCACATCCGCAGTGACCCGTCCTTCTTCGGCACAAACAATACTGGTGCACCCCATGGTGACGAACTCGAACGGATGAAGCCCTTGTCCTGCAGCTCATCCACCTACTTCTTCAGCTCCACCAACTCACTGTTGTTCACTCGATAGACGTACTGAGAGATGGGTTCCGCTCCTGGAACCAAGTTTATCGAGAACTCAATGTCTCTGTCTGGTGGCAATCCAGGCAACTCCTCTGGAAAAACATCTATATACTCTGCTATCAAGGGGTGTGGAATCGTCTGCTCCTCAACCGAGACTCCGCAGAAAACTCCGATGCTCTGCTCCGCATGACGTCTGGAGTACTCAAACTCTGGCTCCCCCGGCACTCTGAAGAGAACTCTACCCCCTCTGCAATAAATGCTGGCGTGGTGCCTGCTTAACCAATCCATAACGAGTACTATATCGTAGTTCGGCAATGGCATTACGAGCAGGCTCACCTCCAACTCACGGCCGCCCAAAACAACACTCTGACCCTTACAAACATCACTCACGAGGATAATGCCACCCCCAGTCGTGATCTTGTAAGTCCTAGGCAACGATTCAGCTACGATACCGTGTCTAATCGCAAATGATACTGATATGAAACTGTACGAAGCACCGGAATCGAATAATGCAAAAGCTGGACTAGAGTCGAGAAGAACCGAACCTGCGATCAGCTCTCCTATCCCCTCTGCGTCCTTGGCTGCCATGGCAAAAGCTCGCCCCTGCTGGCCTCCCCTAGCCTGCTGCTGGTGCTGCACAAACCGCTGCTGCTGAGTCGGCAACGGTCCCTTCTGCGGTCCCCCTGGAGCCTTGGCTCCTGCTCCCTGTCCTGAACGTCCCGAGAACATAGGGCACTCTTTCAGCTGATGGTCTGCTGCCCCACAGAGTAGGCACCTGCCTAGCCTCTTCCTACACTCGTTCCACCCGTGCCCTGGCTTCTTGCAATAAGCATAGGTGGTGGCCTGCTGCCTCGATACCTGCTGCTGCACCCTCTGCTGCTGAACGTGAGGCTGCTAAAACTGATGCTGTACTGGCTGATGCCTCGGCTGCTGAAACTGCTGCGGCTGGAACCTCTGCTGCTGGTGGTGCTGCTGGAAGTGCGGCCTCTAGGCCGGTCCTCTGCTACTGCTACCTCCCTGGAAGTCTCGTCCCCTCTTGAGCCTAAGCTCAAGATCATCCTCTGCAGCTAAGGCATCCACTAGGATCTGCTCAAAGGTAGTGCTGCGGGCATTCTTGGTGTAGGACTTGACCTCCTTTACCAAGCCTTTCCGGAACCTCCGGGCATTCGTCGCCTCCAAAGCCCTCTACAAATCTGCTCAGGCGGCAGAACTCTCCTGAGTACTCCTCCACAGACTGGCTCCCCGGGACTAGGGCCTCGAACTAAGTCTCGAGGGCTTCCAGCGCTGCATCCGGGAAGAACTTCTTCTTGAACAGCTTCTTGAACGATGCCCAAGTCTGTCCTGTAGTACCAACCCTTGGGTCGGTCTGGTACCACGTACGGGCCAGATCCTGCATCATGCTGGCCGCTGCCTCAATCTGGAGCCTCGTCGGGATCTCAGCCAACCTGAATATCTCCTCCATGTGCTCGATCCACTCGTCGGCATACAAGATCCCCTATGTCCCTCAGAAGTCCCTCGGGTGCATCTTCTAAAAGTCATGTATGCCCATCTCCCTCGGAGGGTGCGGCTGCTGGACTGCTGCTGGCTGAGCTACAACTTTCTCTACCGCTGTCACGGTCAGATCAATGCCTCGTGTGAGCTCTGCTGTGTGCCTCTGCTGCTGGGTCTGCTGACCCTCTATGTACTGCCAAAAGAAAGCTAACAGTTGAACGACGTCAACTGTCCCCGCAGGTGGCTGCTGCTGAAGCACATCCAGAATCACCGAACTCGGCTCATGCCTCACAGGTGGAGGGGCTCCTCCGAAGGCAGCTGAAATGCCTACCCCAGCTGGCATGACTGGGGCTGCAGTACCAGGGCTGGCTGCTGAGTATGAGAGGTGGCAGACCTCTCATCGGCGTCCCTCTGGCGATGCGATCTCGTCTCAACCATCCTGGAGACACAGATCAAAAAGAAACAATTGCTGAGAATGAGTCGAAATATCAAGGAAGGACAGTTTAAATTCAAAGGAAGACAATAAGCAGCAAAATTTAGATATACGGAATCTGATAAAGAGTTTTCCTAATGTGATTGAGTACCTTCAAAATTTTCCTAATTCTACTGCAGGCTGCAGTGATATTCTAGTTCGAATACTACTACATTTCTAAACTAGACCTGCAAGGGCCCCCACTAAAAACGTGTCACGATCCGCACCCTAGAGTAAGGGCACGAGACGTGGGTACGTCCAGCCTACGCCGCAGTGTCGGCGGTAAAACGCTGTCCTAGGTCACAACATCTAATAATATAATGCTAAGCAGTTTATACTCCCCGAATGGGGGTGACATAGCAGAATGTAAACTCAATCACAACTAAGGCAGAAATATAAGATAGAAAGATACTGCTGAAATAAAAGGAAATCCACAAGTACAAACAGAGATTCTAAGTGTCTAATACATCACAAATCCCAAGTATCAAATATATACAGTCATCCATAGAGTAATGTAAATGAAAACATCCTAGTCTAAAGGAGTGTCGTCCACAGCTATAGGGTCCGGCTGCTGGTCCAAGTCACAGCTGTCATCTAAGGTAGCCCCATAATATGTAGGGCAGCCAGCCTCGTCCTCATCCTCTATAATATTTCAACAGGTCCAGTCAGGATAGGAGCGAGCACAATACATCTCAACAAGTCATAGCAGGAAAAGGAAATATAATCATGCTAGAGAATAAAATACAGGAAACTGAAGAATAGCATAATGTAAGAGAGAGAGAGTAAGTAAATATCTATGATATATAAAAGAGAGACAGTGCTAGTGATTCAGAGTACAGGATAAACATGTGAATGGCTAAGGACTGATTCATGATTACACTACGGAATTGATTCATGATTACACTACTTGGATTTATCCACATGTTCATTTATACTCCCCCGTCCCCAATCAATACACAAGGATCCAGTCAAGTTACGTTAAGATTCATGATTATACTACGTTGTCCATAAAGGGTGATTCATGAATTTATTCGTGAAGGCTCGGTGATCATGAGGGTACATGAGTCACTAGCTGATTCCCGAAGATTTATGATAATAGAAGCAAGAGATACATGATGTAAGTGAAACACACGAGACAAGAGTATCTGATGCTCCTGAGAGGGATAACATCTCATGAAGGGATCCATATAGTACCAATCCGTGTTACCAACGTGTCAGCATCAAGTAAGATAATCTAAAGCAGGAAATATAATCCTAAGCAAGATATGAAATGATCAGAGAATGTACTCGCCTGCTATCTGAATGTCCAAAATGAAAGTACTGTCCGAGGAGTGGTGTCTGGCTCCTATTCAGAACTGCACAAGTCACAACAAGTCTACAATGGTAACATAAAGTTCTACTATGCATTCTACATGATTCTAGGTCAATCTAGACCAAAGTCAACTCTTGGTCAACTCTGGTCAACCCTAGAAGTCAAACTAGGTCAACTATGGTCAAACTAGGTCTAAAAAGTCTAAACTAGTCTAACTAGTCTATTCTAGGCCTAATCAAGACTAAACAAGCCTAACTAAGCTCTCACTAGTCTAACAGCACACCATAGGCCAATACCACATATATATACATATATCACTATTCACATATACCAAAGAAATAACTAACACATTAGCTACTATACATATAGAAATTCCCTTACACTACACTACCATCACACATATTCACATAGGTTAGACATGCTATATATAGCTATAGGCACACTACATATATAGAAATATGTACATGGTATTTCATAGAGAGGGTTAACCATATGATGTGTGTGTATGTGAGTACAGTGAAAGGAAAATTTAGAAAACAGTGTGTGTGTCAAGAGGAGCAATGTGTGTATACATTATAAAATGTGTGTGTGTGCTAGAGGGAAAACATGTGTGTATACATTATGAAATGTGTGTGTGTGCTAGAGGGAAAACATGTGTGGTGAACATGATTGATAATGAGCCAAGTCCCTGTGTGTGTGTGTTCAGGACCATGTGAATGTGGGTAATAGTGTTATAATGTGTGTGAGTACATAGTGAAGAGAATCAAAAATTCAGGTTGGAATCAAGACAGTGAGTGACAGTGAAAATGTGAACCTGCGTGTGAGTGTCAATATGTTCATGAGTTCTCAGATTTCCTTGTGTGTATTCTCAGGTGACAGTGAACCAAATCCCTATGTCTCAGATATGGGTAAATGACAGGAATGTGTTTTTGTGATTTAAAATCAGTCCCAATTCAATACAAACCCAATTCAAGTCCTATGTAACAAACTCAGTTTTCTGTGAAAACTGGAAACATATGGCAATGTAACCTTTAACTGAGATTGAAGTCTCAGGTTACTTACTGACATTTGAAATAGGAAAATCATTCAAATGGATCATATAAACTCCCATTCCTTGTGTCTCAGGATTTAAACAACATTGAAGAATTGACAGGTAATAAATTCTCAGATTTCTATTTAAAACAGTGTAACAGTTGTGTTCTCAGGATTTCGATTTAAAACAGTGGTCTTCAATACTAGTTAATGCAACCCAAATCAAAATGCCCGTTCGAAAATAAATGTGAAACTGAGATTGACATAAAAGGAATACTGAATGGATCTCAGTTTTGGAAAACTGGGTTCAAATGCCCAACTCAATGTGTATCAGTGAACATATAATTTCCTCCTGAAATTCGAATCCTCCTGCATCAATTCAACACAAAAACAGAGCCCCACAACCCTAACATGCTATCTAATGTACAGTAATTAACCATAACTAAAACACATGATAGTTTATCATTAAAAAGTAAATTAAAATAAAGAACAGTTCTATTAAGTGAGTATCAGTGAACATTCAGTCCCCCTTGAAATTCGAACTCCTATTCAACAATTCAACACAAAAATATGAATCCCCTACAAACCTAAACATGTTACCTAATATAACAGTAGCTGAACCACATTAATTTCATTGAGATTAACATTCAAAAGTAATTCGAAAAGGAAGAACAGTGCACAATTTCACTGATACTCGACAGTATCAGCCAATGGGAAAATTCCCCTTCAACATTGGACTATCAGTAATTAGGCTAGGTTAATGGTTGATAATTAATATTCAACATGTGTTCGTGCTACACATAGAGTATCGTGTCCAAAAATACTAGACACAAGTGTCCAAACCTCACACGAACTCAATGCACTGGCTGTCACAGATCGTGCGACCAGTGCACGAGTCCTAACTGATTCGACACGAAACCAAATGACACGAGACTTGAGGAGTGTCGTGTCAGACACTGCCCCGAGCTCCGTGTCAAAGGACACGCGTCTATGTGCCCTGGATAGCTCGTACGAACCCGCTGGCAGCAGGGCAGTGCAGCTCGCACGCGCGCGGGCGTATCCACGACTCCAAATCGACACAACCAAGACACGAATCCAGCTCAGTCAAATAGAAACCCATAAGCGACCCAAAAATACGAATTTCCATTCAAACACAAATCGACATCTCGATCGAAATGCTCTTTGTGGCATTTCGTCGAACACCTACGCTGGTTGCTGATACGTGTCTGATACGGACACGTACAGGACACGAAATCGAGCAAACCCTATTCTTACAGCACAAGGACACCTAGGGCTTGGTATTTATGCAAAGAAAACCTAATTTTAATGGATGGATAGGAATTTACCTATGTGTGTTCTTCAACACAAAAAGCCTCTTCAAAGGAGCTTTCCAAAGCTACCCAAAATCTCCAAATTGCTTCAAATCTGAGATGTGACTCCACAATCAGTAGTAGAATAGTGATTAGAACCCTATGGAAGAAATCTCAATAAAAATGGAGCTCTATTGATTAAATTATGAAGAAAAACAAATGGAGGCTCACCTAGTTCTTAGGAAAAATGATAGACTATTGGAAAGAGGCACAACTTTCTAAAAGGATATTATATAGGCAAGGGGGGTCTTGGCTGGCCACTTTAGCTAGGGTTAGGGTTTTTAGGATGCATCTAAGGGCTAGCAATGAATCATGACTATTGAGTGGCCTAGAATCTAGGGCTCTTTCCTAGTTAAGTTGCAACCCACTCACTAAGCTAAACATGACTCAAACCATTTAACCAATACTAACTAATTCTCAAAGTGGCTAACTAGGCTAGCTATGACTAATCTAGGTTAGGTCCAATCTAGGTTAGGCTAACCAAAACCACATGGCAAAAAATAAACTAGTATTTAAATCACACCATACAAATAAATTATTTTAAATTCCTAATAATATATATTAAATTCAAATAATTCAAAAATGACAAAAATACCCTCAAACTAGAAATGTGGTAGTGACTCAGAAAACACGGGGACTAGGTACAAGATATATCTCCTGAACATGTGTGCACAATGTATGAAATATAACTAAGTATGGGACCGGCTAGGGGTAAGCACATGAATGGTACGGCTTATGACCCGCGTACACGATACGGGGCCTAAGCTAAACACACCTGAGTTGTTTCTTGGGTTTGGTCACATAAACAGTATATTTTTCCTCCCCAGGTACAAGTAATAAAAACAAGGAACATGAGCACCAAAAAAATATGTCGTGTCGCAGTGTGTCAACAAGGAAGCACATGATATAATAAAATGTACAAGACCATAGAATGTACTTGCCTTCCTCTAGGAAGGTACGGGTAATGAAGGAAGCTGGATGTCCTCTTGTTAATTTGTACAAGTTGGTTAATTTCTAATCACTAATCTCTACTTAGTACTATGATTAATCGGCCTAAACTTTATTTATAAATCATTATCCATTTTAATGACACCAAAATTGTATTAATCAAATAAGATTATAAACTATAAGATAGGAAATTAAATGGTAATTATTATTTATATAGAAAAATGCTTCTCAAAATATTTACTTAGCAAAATGTAGGTTTCAATATTAATTTGTCAAAGATTTAACACTTACACATTATGATAGCAGTAAAAACTACCATAACAAAACCTATCTGGACTTGGAAGTCTTAGTTCAAGCACCCACTTAAATTAAGTCCATCCATACTTCTACATTCAAATGTAACCACTACACCAAAAGCAAACCCACTGGTTCCAAACTCACCACTAATCATAGAGCCTCAATTATAAATGATGCATAACTCTATTCAAAAACAGTCAAGTAAAGAGAGTCCAAATTCTGCTGCACAAAGAACCCAAAGTTTTAAAATCACAAGCTACTTATTCTTGCAACCAAAAGCCCAGCCAAACCTTATCATGCATTCAAAACTTGCAGCTCTCGGCCTAAAACCCAACCATGACACAGCAATGTATAAACCCTAAAATTAAACCTAACCATGCTAATTGTCCAGCACTACTCTAGTGTAACCACCCAACATTCAATCTGAACTAAGAATATACTCTGAACCCATTTCAATCATTATTACGCTAAGGCTCAGAACTCAAACATTCAAATATACGAAACCAAAATTTGAAATTAGCTCAGAGGTTCCGAGACGAAAGATCTCCAGAATTATACAACTATCGAAACATATACAAATTAATTAAAAAATATACAATCTAATGAAGAATTTACAATTCAAATGAAATTAAAATACTATAATTTATTCACTGACTCCAATATCAGAGAAATGCTTCCAACCTCTCCATACTGCAAGAATACTATTATTATACTGGACACAATCACAAAATCCGGATACGGCTTGTCATGAATGAACCAACTATTCAAAGTCTACATTCTGCCACGACGGACACAATCCACTTGGATACGAACTACAGTAAGACACGACCACACCATCCTGGACACGAACACAACACGATCGGCAGAAACTTGGACACGATCCAACGCCAATTGAGCGGATACGAACTCACGCCAATATGAACTCGACACATGAAAACAACACCACAACACAGAAAATGAAAGTCACAGTAATTACTATGATCGACACCAAAATAATTAGAAGTGGCAGAAAAATTACCTGAAAGAATGCTTCCGAGATCGAGGATACGAATCAAAACTCGGACACGAATATTCAAATCTGAAATTACAATCAAGAATCAGATCGATCCCAGATCAAGAATAAATGGAAACGACTGATCGAATTCGATAGGCCGATCAAAACAGTAGAACTCACCGAGCGTCGTCTTCCAGATCGATAGAGGCTCAGTCTCGAGAAGGAAATCGTCGCGTGTCCAGAGTACCAGCCGTCACCGCCATTGCTCTGCTTCCAGATCCCGGAGCTAGGGAGCCGCCACCGTCAGGACCTTGAGGAAGTTGGGACTCGTCGTTCACTGTCGATCGTCAGAGTAGATAACTGTAACCACCAAGCCGAGCGATCTCGCTGTCGCCTAGCCACGGGTGAATAAGGAATCGCTAGAGAATCAGTTCGTGCCGTCGTCGTCAGGGCTCATCCCGAGGATACGTCGCTCGCCGACCGAAGATGTTCTGCTGTCGTCGTCGACCGGGAAGGATTTTGCCACCGAAATTAACTGTTCGGCCGTCGACGGAAAAGGAACAGGCCGCACCTCGCCGCCGAAGGAGAATGGGTGCGCCGAGGTCGGTTGAACGCCGCCGAAGGAGAAGATGCCTCGCCGTCGTCGTCGCGGAGGAGATGCCTCGCCGTCGTTGCCGCTCGCCGAGGAATCTAGGATTAGGGTTAGGGCTCAGGCAAAATTGGGGAGCTCGGTTATAAACTGAAGAAAAAAATGAAATAAAATTATCTCTCTTCTCTGAAGTATAATAAAAGGAATAAACTTATACAGAAATCCCCCCGCACTCAATGGTTATTTAACACTCAACCCCTGCCCCTTTTTCTACATTGCAAAATCCTTAAAATCAGTTAAAAAATGGAAACCACTAATTGTTGGTTATAGCAAATTTAAAATTTGAAATCCGGCTCTAATTCGATTCCCTTAAAAATAATTACAAAACTTATTATTTGAAATGTTTTTTTTAAAATAAATTATTTTTCTCAAAATAGGGAGGTGGAATTACAAATCTCCCCCCTTAAAATAATTTCGTTCTCGAAATTCGAGAGACAATCAAAACAATCTCAAAGCAAAATCTCAAAGAAGGTCCAAACACAAATTATTTATTGTATTTAAAATTTTCAATATCAAAGTACACTCAAACAAACATACTGGGATAGCGCTCCCGCATCTCATCCTCGCGCTCCCATATGGACTCTCTCGGAGAGTGATGTCTCCACATGACGCGGACAAGTGGAATAGTCTGGTTCCGCAGGCGCTTCTTCCTCTGATGAAGGATCTTTACTGGCTGCTCCTCGTAGGTCAAGCTCGGACCCACCTCTACCTCTGAATAGTCCACTACATGGCTCGGATCTGGAATATAGCGTCGAAGCTGGGACACGTGAAAAACGTCGTGCCCTCCCTCCAAGCTAACTAGAAGCGTTGGTCGATATGCCACTTCGCCAATTCGTGTCGTCATATCGAAAGGCCCGATGTACCTCGGACTGAGCCTTCCGCCTCTGTCGAAACGAATGATGCTCCTGATTGGTGAGATCTTCAGGAACACTCTATCTCCAACCGCGAACTCCTGTAGTCGTCTGCTGCTGTCCTTCCAGTGCTTCTGTCGATCATGTGCAACTCTGTGATGCCTTAAGCCTTGAGACCAAGTACTATAATTACACACAAGAAGTTGAAATAACACGATCTAACGACAATCAGAATCAAGTAAGCACGAGATAGAATAAAATTTCAATTACAACTTAGAGGGGCCAAATCCTGAAGACACAACTATTAAGTACGATAAAAAAATCGATATTTTAACACAAGTGGACTAGGACAAGATAGGAAAATCATGGTCAGATAGGCATGATTTAAGATCGAAGTTTAGACTGGACACAAACAAAGTATGGAATCAAAATCTGGCAATGTATAATTTTGAGGAATTCAATGATCTAACGATAAAATACTAGAAGGGTAATTAGCAAGGGTTGATTGAGAAAACGTACAAAATACTCAGGCGATGCAGTATCAAATCAGGATGAACGTGCAAGGATCTGTGATTTCCGAAAACCAATAATCATATGAAAAAGGAAATATAATTTCCATGATACCCGAGAACATATAGGTATTTGAAATCACTTTGCTTAGAATCCCTACCCCGCCAGTATATATCTGACTGCAGTAGACTTTCGGCTCCGTGACTCAAATAACAATATGTCATCGAATATTCTGTCAACCTTATCCATTTTCCAACAATCATTGTCGAAACCACCCAAGATATCAAAGGTATGAAAAATAAGATAAAGTCTTAATAATACTCGAAAACCAATGAATGTCTGAAATTACTTCAACTTAGAGTTCATGTCTCGCCAGTGCGCAGCTGACTGCAGTGAACCCTCAGTCTCCGCAGTCCAGATAATGACTGCAGTGCACAACTGCCACGCCATAGTAGATCATCGAATAGTCTCTCAACCTTATCCATAGAAATTTTAAAATTTCAGGAATTCAAAATGAGTTCCGGTAGTCCAAGTCAAAAAATGGTATTATCTGCCTTTTTAGAAACAAAGGGTTTATAGGTACTAAGAAGCAACAAGGGGTTCCATCAAGGAGTAGTGGTACTATAAGGGATCAACAAGGAAAAATTTAAATCTCGGATAGGGAACGATGCTTAGAATAATAACTGGAAGCTCAAATAAAATATAGAATGGTAACAAAATTTAGTACATGGGACGTAATCCCAGATAGGTAGCAAAATCTCAAGGTGACATAAAAGCAAGATACCATATAGAAAACAAAGTCTCAAAATAATGACCAAAATCCTTGTTCATGAATCAATGTATAACAAACTCACGAATAACAACGAAGTCTCAAACATTACCGCGAATGGAAAGGAATTTCAAAACAAATCTTAGATAGGAAATCAATTATCAACAAAGTCATGAATAGGACACAAAATCTCAAATAGGAAGCTAGGTTACGAAGAGTGAATGGAAAGCATGTATCATTTAGTGAATGGAATACAAGGTATTGGATCGTAAATATAAGACAAGCAAATCTCAAATAAGTTTGAAACAAAGCCGCAGAAAAAGAACAATCTCGAATAAATATAAAATCAGGAATAGGAAATAAAATCCTAAACAAGCATCAATAGAAGCGAAGGTTCAAGCAAGGTTTCAAAATGATATTTCGAGTAGGAATAATTCTCGAATAGTACACAGTTCAAATAGGAAACAAAATTTCAAATAGAATCCAATAATAGAAAACAAAGTCATGAAAAATGAATATGAAAACACGGTATTAAATAGCGGATATGAAACAAGTGAAATCTCAAAATAAGAGGCAAGATCAAACAAGATCGTGAATAGAACGAAAACAATTCACGAATGAGAAATAAAATCTCATAGGGAACGAGTCAAAATTTCAAAGATAGAAAACGAAATCTGCAAATGAAATCTCGAATAGAAGCAAGATTCAAACAAGGTTTTGAATGGCATAAGTTTGAATAGGAATGTAATCCCGAAGTAAAGTCTTAAATATCAACAGGGTCTGAATAGTGAACAAAATTCGAGTAGAACCAAATCTTGAATTAGAAAACAACGCCATAGGAAACAAGTTATCAAGCAGGAAGAAAATCTCGAATAAGAGCAGAGTTACGAACAAGAATGGAAACAAACTTTCAAAATACATCTCGAATAGTGACCAAGGTTTCAGAATAGGAAATAAAATCTAATAATCCTTAAATAGGAAACAAAGAAGTTTTTAAGAAACAATCTAGGTGCAAGAGGAATCTAAGGAAAACTGGATTATGAATCATGATCCATGGTTTTCTCCAACCATGCAAAAGAGTCTTCTGTCTTCAGTCTATCTTCAGTATCCCTCCGGGACTGGAATCTCTTCAATCTTTTTTAACTGTCCTGACGTAGACTGGTCCATGCGGTAGTGCTCCATGTGATTGTTGAATCTGGAGAGGTGGGTTCCCTTGCGGTAGTACTGGTGCTTCTCGTGCTTGTCCTTGGGCAGTGTGGTCAACGGTCTTCGAGAAATCCTTGACTTGATGGATAGGTGATCCGCAGTACAAGCATAGCCTCCGTCTTTTTCGGCATTCTTTGAAGCGATGTCTGGATGGCGGCAGAAAGCATAAATGGCCATCATCTGAAACTGATGACGTAGCTGGCGATGTCTGAGTATGGCGACGCTTTGCTGATCCACAGTAGTTGCTATCTTCATCATAAGTCTTCATGTTCCTCCTGAGCTTCAGCTTTCCGTTGGGTCCTATTGTCTGTGCTACATTCTGGATCTCCTGGCAGGTAGCTTAAATCTTCAGAGAAGTTGGGTCCTCGGTGTCACGACCCGCTCCCACTGTGAGGGTACGAGCGCGTAACAACGCCCAGCCTACGTCGCAGTGTCGACGGTAGAACGCTGTTCTAGATCACTATCTAACCAACCAATCACGCAATTATATAATGTACTTGTCAAAATATCAACTTCGAACGGAGAACAAGTATAGATATGATGTAATCTCAATCACAGTCTAAGTACGATATGATAGCACAGAAGATCATAACTAAGACTAAATAACAGAAATAAAATCAACAACTAAATAATATAATCTCAAACAATCTCAACTACAAATCTCAACATATATATATATATATATATATATATATATATATATATATATATATATATATATATATATATATATATATATTATATATATATATATATATATATATATATATACAACTCCAGTTCTAAAACCTAAAAGCTAAACAAAACAACTAGCTAATCTCCCGATCACTCCTGAGTGTCGGGGCCATAGGTAGCTAGGCCATCTCCTGGTCTGTAACATGTAGGGCATGTGTCATCAGGGCAACCATCTGTAAAATTTACAACAGGTCCAGTCAGGACAGGAACGACCACATCTCATCTAGAAAATCCAAGTAAATGACAGAGAACTATAAAGCAGTTATAGACAGTTGTATTGATGAATATGGTAGTTTATTTTCAGGTGATGGTAAGAAAGACAAAAAAAGTGCAAGGAAAGTAAATAACTAAACAAGAGTAGAATCATAGCAATGAAGACTGTAAAAATAGAACTAGCTGAATCAGGGTAATATGATATAAGTCCAGACAGCAATGTAGACAAGTGTAACTCCAATGTAAGTCCAGTACAAGATGAATCCAGTAAGGGACGATTCCAGTTATAGTGATCAATGATTCCAGGATGAGTCCAGCCTATACTCTAGCAGTGTGTTTTAAAATACCGAGATCGACATGTAAACGGCTATAGGTAATCCGGCACATCACACACCTGGCCGGGTGTGAGATGGCTATCATTCCAGTTTGATTCCAGCAAAGGGTGATTCCAGAAATGGGGTATGTCTACATGTCTTACTCTAGTATTTCCCCTTCCAGCAAGTGAATCCAGAAATCCGACACAATGATTCAAGATGAGTCCAGCCAGAATATAATGATACCAGTAAATGATTCCAGAATGATTCCAGTAAATAGAGGCCAGATAATAAATGTGTGTCGTATACATGAATCCAAAAATATCCATACGTGTTGTAACAGAGAATCGCATACAACTAACTAGAACTAAAGTACAGTAATTGACAAGTAAATAAGAGAACTATCAGAGAATGTACTCGTCTGATACTCTGAAAAGAGTAGTGTAATGTCAGATGTCTGCACCGGAGTCACAATGTCCTAAATAGAACAGTACAGGTTATAATGTGTTCAAAATAAGACAGATAATTTTTATGATGCATCTACATGATTTCTAGGTCAATCTAGGTCAAAGTCAACTCTAAGTCAAACCTGGTCAACTGTCTAGGTCAAACTACGTCCAAGTCAAACTTGGTCATCTCTGGGTTGACCCAAGTCAACTACAATAGTCAAACTAGGTCAATCCTAGTCTAGTCAAGTCTCACTAGGCCTAACCAAGCCTAGACTAGCAAACTCACATCAAAATTGGGCTATACAAACCAACTACACATATTGACTGGGCATTCATGCCATATACATAGGCTGTATCACATAGGAATACACCCCATAGGCTATGTGCCTTGTATATAGGCTATAGGCCATATAGCTATATCATACATTTCACACTTATAGCCTACTCTCACATATTTCACACATTAATTATTTATCTAAATTGATAAGTTAACACACATTCATACATATATAGGCTACATGATAATATCACATATAGATATGTATATACATATATATATACATTGGGTGATAGGGAGAGGGACACATGTATTTGTGAGTCTAGGTATTCATGTGAGGGTGTAAATGTCAAGTGGCAATGCGTGAAAAGTGTGTGTGTGTTATAACAGTGAGGGGGAACAAGTAATGTGTCAATGGTTCTAGAGTGTATCATGTGTTAGGATAGAAATTAATTTCAGTTTTTGTGTGTGTGTATAAGAAACATTAGAGTGTATGAAAACAGTGTGAAATGGTGACAGGATTGAACCTGTGAATGTGTGTGTATAGAGGAGTATAGGAAATCAGGGAATTTATTGCAATTAGCACATTCAAACCAAACTAAACTCAAAAACCCAATTCCCTATACAACATAAACTCCCATATCCCAACCTAACATTTCAGTAAACTAAAACATGTATAAGTGAATTGGTATGGTAATTACATCATTAAACAAACAATTAATTAAGAATTTAACTCTGGATTTTAGAAATCAATAAACAGTGTTGTATATATTCAACACCCTCAAACCCAATACCATGTTCAAATCAAACTGTGCAATTCATTACAATCTTAGGGAAGGTGATGTGCAAAACAGAAAAAATGAGAACCAAGGACAGTTCAAAAATCAGTCTAACCCAATTGAAAACCCAACAATCTCATTAACTCATCACTGTCAGTTTCATGAACTGATACAGTGACTAAAGTGTACCTGTGCGTGTGTGTGGATAGTGTGTGTGACAGGAATGGACTCAGAAACTGTGCTATGTCAAGGTGATGTGTATGTAGGTTAGGTTTATGGCAGTTTTCAGGATTGTGGTTGTGTGTGTGCGTGTAATCTGGAACATGGAAACAGTGATGAATGGGACATGTGTCTATATATGTGCGTGTAATGTGGGCAAGTGACAGGAAACAATGTGTCTGTGTATGTATAATCTGAAAACTGAAATGTGGGTGTATGGTACATGTGAGGGTTTAGGTAGTACAATGTGTGTGTGGGATATGAACCAATCTCAGGAAATTGAGATTAAGTCTCAGGCATTTCAGTTTAGCAATGACATTCCATGACAGTGAATAGTAGGTAGGGTGTGTGTAATTCTAGAAAATAGTGTCAAATGAGGGTGTACAGGGCTATGTTCTCAGGATTCCAGAAAATTAGTGAATGTGTGTAATGTAGGGAAAGTCATAGGCTCTCTGGAATTTAATGTTAATTCGATAGTTCAACAATTAACTCAAGTCCCAACTCTCATACCAACCAAATCCTATATCCCTACACGAACAAAAACCCCCACATCCCAATACATATTCATTGCAAACATGTGATGAATTATCATAACAAACTGAATCAAAATTCAGTGAGGAAATCACAGGAAAACTGGTATCAGTCATTCCTTCTACCCATTCCCATATTCAAATTCTATTTCTTGTGAAAACAACCTAATCTAAAATGAAAAACCAAACTAGCAGGAACTAATACATATGTATGGATCAAATGTGGCGATTAAATATCAATTAAATCGGGTTAAACAGGGAATCCAATCTCAGGAATTTAAAACTGAAAGTGTGTATCAGAGCAATGGGAAAAATCGAATTTCGAATACTAAAACATGTTAATACACCAAGGTGAGGGTTGGTAAATCATAACAAACATGTGCACGTGTCGTGACACTCTTTCGTGTCCCACCAAGTGGACACGAGCGTGTCTAAACCACTCCAACACTCACAGACGTACAGGACAGTGCGCTGCATCGTGCACGCATGAACGCGTGTCCCGCGTGCGACACAGGGCACGACACGACTCATGCTCGTGCCCACGTGTTCGCCACATATAGGACTACATGTGTATGCCCCTGCACCGTGACCAAGACACATGTCGTGTCTGTGCCAAACGCGTATCAGACGCGTTCCAGCGCGAAATCGACAGCTCGCGCGTGTCCCGTACGACCAGTACGGGGAGGATTTCTCCTCGCACACAAAACGAGATGCTTCCAAATTTTGGGAGCATGGTGGCAGTCACTGCCCCAACACTGACACAAAATTTGGTGTGTCCACGTGTCCTGTGTCGGGAGAAATAGACCCCGTGATGCAGGACACAGTGCACAGTGCACGGACAGCGTGTTCGTGTCCTCGTGTGGACACGACACAACTCTAAAATCAGGAAGAAAACACAGAAATCAATAAGCAAACCCTAGATCTAGGATTCTATTCAAATACATTTGTAAAATTTGCAAATCGAATCGGTTCGGGCATTTCGTCGAACACCTAGCTATTAGGTTTGATACGTGTCCGATACGGACACGTAACCTAATGCAAATGACACGAAATTCCTCCAAAAGTTAGGGGACACCTATTCCTAAGCCATCATGCAATAAAATCGAGATTAAAACACAATTGGAGGGTGGTTACCTATGAGTGCAAATTGCATGGAAAGCTCCAAATGGGGGGTGTTCCTCTTGATGGCCAAAATTCTCCAAATGAACCCAAAACTGAAATTTACCTCCAAAAATAATAAATATACAAAAATTAGAACCTAATTCAAAAGAGTAGGATGAAAAAGGAGATCAAATGAATAAATGGGAATTTTTGGAATGGGGAAAAATACCTTTCTTTTCTCCAAGTGTTGGAATGATAAAAAGAGGCAAGCCCTAATGAATAAGTGTTTAAATAGGGTAGGGATCCCTATGTGGCTGTTCATAAGCTCAAAAATTAGGGTTAGGGTTCACTAAATGGCCCATGGGCTTAAGTCATGATCAATTAAATAATTAAGCCATAAGTCATTTCATGAAACCACAAGCCATGACTTAAATTCACTAAACCAAATCCCCTCATTCTAAAACTATTCTCTAATGACTAAACTAGGTTAACTCAAGTTAGACTAGGGTTACCATAGCTAGGGTTAGGTTCTAGGCTAGTCCACTAGGTCTCAACAAGTCAAGGTCAACTAGAATTCACCAATTCAACAAATCACCAAATAATTCAAATAAGTCAAAATGACCAAATTACCCCTAGGCTAAAAATGATAATTAATCATCGTAATGACACGGTTAGGCTCTAGGTCATGCAGTCACTAGGGTTTCACTAGCAGCACGTCAAAATCACAAGTCATGACTTAAACCAGATTTTAAATAGTTTAAAATTTATTAAAAATCTCCAAAAAATTATAATGTGAAATAAATATCAATAATTAATAATTATAATTACAAAATTTCAAAATTACCCTCCTCTGGAAAACTGGGTGTTACACTCGGAGACTTGGATGATCTTCAATGGTGGCTCCAGGTTCTCGATCTGCTCCTCGATGCAAGAGATTCGCTCGGTGTCGAAGAAGTTCAAGGATCCGAGAGTTTGGAAATCAAAAGTCTTTCCTCGCTTGGAGAGTGCATCCGTAAGTTGGGCTTGAAAAAGGGTGGCCTGCTCCATCTAGGTGTCTAGGAACTCTTCAAACATCTCTGTCTACTGCGTACTACCCATGGGGATAGTAGGGTGATAGAAAGTAGAAGGGCTCGAAACTCTCAAGTGTAGGTGGATCAACCGTTCCGGTTTTGCGTGCTTGAATTATCTAAAAACAGAAAACTGTTAAAATATCCTAAACCTAGAAACAATATGTGTTTATACAATATCAATATACCCGATGTACCTGATTTCCTATGCTGTGATCAAGTTTTTCTAGTTTAACAAGTCCCCCAATAGTACACTAATACCTAGGTACTATTAGGATAGACCTGCATGGGCCACCACTAAAAACATGTCACAATCCTCTCCCGAATAATCGGACACAAGTCGGACACGCCCAGCCTTCGTCGTTAGACACGATAAAGTAAGCTATACCAAACTAGAGAAATTTAACCAGATAACCATCAATGTATACAATCAGAGCATCTACATACGATCCCAGAAGATCACCATAAATCTACATATATCATAAATATACTAGTCATCAGGAATGAAATGTACTATGAACTCTAAAATAGTATCTAGGAGTAAGGCTAAACAGTCTAAACCTGAAGCCTCTAGCTAAGTCATGTCTCCATCCTGCTCAGCTAATGTCCCGGGCTCTGGCCCATAAGGTAGAATGATATCCTGCAAGTATACTTGCAACATATCCAGTTAGAAGCGGAGCAAAGCACAGTTCTAGGTAATGAACAAGACATCATGATATAAAAATACAAGGGAACATGGTATGTAAAGCACAAGAAGGAACATGGTGTACAAGCACGTGAAAGAACATGGTATGTAAGAACATGGTATCACATAGTATAAGCTCAGGAAATACAGGGACTAGGTAGAAGATATATCTCCTGAATATGTGTGCACAATGTTTGAAATATAACTAAGTATGTGACCGGCTAGGGGTAAGCACATGAAAGCACATGAATGGTACGGCATAGGATCCGCGTACATAATGCGGGGCCTAAGCTAAACATACCTGAGTTGTTTCTTGGGTTTGGTCACATAAACAGTATATTTCCCCTCCCCAGGTACAAGTAATAAGAACAAGGAACATGAGCACCAGAAAAATATATCGTACCGCAGTGTGTCAACAAGGAAGCACATGATATAATGAAATGTACAAGACCATAGAATATACTTGCCTTGCTATAGGAAGGTACGGGTAATGAAGGAAGTTGGATGTCCTCCTGTTAATTTGTACAAGTTGGTTAATTTCTAATCATTAATCTCTACTTAGTACTATGATTAATCAGCCTAAACTTTATTTGTAAATCATTATCCATTTTAATGACACCAAAATTGTATTAATCAAATAAGATTATAAACTATAAGATAGGAAATTAAATGGTAATTATTATTTATATAGAAAAATGCTTCTCAAAATATTTACTTCGCAAAATATAGGTTTCAATATTAATTTGTTAAAGATTTAACACTTACACATTATGATAGCAGTAAAAACTACCATAACAAAACCTATCTGGACTTGGAAGTCTTAGTTCAAGCACCCACTTAAATTAAGTCCATCCATACTTCTACATTCAAATGTAACCACTACACCAAAAGCAAACCCACTGGTTCCAAACTCACCACTAATCATAGAGCCTCAATTATAAACGATGCATAGCTCTATTCAAAAACAGTCAAGTAAAGAGAGTCCAAATTCTGCTGCACAAAGAACCCAAAGTTTTAAAATCACAAGCTACTTATTCTTGCAACCAAAAGTGTCACGCCCCAGAACCAGAATACTGGAGAGCGGCGGCAGACATAGCCAGCTACGTATATTAAATGGAATCCATCTCGCTATACGGTCACGGCTGTCTAGATACATGAGGGTTTATCTACAAGCCAGCAGTCTCTTAAGGTCATGAACAAGTCTATTGTCTCAATCACAAGCAAGTAAGTAAAAGTTATAAGATGTATGATCATTAAATATACAATAGTAAGGCGTCCCAAACATTACATATTCAGCTGATCATGAAGCTAGTCGTTACAAAATGTTAGGACTAGCAAGAGTTTAGTCATACATGATCAACCCTAGGATTTGTTAATCATGTTACAGCCCGTAGGCAGAAAATAAGTAAAAGGTACAATCGAGCTAAACGGGTGCTCGTCGACTAAACGCCTCAAAAGAATATTTTTACAATAAAGTGGGAGATCAAAAATAAACCCACTCGTTGCCAGGGTTCCGTCTAGTAGCCACCATCTGGCTGGAAGGTCGGTAGATCCTCTGGAGCTGCTTCAAAATCTGGCCACACAAAACTAGCTGGGTCAGATCCCAGAAAGAGCAAGTACCACAAAGGAAGCTTCACTTAGGAACTAAAACCAGCAATCAGCACAATAATAATATAATAATAAAGACAAGAATTTAAGGAAAAGCATAACAGGTGATATACGATGAGATAACCATGGGACTATTCAGATAACCAGGTTACAACCCGTAAACCAAACAAGGACCGGGGTTGTAACCCTTCGTCTGAGCAGAACTTGGAATTTTCACCGTTTATCGATAAAATAAATATAAGAATTCTGGTCATACAGTAGTCTGGAACAGGATCAGGGCAAGACTAGACAGGTTAGACTCTATCCAATCATTTCACGGCCAAGCAAGAATTACGGCTTGATACTTTAACTAACTAGGGTTGTCACAAGCCTAATTACTAACAAGATGCAACGAGATTATTCCACAGCCACAAGCCCTGCAGACCATCCAGGTTACCCGGGTTGAAGGATTTAGAGTTGAATTCAGGTGGGTACATCGTCCAGGAAACGAATGTACCCTTAGGTAGATTGAAGGGTGCAACACATGACAGTGTGCTGGAAATGTGCCCTACTCGACGGCAGGCTACAGATCCCAAGGCGTGCCCAGGTAACGGGATTGCCTGTAGCTGAGAAATCTCTTCATGACTAATATATTAATCTAGTTATTAGCCTTAGTCCATTTCGGTAGGTACTCCTGGCCGTGGTACTCAGGAGTCCTATCCTAGACATGATGCAAGACAGGACCGGTTTATTTATACAAGCACAATCGCCCATGGTGTCCAGGTTATTTATACAGGTCATGTCATGTCAGGTAGCCGTCGCAACAGCTGCTCAAGATAGTTCATGTCGATTATCATGTCAAGTGTACTAGTCAGGAGTACGCCACGACGGGCCACTATCAGTTCATGTCAGGTTAGCCATGTCAAGAGTGCACCACTACGGGTCACTATCATGTTATACTCAATTATCAATTCCAAACATATCTTGCGAATTCGTGATTATCAAGTTTATGACAAAAGGCGTAAGGATATAAAATAGACATAAAATATATAATAAAATATCAATATACAGGGCTATAGAAGAGCCATACGGCTAAGGCATATACGGCCAGGAATGATCTCATGCAGCTGAAAGAGAACAGCCCATGCGGCTGAATAGGGTCAGACGCATGCGGCTAAAAGGGAAAGGCTTATACGGTCAAAGGGGTATCAGTCATATGCGGCTCGGAGATCTAGTCAATCATGCGGCTGAGAAAGGCAAGACATACGCGGTCAGGAGGATAGGGAACTCATGCGGCTGGCGGGGGATGGGTCCATGCGGCTGGCTAACCAATCAGGTACATGCGGCCGGGGAGGAGCAACCCATGCGGCTGCGGGGAGCAATGACTATGTGGTCAAGGGAAACAACCCATGCGGCTGCGGAGACTGCGGTCCATGCGGCTTGCGAGTGTTGAGTTCATGCGGCTCAGGGTAGACGGAGTCCCATGCGGCTGGACTGGGAAGCTCAGTCATGCGGCTGAACAAGGAGGACTCCATACGGCTAGAAGGAATACTTGCCGCATGAACTTGTCATGCGGTCAAGTCAAGGCAATAGTGCATGCGGTCGGAACTGACTTGCCGCATGAATGTTTATGCGGTCAAGTGCTACCATGCGGCTCAGGACTGTGCTTCTTCTCCAAATTTCTGAGAAGAAGTACACCATAAGCCATGGCTTCCAAGCTGCATAACTCTATCATCCGGAGCCCAAATACGAACTTCCATAGGTCAAAATGGGGCAGAATGAAATGTTTTACAACATAGAACCACCAAAACCCAGAAATAACAGGATTAAGTAGATCAAAACCCAAGAAATCCAAAAATAATGTAAACTTAGATCTAGAAGAATCTAGCCATGGAAAGTGAAAATGTCAAGTACTAAAGTAAGTTAAAATGCTGTAAGGAAGAGAATGAAGCAATAAAATTGGAGTTCCTCCATAAAGTAAGTTGCACTTGCCTAGACCTCTCTTTCCCTCTCTCTGGTAGGTGAGGAAGTAATGGTGGAGAAGATGATAAATAAAGAGAGAGAAAGGAGAAGGGTTAATAAATGGTAGTGGTGGTGGTAGGTAGGGGGTTCACCCCTTGGTTCATGATGAACCAATAGCAATCCCAAACCAAACCAAGCCAACCCGAACCAAGAATAAACCAAGCCTAGGAAGGAAACTAAGCTAGGAAATTATGCAATACAAGGTAAAATACGTACACGTATTCTAAGAATACGAAATACGAACCACAGGCATTACAACTCTATCCACCTTAAAAGAATTTTGTCCTCGGAATTTATTCAAGAGGCTAGAGGAGCAAAGACAAGCTACACTAATCGCAAGCAAGCATTAACTAGGCAATCAATCAATCATGCAAGCAGGGAATCGAAGGTATGAAGCATAAGAAAGACATTATACCTCACGAGTCAAATAAGTCAGGATATCGCGATCGAATATCATCCTCACGCTCCCACGTTGACTCACCCAAAGAGTGATGACCCCAAGCAACTCGGACTAACTTGATAGTCTTGTTCTTGAGGATCTTCTCTCTCCGGTCCAATATAGACACGGGCTGCTCCTTATATGAAAGGTTGGTACCAACAACCAATTCCGAATGATCCAGGACGTGGCTCGGGTCTGGGATATACCATCGTAATTGGGATACATGGAACACGTCATGCACCTCGCTTAGCGACGGCAAAAGAGCGAGATGATAGGATACATCTTCTACTCGCTCCAGAATGTCAAACGATCTTATATACCTAGGACTAAGCTTTCCCCGTACGTCGAAACGAATGACACCACGGTTAGGCGAAATCCTCAGGAATACATGATCGCCGACTGAAAACTCGAGAGAGCACCGATGAGAATCGGCCCAATGACGCTGGCGATCTTGGGCAACTCGAAGGTGATCCCTGACTCTCCTGACCACCTCAACCATCTGGGCAATCATTTCTGGACCGAGCATCTGTCTCTCTCCAACATCATCCCAGGCTAACGGGGATCTGCACTTACTGCCATACAGTGCCTCGAACGGTGCCATCTGGATACTGGCTTGGAAACTGTTGTTGTACGAGAACTCCACAAGGTGCAAGTGATCTTCCCATGAACCACCAAAGTCAAGTGTACAGGATCGCAACATATCTTCAAGAGTCTGGATCGTGCGCTCCGACTGGCCATCTGTCTGTAGGTGATAAGCTGAGCTGAACTGGAGTTGAGTCCCCAAACTCTTTTGCAAACTACGCCAAAAGTACGACGTAAATCTGGAATCTCGGTCCGAGGTGATACTGACTGGAACACCGTACAACCTGACGATCTGCTTGAAGTACATATCTGCTAGCTGAGCCGTCGACTGACCATCTCTGAATGAAAGAAAGTGAGCCGCCTTCGTGAGCCGATCAACTATGACCCAGATAGCATCTCGACCAGCTGGGGATCTAGGTAATCCGGTCACAAAATCTATGGTGACATGCTCCCACTTCCATTCTGGAATCGACAAGGGCTGAAGAAGTCCAGCCGGCCTCTGATGTTCAGCTTTAACTTATTGACAAACCAAACACCGAGAGACAAATCGAGCTATCTCCCGCTTCATGCCATTCCACCAAAAGTGCTGACGGATATCATGGTACATCTTTGTACTGCCGGGAAGGATGGAATACTGAGAACTGTGTGCTTTCGACATGATCTCTTGTCTGATATCTCCACTGGGTACACAAAGAAGATTACCATATCGAAGTGTACCACCCTCATGAATGCATAACTCTGGTCTTCGTCCTGCCTCACACTCTGGTCGGAGCCGCTGAAGCTTGGAATCTGTCGACTGCGCCATCCGGATCCTCTGACTATAGTGGACTGAACTTGCATGCTGGCCATCAATGCCATACTGGAAGGGAGAACAACTTCAATACCCATCTTCTGAAGATCTGCTAATAGTTCTGGTTGCGCTGTTAGGAAATAAACTCCGGCTCTCCTGCTCAAAGCATCTGCAACGACGTTGGCCTTCTCCGGATAATACTGCAGGTTGACATCATAATCCACAAGAAGCTCCAGCCACCTCCTCTGACGCATGTTAAGATCCTTCTGGGTGAAAACATACTTCAGGCTCTTGTGGTCGGTGAAAATCTCCACCCTATCTCTATACAAATAGTGCCTCCACAACTTAAGTGCAAACACTACTGCTGCCAGCTCCAAGTCATGGGTTGGGTAATTCCTCTCATGATCACGAAGTTGTCGTGATGCATAAGCTATTACCTTCCCATGCTGCATCAGAACACATCCTAAACCTCTTTCCGAAGCATCACAATACACTGAGAATCCTCCTGCTCCATCTGGAAGCGTGAGAATGGGTGCCGTTATCAGGCCTCGCTTCAACTGCTCAAAAGAACTCTGACACTCTGCTGTCCAAGCAAACTGCGCATCCTTGCGAGTCAACTGCGTCAATGGCACTGAAATCCGAGCAAAATCCGAAACAAACCGTCGGTAATAACCGTCCAATCCAAGGAAACTGCAAACTTCTACAACGGTGCTGGGTACTGGCCATGACTCAATAGCCACAATCTTCTGGAGATCCACTTCTACTCCTCCTCGGGTGATGATGTGACCCAAGTACGAAATGCGATCGAGCCAGAACTCGCATTTACTGAACTTGGCATACAACTGGTGCTCCCTGAGAATCTGGAGGACAACTCTGAGATGTTGCTCATGCTCCGCTTCACTCTTGCTATAGACCAGGATGTCATCCAAGAACACAATCACAAACTCATCCAAGTAAGTCATGAAGATACGATTCATGAGGTCCATGAATACTGTCGGCGCATTGGTTGCTCCAAAAGGCATAACAAGGAACTCTCAATGCCCATATCTAGATCTAAAAGCTATCATCGGGATGTCCTGCTCTCTGACCCTGATCTGATGATAACCTGAGCGTAAGTCGATCTTCGAGAATACTGATGTCCCCTTGAGTTGATCAAATAAGTCATCTATCCTCGGGAGAGGGTATCTGTTCTTGATTGTCACTGAGTTCAAGGTACGATAATCAACACATAACCTGAACGTACCATCCTTCTTTTTCACAAGAAGCATCGGGACTCCCCAAGGCGATCCACTAGCACGAATGAATCCCTTGGTTCTGAGTTTTTCAATCATCTTGTACAATATCTCCAATTCTGACGGCGCCATCCTGTAGACTCTCTCTGACACTGGGGCTGTCCCGGGAATCAAGTCTATAGTGAACTCGATCTCCCGCTCTGGCGACATACCTGGAAGCTCTTCTGGAAAAACATCTGAGAACTCATCGACAATCCTCGGTAACTGAACTGCTGCTACCGCCATCCGCAATATCGGAGGAGAAGGCTCAACCTCGCCTCGAGAGAAGGAAAATTTTGGCTCACCTGGAATGCTAAAAACAACCCTGCCAATGTGGCAGTCTATTCTAGCATAGTGGTTCCTCAACCAATCCATCCCTAAGACCACATCATAATCGTCCATCGGGAACTCTATCAATCTAGCGGGGAACTCTCTACCGCTAACTACGATCCGACACGAGGAAAACACTCTATCTACTCCCATAAGTCCGTTACCAGTAAGTATATTAAGCCTTACTGATAATGACTCGGGCTCCAATCCTACTCGTGTCGTAAATCGTGCAGACATAAAAGAATGCGATGCACCAGAATCAAATAAAGCTGAAGCTGGAAAGGAGTTGACGAGAATAGTACCTGCCACTACCTCTCCTGGTGCCAATCCTTTCTTTACGGTCATCATCATAGCCTGACCTTGCCCTCGGGGTGCTGGTCTCCCGTGCTGAAATCCTTGCTGCCTGTTCTGACTCTGGGCTTGGGCTTGCGTATACTACTGGGGGTTCTGCTGCTAGAATACTTGGGTCTGAGGCGGCAAGGGCCTCGGCAATGGATACTGCTGCTGCTGCTGCTGGACCGGTACTGGTCCTCTCACCGAAGAGCTAGAAAGGTTGGACGATGATGAACCACCCCTAATCGGACAGGATCCAACCCTATGGTCTGGTACTCCACAAGCCAGGCACAATCCCTACGCCCTGCGATATTCTGCACCATATGGCCTGGCTTCCCACAATGAGAACATCCCACTGCAGAAGACTGCTTCTGCTTCTGCTGCTGCGGAGGGTGCGTCGGAGTGGAATGCTGAACCGACGTCACTGAGGCAGCCCGCCTCGGAGCTCCAATAGTCAAGGCCCTGGCTACCGGGGCTGGTGCTGAAGACTGATTCATCTGGCCGTGAGATCGCTTTCGACCTCCGGTCCTATCCACGATCCTCTGGGAGGTATACTCATGCCTCCGGGCTGCTCTCAAGACTGCACCAAAAGTCTGATGCTCAAACTGCTCGACTGCTAACAAAATCTTCAGGTGAAATCCCTGCTGAAATTGCTGGGCTCTATCATACTCGGTTGCCACCAAGGTGGGAGCAAACCGACTGAGTCTGGAAAACTCGGCCGTATATCCGTCGACCGTCCTGCCTCCTTGCTTCAGATTGGTGAACCTCGTCTGTAGATCGTACCGAGATACAGCATCAAAATACTTGGTCTGCAATCTCTCCCTGAACATTGCCCATAGAATGGGTGCTGCTAACCCAACGGCCTGCGCTGCCCACCAGCTACGGGCAAGATCTAACAACTGCAGGCGCACAACGGCCACCTTCTCATTCTCTGGGGTCCTGGCTGCTTCTAGAATCACCTCTGTATCCTGAAGCCACGCATCCGCTGCGATAGCATCGTCACTACCGTCGAAGAACGGAGGGTTCAAGCGCTTGAAGCTGTTGGCCGCCCGGTTCCCTGGATGACCGCCTCTGGTCAAAGCATCTGCCACTGTCTGGTGCAAGGCATCTCCACGACAATCTTGAGAAGCTATCATGGTCCTGACGAGTCCTACTAAAGTGCCATCATCAGGTTCTGCAGGCTGAACTGGCTGGACTGGTGGCTCTCCGCCAGAAGGCACAACTCTGGAGGCTACTCCGGAATGCTGGGCTTGATCCCCGGGTTGCTGCTGGTCCACGGGAGGTGCTCCGCCTTGCTGGTCGGTAGGATCACGAACAATGCCGCTGAAGAAAACGACATAGGAAACAATAAGGAAGGACCAGGACAGATCAACGATACAAGCATGAGATCAGGACAAGAATCCAGCGATTCAGAGGATATGAGCAGAGTTCAAGAGCGAATACTGATTGAGACACCTATTCGGTAAACCCTCACATATCTTGAATTTCAAGACCTGCATGGGCCACCACTTAAACCATGTCACGCCCCAGAATCAGAATACTGGAGAGGGGGGCAGACATAGCCAGCTACGTATATGAAATGGAATCCATCTCGCTATACGGTCACGGCTGTCTAGATACATGAGGGTTTATCTACAAGCCAGTAGTCTCTTAAGGTCATGAACAAGCCTATTGTCTAAATCACAAGCAAGTAAGTAAAAGTTACAAGATGTATGATCATTAAATATACAATAGTAAGGCGTCCCAAACATTACATATTCAGCGGATCATGAAGCTAGTCGTTACAAAATGTTAGGACTTGCAAGAGTTTAGTCATACATGATCAACCCTAGGATTTGTTAATCATGTTACAGCCCGTAGGCAGAAAATAAGTAAAAGGTACAATCGAGCTAAATGGGTGCTCGTCGACTAAGCGCCTCAAAAGAATATTTTTACAATAAAGTGGGAGATCAAAAATAAACCCACTCGTTGCCAGGGTTCCGTCTCGTGGCCACCATCTGGCTGGAAGGTCGGTAGATCCTGCTCCGAAATCTGGCCACACAAAATCAGCTGGGTCAGATCCCAGAAAGAGCAAGTACCACAAAGGAAGCTTCACTTAGGAACTAAAATCAGCAATCAGCACAATAATAATATAATAATAAAGACAAGAATTTAAGGAAAAGCATAACAGGTGATATACGATGAGATAACCATGGGACTATTCAGATAACCAGGTTACAACCCGTAAACCAAACAAGGATCGGGGTTGTACCCCTTCGTCTGAGCAGAACTTGGAATTCTCACCGTTTATCGATAAAATAAATATAAGAATTCTGGTCATACAGTAGTCTGGAACAGGATCAGGGCAAGACTAGACTGGTTAGACTCTATCCAATCATTTCATGGCCAAGCAAGAATTACGGCTTGATACTTTAACTAACTAGGGTTGTCACAAGCCTAATTACTAACAAGATGCAACGAGATTATTCCACAGCCACAAGCCCTACAGACCATCCAGGTTACCCGGGTTGATGGATTTAGAGTTGAATTCAGGTGGGTATATCGTCCAGGAAACGAATGTACCCTTAGGTAGATTGAAGGGTGCAACACATGACAGTGTGCTGGAAATGTGCCCTACTCGATGGCAGGCTATAGATCCCAAGGCGTGACCAGGTAACGGGATTGCCTGTAGCTGGGAAATCTCTTCATGACTAATATATTAATCTAGTTATTAGCCTTAGTCCATTTCGGTAGGTACTCCTGGCCGTGGTACTCAAGAGTCCCATCCTAGACATGATGCAAGACAGGACTAGTTTATTTATACAAGCACAATCGCCCACGGTGTCCAAGTTATTTATACAGGTCATGTCATGTCAGGTAGCCGTCGCAACAGCTGCTCAAGATAGTTCATGTCGATTATCATGTCAAGTGTACTAGTCAGGAGTGCGCCACGACGGGCCACTATCAGGTCATGTCAGGTTAGCCATGTCAAGAGTGCACCACTACGGGTCACTATCATGTTATACTCAATTATCAATTCCAAACATATTAAATGAATTCGTGATTATCAAGTTCATGACAAAAGGCATAAGGATATAAAATGGACGTAAAATATATAATAAAATATCAATATACAGGACTATAGAAGAGCCATACGGCTAAGGAATATACAGCCAGGAATGATCTCATGCGGCTGGAAGAGAACAGCCCATGCGGCTGAATAGGGTCAGGCGTATGCGGCTAAAAGGGAAAGGCTTATGCGGTCAAAGGGGTATTAGTCATATGCGGCTCGGAGATCCAGTCAATCATGCGGCTGAGAAAGGCAAAACATATGCGGTCAGGAGGATAGGGAACTCATGCGGCTGGCGGGGGATGGGTCCATGCGGCTGGCTGACCAATCAGGTACATGCGGCCGGGGAGGAGCAACCCATACGGCTGCGGGGAGCAATGACTATGCGGTCAAGGAAAACAACCCATGCGGCTGCGGAGACTGCGGTCCATGCGGCTCGCGAGTGTTGAGTTCATGCGGCTCAGGGTAGGCTGAGTCCCATGCGGCTGGACTGGGAAGCTCAGTCATGTGGCTGAACAAGGAGGACTCCATACGGCTAGAAGGAATACTTGCCGCATGAACTTGTCATGCGGTCAAGTCAAGGCAATAGTGCATGCGGTCGGAACTGACTTGCCGCATGAATATTCATACGGTCAAGTGCTACCATGCGGCTCAGGACTGTGCTTCTTCTCCAAATTTTCGAGAAGAAGTACACCATAAGCCATGGCTTCCAAGCTGCATAACTCTATCATCCGGAGCCCAAATACGAACTTCCATAGGTCAAAATGGGGCAGAATGAAATGTTTTACAACATAGAACCACCAAAACCCAGAAATAACAGGATTAAGTAGATCAAAACCCAAGAAATCCAAAAATAATGTAAACTTAGATCTAGAAGAATCTAGCCATGGAAAGTGAAAATGCCAAGTACTAAAGTAAGTTAAAATGCTGTAAGGAAGAGAATGAAGCAATAAAATTAGAGTTCCTCCATGAAGCAAGTTGCACTTGCCTAGACCTCTCTCTTCCTCTCTCTGGTAGGTGAGAAAGTAATGGTAGAGAAGATGATAAATGAAGAGAGAGAAAGGAGAAGGGTTAATAAATGGTAGTGGTGGTGGTAGGTAGGGGGTTCACCCCTTGGTTCATGATGAACCAATAGCAATCCTAAACCGAACCAAGCCAACCCGAACCAAGAATAAACCAAGCCTAGGGAGGAAACTAAGCAAGGAAATCATGCAATACAAGGTAAAATACGTACACGTATTCTAAGAATACGAAATACGAACCACAGGCATTACAACTCTATCCACCTTAAAAGAATTCTGTCCTCGAAATTTATTCAAGAGGCTAGAGGAGCAAAGACAAGCTACACTAATCACAAGCAAGCATTAACTAGGCAATCAATCAATCATGCAAGCAGGGAATCGAAGGTATGAGGCATAAGAAAGACATTATACCTCACGAGTCAAACAAGTCAGGATATCGCGATCGAATATCATCCTCACGCTCCCACGTTGACTCACCCAAAGAGTGATGACCCCAAGCAACTCGGACTAACTTGATAGTCTTGTTCTTGAGGATCTTCTCTCTCCGGTCCAATATAGATACGGGCCGCTCCTCATACGAAAGGTTGGTACTAACAACCAATTCTGAATGATCCAGGACGTGGCTCGGGTCTGGGATATACCGTCGTAATTGGGATACATGGAACATGTCATGCACCTCGCTTAGCGATGGCAAAAGAGCGAGATGATAGGATACATCTTCTACTCGCTCCAGAATATCAAACGGTCCTATATACCTAGGACTAAGCTTTCCCCGTACGCCAAAACGAATGACCACCTCAACCGTCTGGGTAATCATTTCTGGACCGAGCATCTGTCTCTCTCCAACATCATCCCAGGCTAACGGGGATCTGCACTTACTGTCATACAGTGCCTCGAACGGTGCCATCTAGATACTGGCTTGGAAACTGTTGTTGTACGAGAACTCCACCAGGTGCAAGTGATCTTCCCATGAACCACCAAAGTCAAGTGTACAGGATCGCAACATATCTTCAAGAGTCTGGATCGTGCGCTCCGACTGGCCATCTGTCTGCGGGTGATAAGCTGAGCTGAACTGGAGTTGAGTCCCCAAACTCTCTTGCAAGCTACGCCAAAAGTACGACGTAAATCTGGAATCTCGGTCTGAGGTTATACTGACTGGAATACCGTGCAACCTGACGATCTGCCTAAGGTACATATCCGCTAGCTGAGCCGTCGATTGACCATCTCTGAATGAAAGAAAGTGAGCCACCTTCGTGAGCCGATCAACTATGACCCAGATAGCATCTCGACCAGCTAGGGATCTAGGTAATCCGGTCACGAAATCTATGGTCACATGCTCCCACTTCCATTCTGGAATCGGCAAGGGCTGAAGAAGTCCAGCCGGCCTCTGATGTTCAACTTTAACTTGTTGACAAACCAAATACCGAGAGACAAACCGAGCTATCTCCTGCTTCATGCCATTCCACCAAAAGTGCTGACGGATATCATGGTACATCTTTATACTGCCGAGAAGGATGGAATACTGAGAACTGTGCGCTTCCGACATGATCTCTTATCTGATATCTCTATTGGGTACACAAAGAAGATTACCATGTCGAAGTGTACCATCCTCATGAATGCATAACTCTGGTCTTCGTCCTCTCTCACACTCTGGTCGGAGCCGCAGAAGCTTGGAATCTGTCGACTGCGCCATCCGGATCCTCTCGACTATAGTGGACTGAACTTGCATGCTGGCCATCAATGCCACACTGGAAGGGAGAACAACTTCAATACCCATCTTCTGAAGATCTGCTAATAGTTCTGGTTGTGCTGTTAGGAAATAAACTCCGGCTCTCCTGCTCAAAGCATCTACAACGACGTTGGCCTTCCCCGGATGATACTGCAGGTTGACATCATAATCTACAAGAAGCTCCAGCCACCTCCTCCGACGCATGTTAAGATCCTTCTGGGTGAAAATATACTTCAGGCTCTTGTGGTCGGTGAAAATCTCTACCCTATCTCTATACAAATAGTGCCTCCACAACTTAAGTGCAAACACTACTGCTGCCAGCTCCAAGTCATGGGTTGGGTAATTTCTCTCATGATTACGAAGTTGTCGTGATGCATAAGCTATTACGTTCCCATGCTGCATCAGAACACATCCTAAACCTCTTCCCGAAGTATCACAATACACTGAGAATCCTCCTGCTCCATCTGGAAGCGTGAGAATGGGTGCCGTTATCAGGCCTCGCTTCAACTGCTCAAAAGAACTCTGACACTCTGCTGTCCAAGCAAACTGCGCATCCTTGCGAGTCAACTGCGTCAATGGCACTGAAATCCGAGCAAAATCTGAAATAAACCGCCGGTAATAACCGTCCAATCCAAGAAAACTGCGAACTTCTACAACGGTGCTGGGTACTGGCCATGACTCAATAGCCACAATCTTCTGGAGATCCACTTCTACTCCTCCTCGGGTGATGATGTGACCCAAGTACGAAATGCGATCGAGCCAGAACTCGCATTTACTGAACTTGGCATACAACTGGTGCTTCCTAAGAATCTGGAGGACAACTCTGAGATGTTGCTCATGCTCCGCTTCACTCTTGCTATAGACCAGGATGTCATCCAAGAACACAATCACAAACTCATCCAAGTAAGGCATGAAGATACGATTCATGCGGTCCATGAATACTGTCGGCGCATTGATTGCTCCAAAAGGCATAACGAGGAACTCTCAATGCCCATATCTAGATCTAAAAGCTGTCTTCGGGATGTCCTTCTCTCTGACCCTGATCTGATGATAACCTGAGCGCAAGTCGATCTTCGAGAATACTGATGCCCCCTTGAGTTGATCAAATAAGTCATCTATCCTCGGGAGAGGGTATCTGTTCTTGATTGTCACTGAGTTCAAGGTACGATAATCAACACATAACCTGGACGTACCATCCTTCTTTTTTACAAGAAGCATCGAGGCTCCCCAAGGCGATCCACTAGCACGAATGAATCCCTTGGTTCTGAGTTTTTCAATCATCTTGTACAATATCTCCAATTCTGACGGCGCCATCCTGTAGACTCTCTCTGATACTGGGGCTGTCCCGGGAATCAAGTCTATAGTGAACTCGATCTCCCGCTCTGGCGACATACCTGGAAGCTCTTCTGGGAAAACATCTGGGAACTCATCGACTATCCTAGGCAACTGAACTGCTGCTACCGCCATCCGCAATATCGGAAGAGAAGGCTCAACCTCGCCTCGAGAGAAGGAAAATTCTGGCTCACCTGGAATGCTAAAAACATCCCTGCCAATGTGGCAGTCTATTCTAGCATAGTGGTTCCTCAACCAATCCATCCCTAAGACCATATCATAATCGTCCATCGGGAACTCTATCAATCTAGCGGGGAACTCTCTACCGCTAACTACGATCCGACACGAGGAAAACACTTTATCTACTCCCATAAGTCCGTTACCAGTAAGTATATTAAGCCTTACTGATAATGACTCGGGCTCCAATCCTACTCGTGTCGCAAATCGTACAGACATAAAAAATGCGATGCACCAGAATCAAATAAAGCTGAAGCTGGAAAGGAGTTGACGAGAATAGTACCTGCCACTACCTCTCCTGGTGCCAATCATTCCTTTACGGTCATCATCATAGCCTGACCGTGCCCTCGGGGTGCTGGTCTCCCGTGCTGAAATTCTCGCTGCCTGTTCTGACTCTGGTCTTGGGCTTGCGCATACTGCTGAGGATTTTGCTGCTGGAATACTTGGGTCTGAGGCGGCAAGGGCCTCGGCAATGGATACTGCTGCTGCTGCTGCTGGACCGGTGCTGGTCCTCTCACCGAAGAGCTAGAAAGGTTGGACGATGATGAACCACCCCTAATCGGACAGGATCCAACCCTATGGTCTGGTACTCCACAAGCCAGGCACAATCCCTACGCCCTACGATATTCTGTACCACATGGCCTGGCTTCCCACAATGAGAACATCCCACTGCAGAAGACTGCTTCTGCTTCTGCTGCTGCGGAGGGTGCGTCGGAGTGGAATGCTGAACCGACAACACTGAGGCCGCCCGCTTCGGAGCTCCAATAGTCAAGGCCCTGGCTACCGGGGCTGGTGCTGAAGGCTGATTCATCTGGCCATGAGATCGCTTTCGACCTCCGGTCCTATCCACGATCCTCTGGGAGGTATACTCATGCCTCCGGGATGCTCTCAAGACTGCATCAAAAGTCTGATGCTCAAACTGCTCGACTGCTAACAAAATCTCCAGGTGAAGTCCCTGCTGAAATCGCTGGGCTCTATCATACTCGGTTGCCACCAAGGTGGGAGCAAACCGACTGAGTCTGGAAAACTCGGCCGCATATCCGTCGACCGTCCTGCCTCCTTGCTTCAGATTAGTGAACCTCGTCTGTAGATCGTACCGAGCTACAGCATCAAAATACTTGGTCTGTAATATCTCCCTGAATATTGCCCATAGAATGGGTGCTGCTAACCCAACGGCCTGCGCTGCCCACCAGCTACGGGCAAGATCTAACAACTGCAGGCGCACAACGGCCACCTTCTCATTCTCTGGGGTCCTGGCTGCTTCAAGAATCACCTCTGTGTCCTGAAGCCATGCATCCACTGCGATAGCATCGTCACTACCGTCGAAGAACGGAGGGTTCAAGCGCTTGAAGCTGTTGGCCGCCCTGTTCCCTGGATGACCGCCTCTGGTCAAAGCATCTGCCACTGTCTGGTACAAGGCATCTCCACGACGATCTTGAGAAGCTATCAAGGTCCTGACGAGTCCTACTAAAGTGCCATTATCAGGTTCTGCAGGCTGAACTGGCTGGACTGGTGGCTCTCCGCCAGAAGGCACAACTCTGGAGGCTACTCCGGAATGCTGGGCTTGATCCCCGGGTTGCTGCTGGTCCACGGGAGGTGCTCCGCCTTGCTGGTCGGTAGGATCACGAACAATGCCGCTGAAGAAAATGACATAGGGAACAATAAGGAAGGACCAGGACAGATCAACGATACAAGCATGAGATCAGGACAAGAATCCAGGGATTCAGAGGATATGAGCAGAGTTCAAGAGCGAATACTGATTGAGACACATATTCGGTAAACCCTCACATATCTTGAATTTCAAGACCTGCATGGGCCACCACTTAAACCATGTCACGCCCCAGAACCAGAATACTGGAGAGGGGGGCAGACATAGCCAGCTACGTATATGAAATGGAATCCATCTCGCTATAGGGTCACGGCTGTCTAGATACATGAGGGTTTATCTATAAGCCAGCAGTCTCTTAAGGTCATGAACAAGCCTATTGTCTAAATAACAAGCAAGTAAGTAAAAGTTACAAGATGTATGATCATTAAATATACAATAGTAAGGCGTCCCAAACATTACATATTCAGCTGATCATGAAGCTAGTCGTTACAAAATGTTAGGACTAGCAAGAGTTTAGTCATACATGATCAATCCTAGGATTTGTTAATCATGTTACAGCCCGTAGGCAGAAAATAAGTAAAAGGTACAATCGAGTTAAACGGGTGCTCGTCGACTAAATGCCTCAAAAGAATATTTTTATAATAAAGTGGGAGATCAAAAATAAACCCACTCGTTGCCAGGGTTCCGTCTAGTAGCCACCATCTGGCTGGAAGGTCGGTAGATCCTGCTCCGAAATCTGGCCACACAAAACCAGCTGGGTCAGATCCCAGAAAGAGCAAGTACCACAAAGGAAGCTTCACTTAGGAACTAAAATCAGCAATCAGCACAATAATAATATAATAATAAAGACAAGAATTTAAGAAAAAGCATAACAGGTGATATACGATGAGATAACCATGGGACTATTCAGATAACCAGGTTACAACCCGTAAACCAAACAAGGACCGAGGTTGTAGCCCTTCGTCTGAGCAGAACTTGGAATTCTCACCGTTTATCGATAAAATAAATATAAGAATTCTGGTCATACAGTAGTCTGGAACAGGATCAAGGTAAGACTAGACAGGTTAGACTCCATCCAATCATTTCATGGCCAAGCAAGAATTATGGCTTGATACTTTAACTAACTAGGGTTGTCATAAGCCTAATTACTAACAAGATACAACGAGATTATTCCACAGCCACAAGCCCTGCAGACCATCCAGGTTACTCGGGTTGAAGGATTTAGAGTTGAATTCAGGTGGGTACATCGTCCAGGAAACGAATGTACCCTTAGGTAGATTGAAGGGTGAAACACATGACAGTGTACTGGAAATGTGCCCTACTCGACGGCAGGCTACAGATCCCAAGGCGTGCCCAGGTAACGGGATTACCTGTAGCTGGAAAATCTCTTCATGACTAATATATTAATCTAGTTATTAGCCTTAGTCCATTTCGGTAGGTACTCCTGGCCGTGGTACTCAAGAGTCGCATCCTAGACATGATGCAAGACAGGACCGATTTATTTATACAAGCACAATCGCCTACGGTGTCCAGGTTATTTATACAGGTCATGTCATGTCAGGTAGCCGTCGCAACAGCTGCTCAAGATAGTTTATGTCGATTATCATGTCAAGTGTACTAGTCAGGAGTGCACCACGACGGGCCACTATCAGGTCATGTCAGGTTAGCCATGTCAAGAGTGCACCACTACGGGTCACTATCATGTTATACTCAATTATCAATTCCAAACATATTAAATGAATTCGTGATTATCAAGTTCATGACAAAAGGCGTAAGGATATAAAATGGACGTAAAATATATAATAAAATATTAATATACAGGACTATAGAAGAGCCATACAGCTAAGGCATATGCGGCCAGGAATGATCTCATGCGGCTGGAAGAGAACAGCCCATGCGGCTGAATAGGGTCAGGCGTATGCGGCTAAAAGGGAAAGGCTTATACGGTCAAAGGGGTATCAGTCATATACGGCTCGGAGATCCAGTCAATCATGCGGCTGAGAAAGGCAAGACATGTGTGGTCAGGAGGATAGGAAACTCATGCGGCTGGCGGAGGATGGGTCCATGCGGCTGGCTGACCAATCAGGTACATGCGGTCGGGGAGGTGCACCCCATGCGGCTGCGGGGAGCAATGACTATGCGGTCAAGGGAAACAACCCATGCGGCTACGGAGACTGCGGTCCATGCGGCTCGCGAGTGTTGAGTTCATGCGGCTCAGGGTAGGCAGAGTCCCATACGGCTGGACTGGGAAGCTCAGTCATGCGGCTGAACAAGGAGGACTCCATACGGCTAGAAGGAATACTTGCCGCATGAACTTGTCATGCGGTCAAGTCAAAACAATAGTGCATGCGGTCGAAACTGACTTGCCGCATGAATGTTCATGCGGTCAAGTGCTACCATGCGGCTCAGGACTGTGCTTCTTCTCCAAATTTCCGAAAAGAAGTACACCATAAGCCATGGCTTCCACGCTGCATAACTCTATCATCCGGAGCCCAAATACGAACTTCCATAGGTCAAAATGGGGCAGAATGAAATATTTTATAACATAGAACCACCAAAACCCAGAAATAACAGGATTAAGTAGATCAAAACCCAAGAAATCCGAAAATAATGTAAACTTAGATCTAGAAGAATCTAGCCATGGAAAGTAAAAATGCCAAGTACTAAAGTATGTTAAAATACTGTAAGGAAGAGAATGAAGCAATAAAATTGGAGTTCCTCCATGAAGCAAGTTGCACTTGCCTAGACCTCTCTCTTCCTCTCTCTGGTAGGTGAGGAAGTAATGGTGGAGAAGATGATAAATGAAGAGAGAGAAAGAAGAAAGGTTAATAAATGGTAGTGGTGGTGGTAGGTAGGGGGTTCACCCCTTGGTTCATGATGAACCAATAGCAAACCTAAACCGAACCAAGCCAACCCGAACCAAGAATAAACCAAGCCTAAGGAGGAAACTAAGCAAGGAAATCATGCAATACAAGGTAAAATACGTACACGTATTCCAAGAATACGAAATACGAACCACAGGCATTACAACTCTACCCACCTTAAAAGAATTCTGTCCTCAGAATTTATTCAAGAGGCTAGAGGAGCAAAGACAAGCTACACTAATCGTAAGCAAGCATTAACTAGGCAATCAATCAATCATGCAAGCAGGGAATCGAAGATATGAGGCATAAGAAAGACATTATACCTCACGAGTCAAACAAGTCAGGATATCACGATCGAATATCATCCTCACGCTCCCACGTTGACTCACCCAAAGAGTGATGACCCCAAGCAACTCGGACTAACTTGATAGTCTTGTTCTTGATGATCTTCTCTCTCCGGTCCAATATAGGCACGGGCCGCTCCTCATACGAAAGGTTGGTACCAACAACCAATTCCGAATGATCCAGGACGTGGCTTGGGTCTGGGATATACCGTCGTAATTGGGATACATGGAACACGTCATGTACCTCGCTTAGCGACGGCAAAAGAGCGAGACGATAGGATACATCTCCTACTCGCTCCAGAATGTCAAACGGTCCTATATACCTAGGACTAAGCTTTTCCCGTACGCCGAAACGAATGACGCCACGGTTAGGCAAAATTCTCAGGAATATATGATCGCCGACCGAAAACTCGAGAGGGCACCGATGAGAATCGGCCCAATGACGCTGGCGATCTTGGGCAACTCGAAGGTGATCCCTGATTCTCCTGACCACCTCAACCGTCTGGGCAATCATTTCTGGACCGAGCATCTGTCTCTCTCCAACATCATGTCAGGCTAACGGGGATCTGCACTTCCTGCCATACAGTGCCTCGAACGGTGCCATCTGGATACTGGCCTGGAAACTGTTATTGTATGAGAACTCCACCAGGTGTAAGTGATCTTCCCATGAACCACCAAAGTCAAGTGTACAGGACCGCAACATATCTTCAAGAGTCTGGATCGTGCGCTCCGACTGGTCATCTGTCTGCGGGTGATAAGCTGAGCTGAATTGGAGGTGAGTCCCCAAACTCTCTTGCAAGCTATGCCAAAAGTACGACGTAAATCTGGAATCTCGGTCCGAGGTGATACTGACTGGAACACCGTACAACCTGACGATATGCCTGAGGTACATCTCTGCTAGCTGAGTCATCGACTCACCAACTCTGAATGAAAGAAAGTGAGCCACCTTCGTGAGCCGATCAACTATGACCCAGATAGCATCTCGACCAGCTGGGGATCTAGGTAATCCGGTCACGAAATCCATGGTCACATGCTCCCACTTCCATTCTGGAATCGGCAAGGGCTGAAGAAGTCCAGCCGGCCTCTGATGTTCAGCTTTAACTTGTTGACAAACCAAATACCGAGAGACAAACCGAGCTATCTCTCGCTTCATGTCATTCTACCAAAAGTGCTGACAGATATCATGGTACATCTTTGTACTGCCGGGATGGATGGAATACTGAGAACTGTGCGCTTCCGACATGATCTCTTGTCTGATATCTCCACTGGGTACACAAAGACGATTACTATGTCGAAGTGTACCATCCTTATGAATGCATAACTCTGGTCTTCGTCCTGCCTCACACTCTGTTTGGAGCCGCTGAAGCTTGGAATCTGTCGATTGTGCCATCCGGATCCTCTCGACTATAGTAGACTGAACTTGTATGTTGGCCATCAATGCCACACTGGAAGAGAGAACAACTTCAATACCTATCTTCTGAAGATCTGCTAATAGTTCTGGTTGTGCTGTTAGGAAATAAACTCTGGCTCTCCTGCTCAAAGCATCTGCAACGACGTTGGCCTTCCCCGGATGATACTGCAGGTTGACATCATAATCCACAAGAAGCTCCAGCCACCTCCTCTGACGCATGTTAAGATCCTTCTGGGTGAAAACATACTTCAGGCTCTTGTGGTCGGTGAAAATCTCCACCCTATCTTCATACAAATAGTGCCTCCACAACTTAAGTGCAAACACTACTGCTGCCAGCTCCAAGTCATGGGTTGGGTAATTCCTCTCATGATCACGAAGTTGTCGTGACGCATAAGCTATTACCTTTCCATGCTGCATCAGAACACATCCTAAACCTCTTCCCGAAGCATCACAATACACAGAGAATCCTTCTGCTCCATCTGGAAGCGTGAGAATGGGTGCCGTTATTAGGCCTCGCTTCAACTGCTCAAAAGAACTCTGACACTCTGTTGTCCAAGCAAACTGCGCATCCTTGCGAGTCAACTGCGTCAATGGCACTGAAATCCGAGCAAAATCCGAAACAAACCGCCGGTAATAACCGTCTAATCCAAGAAAACTGCAAACTTCTGCAACGGTGCTGGGTACTGGCCATGACTCAATAGCCACAATCTTCTGGGGATCCACTTCTACTCCTCCTCGGGTGATGATGTGACCCAAGTACGAAATGCGATCGAGCCAGAACTCATATTTACTGAACTTGGCATACAACTGGTGCTCCCTGAGAATCTGGAGGACAACTCTGAGATGCTGCTCATGCTCCGTTTCACTCTTGCTGTAGACCAGGATGTCATCCAAGAACACAATCATAAACTGATCCAAGTAAGGCATGAAGATACGATTTATGAGGTCCATGAATACTGTCGGCGCATTGGTTGCTCCAAAAGGCATAACAAGGAACTCCCAATGCCCATATCTAGATCTAAATGCTGTCTTCGGGATATCCTACTCTCTGACCATGATCTGATGATAACCTGAGCGCAAGTCGATCTTCGAGAATACTGATGCCCCCTTGAGTTGATCAAATATGTCATCTATCCTCGGAAGAGGGTATCTGTTCTTGATTGTCACTGAGTTCATGGTACGATAATCAACACATAACCTGGACGTACCATCCTTCTTTTTCACAAGAAGCATCGGGGCTCCCGAAGGTGATCCACTAGTACGAATGAATCTCTTGGTTCTGAGTTCTTCAATCATCTTGTACAATATCTCCAATTCTGACGGCGCCATCCTGTAGACTCTCTCTGATACTGGGGCTGTCCCGGGAATCAAGTCTATAGTGAACTCGATCTCCCGCTCTGGCGGCATACCTGGAAGCTCTTCTGGGAAAACATCTGGGAACTCATCGACTATCCTAGGCAACTGAACTGCTGCTACCGACATCCGCAATATCGGAGGAGAAGGCTCAACCTCGTCTCGAGAGAAGGAAAATTCTGGCTCACCTGGAATGCTAAAAATAACCCTGCCAATGTGGCAGTCTATTCTAGCATATTGGTTCCTCAACCAATCCATCCCTAAGACCACATCATAATCGTCCATCGGGAACTCTATCAATCTAGCGGGGAACTCTCTACCGCTAACTACGATCCGACACGAGGAAAACACTCTATCTACTCCCATAAGTCCGTTACCAGTAAGTATATTAAGCCTTACTGATAATGACTCGGGCTCCAATCCTACTCGTATCGTGAATCGTGCAGACATAAAAGAATACGATGCACCAGAATCAAATAAAGCTGAAGCTGGAAAGGAGTTGACGAAAATAGTACCTGCCACTATCTTTCCTGGTGCCAATCCTTTCTTTGCGGTCATCATCATAGCCTGACCGTGCCCTCGGGGTGCTGGTCTTCCATGCTGAAATCCTAGCTGCCTGTTCTGACTCTGGGCTTGGGCTTGCGCATACTGCTCGGGGTTCTGCTGCTAGAATACTTGGGTCTGAGGCGGCAAGGGCCTCGGCAATGGATACTGCTGCTGCTGCTGCTGCTAGACCGGTGCTGGTCCTCTCACCGAAGAGCTAGAAAGGTTGGACGATGATGAACCACCCCTATTCGGGCAGGATCCAACCCTATGGTCTGGTACTCCACAAGCCAGGCACAATTCGTGCACCTTGCGACATTCTGCCACCACATGGCCTGGCTTCCCACAATGAGAACATCCCACTGCAGAAGACTGCTTCTGCTTATGCTGCTGCGGAGGGTACGTCGGAGTGGAATGCTGAACCGACGTTACTGAGGCCGCCCGCCTCAGAGCTCCAATAGTCAAGGCCCTGGCTGCCGGGGCTGGTGCTGAAGACTGATTCATCTGGCCATGAGATCGCTTTCGACCTCCGGTCCTATCCATGATCCTCTGGGAGGTATACTCATGCCTCCGGGCTGCTCTCAAGACTGCATCAAAAGTCTGATGCTCAAACTGCTCGACTGCTAACAAAATCTCCAGGTGAAGTCCCTGCTAAAATCGCTGGGCTCTATCATACTCGATTGCCACCAAGGTGGGAGCAAACCGACTGAGTCTGGAAAACTCGGCCGCATATCCGTCGATCGTCCTGCCTCCTTGCTTCAGATTGGTGAACCTCGTCTGTAGATCGTACCGAGCTACAGCATCAAAATACTTGGTCTGGAATCTCTTCCTGAACACTGCCCATGGAATGGGTGCTGCTAATCCAACGGCCTGCGCTGCCCACCAGCTACGGGCAAGATCTAACAACTGCAGGCGCACAACGGCCACCTTCTCATTCTCTGGGGTCCTGGCTGCTTCTAGAATCACCTCTGTGTCCTGAAGCCACGCATCCGCTGTGATAGCAACTTCACTACCGTCGAAGAACGGAGGGTTCAAGCGCTTGAAGCTGTTGGCCGCACTGTTCCCTGGATGACCGCCTCTGGTCAAAGCATCTGCCACTGTCTGGTGCAAGGCATCTCCACGACGATCTTGAGAAGCTATCAAGGTCCTGACGAGTCCTACTAAAGTGCCATCATCAGGTTCTGCAGGCTGAACTGGCTGGACTGGTGGCTCTCTGCCAGAAGGCACAACTCTGGAGGCTACTCCGGAATGCTGGGCTTGATTCCCGGGTTGCTGCTGGTCCACGGGAGGTGCTCCGCCTTGCTGGTCGATAGGATCACGAACAATGCCGCTGAAGAAAATGACATAGGGAACAATAAGGAAGGACCAGGACAGATCAACGATACAAGCATGAGATCAGGACAAGAATCCAGGGATTCAGAGGATATGAGCAGAGTTCAAGAGCGAATACTGATTGAGATACCTATTCGGTAAACCCTCACATATCTTGAATTTCAAGACCTGCATGGGCCACCACTTAAACCATGTCACGCCCCATAACCAGAATACTGGAGAGCGGGACAGACATAGCCAGCTACGTATATGAAATGGAATCCATCTCGCTATACGGTCACGGTTGTCTAGATACATGAGGGTTTATCTATAAGCCAGCAGTCTCTTAAGGTCATGAACAAGCCTATTGTCTCAATCACAAGCAAGTAAGTAAAAGTTACAAGATGTATGATCATTAAATATACAATAGTAAGGCGTCCCAAACATTACATATTCAGCTGATCATGAAGCTAGTCGTTACAAAATATTAGGACTAGCAAGAGTTTAGTCATACATGATCAACCCTAGGATTTGTTAATCATGTTACAGCCCGTAGGCAGACAATAAGTAAAAGGTACAATCGAGATAAACGGGTGCTCGTCGACTAAACGCCTCAAAAGAATATTTTTACAATAAAGTGGGAGATCAAAAATAAACCCACTCGTTGCCAGGGTTCCGTCTAGTGGCCATCATCTGGCTGGAAGGTCGGTAGATCCTCTGGAGCTGCTCCAAAATCTGGCCACACAAAACCAGCTGGATCAGATCCCAGAAAGAGCAAGTACCACAAAGGAAGCTTCACTTAGAAACTAAAACCAGCAATCAGCACAATAATAATATAATAATAAAGACAAGAATTTAAGGAAAAGCATAACTGGTGATATACGATGAGATAACCATGGGGCTATTCAGATAACCAGGTTACAACCCGTAAACCAAACAAGGACCGGGGTTGTAACCCTTCGTCTGAGCAGAACTTGGAATTCTTACCGTTTATCGATAAAATAAATATAAGAATTCTGGTCATACAGTAGTCTGGAACAGGATCAGGGCAAGACTAGACTGGTTAGACTCCATCCAATCATTTTACGGCCAAGCAAGAATTACGGCTTGATACTTTAACTAACTAGGGTTGTCACAAGCCTAATTACTAACAAGATGCAACGAGATTATTCCACAGCCACATGCCCTGCAGACCATCCAGGTTACCCGGGTTGAAGGATTTAGAGTTGAATTCAGGTGGGTACATCGTCCAGGAAACGAATGTACCCTTAGGTAGATTGAAGGATGCAACACATGACAGTGTGCTGGAAATTTGCCCTACTCGACGGCAGGCTGCAGATCCCAAGGCGTGCCCAGGTAACGGGATTGCCTGTAGCTGAGAAATCTCTTCATGACTAATATATTAATCTAGTTATTAGCCTTAGTCCATTTCGGTAGGTACTCCTGACCGTGGTACTCAGGAGTCCCATCCTAGACATGATGCAAGACAGGACTGGTTTATTTATACAAGCACAATCGCCCACGATGTCCAGGTTATTTATACAGGTCATGTTATGTCAGGTAGCCGTCGCAACAGCTGCTCAAGATAGTTCATGTCGATTATCATGTCAAGTGTACTAGTCAGGAGTACGCCACGACGGGCCACATGTCAGGTTAGCCATGTCAAGAGTGCACCACTACGGGTCACTATCATGTTATACTCAATTATCAATTCCAAACATATTAAATGAATTCGTGATTATCAAGTTCATGACAAAAGGCGTAAGGATATAAAATGGACGTAAAATATATAATAAAATATCAATATACAGGGCTATAGAAGAGCCATGCGGTTAAGGCATATACGGCCAGGAATGATCTCATACGGCTGAAAGAGAACAGCCCATGCGGCTGAATAGGGTCAGGCGCATGCGGCTAAAAGGGAAAGGCTTATGCGGTCAAAGGGGTATCAGTCATATGCGGCTCGGAGATCCAGTCAATCATGCGGCTGAGAAAGGTAAGACATATGCGGTCAGGAGGATAGGGAACTCATGCGGCTGGCGAGGGATGGGTCCATGCGGCTGGCTGACCAATCAGGTACATGCGGCCGGGGAGGAGCAACCCATGCGGCTACGGGGAGCAATGACTATGCGGTCAAGGGAAACAACCCATGCGGCTGCGGAGACTGCGGTCCATACGGCTCGCGAGTGTTGAGTTCATGCGGCTCAGGGTGGGCGGAGTCCCATGTGGCTGGACTGGGAAGCTCAGTCATGCGGCTGAACAAGGAGGACTCCATGCGGCTAGAAGGAATACTTGCCGCATGAACTTGTCATGCGGTCAAGTCAAGGCAATAGTGCATGCGGTCGGAACTGACTTGCCGCATGAATGTTCATGCGGTCAAGTGCTACCATACGGCTCAGGACTGTGCTTCTTCTCCAAATTTTCGAGAAGAAGTACACCATAAGCCATGGCTTCCAAGCTGCATAACTCTATCATCTGGAGCCCAAATACGAACTTCCATAGGTCAAAATAGGGCAGAATGAAATGTTTTACAACATAGAACCACCAAACCCCAGAAATAACAGGATTAAGTAGATCAAAACCCAAGAAATCCAAAAATAATGTAAACTTAGATCTAGAAGAATCTAGCCATGGAAAGTGAAAATCCCAAGTACTAAAGTAAGTTAAAATGCTGTAAGAAAGAGAATAAAGCAATAAAATTGGAGTTCCTCCAAGAAGCAAGTTGCACTTGCCTAGACCTCTCTCTCCCTCTCTCTGGTAGGTAAGGAAGTAATGGTGGAGAAGATGATAAATGAAGAGAGAGAAAGGAGAAGGGTTAATAAATGGTAGTGGTGGTGGTAGGTAGGGGGTTCACCCCTTGGTTCATGATGAACCAATAGCAATCCCAAACCGAACCAAGCCAACCCGAACCAAGAATAAACCAAGCCTAGGGAGGAAACTAAGCAAGAAAATCATGCAATACAAGGTAAAATACGTACACGTATTCCAAGAATATGAAATACGAACCACAGGCATTACAAAAAGCCCAGCCAAACCTTATCATGTATTCAAAACTTGCATCTCTCGGCCTCAAACCCAACCATGACACAGCAATGTATAAACCCCAAAATTAAACCTAACCATGCTAATTGTCCAGCATTACTCTAGTGTAACCACCCAACATTCAATCTGAACTAAGAATATACTCTGAACCTATTTCAATTATTATTACGCTAAGGCTCAGAACTCAAGCATTCAAATATACGAAACCAAAATTTGAAATTAGCTCAGAGGTTCCGAGACGAAAGATCTCCAGAATTATACAACTATCGAAACATATACAAATTAATTAAAAATATACAATCTAATAAAGAATTTACAATTCAAATGAAATTAAAATACTATAATTTAGTCACTGACTCGAATATCAGAGAAATGCTGCCAACCTCTCCATACTGCAAGAATACTATTATTTTACTGGACACAATCACAAAATCCGGATACGGCTTGTCAGGAATGAACTCAACTATTCAAAGTCTGCATTCTGCCACGACGGACACAATCCACTTGGATACGAACTACAGTAAGACACGACCATACCATCCTGGACACGAACACAACACGATCGGCAGAAACTTAGACACGATCCAACGCCAATTGAGCGGATACGAACTCACGCCAATATGAACTCGACACATGAAAACAACACCACAACACAGGAAATAAAAGTCACAGTAATTACTATGATCAACACCAAATAATTAGAAGTGGCAAAAAAATTACCTGAAAGAATACTTCCGAGATCGAGGATACGAATCAAAACTCGGACACGAATATTCAAATCTAAAATTACAATTAGGAATCAGATCGATCCCAGATCAAGAATAAATGGAAACGACCGATCGAATCCGATAGGCCGATCAAAACAGTAGAACTCACCGAGCGTCGTCTTCCAGATCGATAGAGGCTCAGTCTCGAGAAGGAAATTATCGCGTGTCCAGAGTACCAGCCGTCACCGTCACTGCTCTGCTTCCAGATCCCGGAGCTAGGGAGCCGCCGCCGCCGGGACCTTGAGGAAGTTGGGACTCGTCGTTCACTACCGATCGCCGGAGGAGATAACTGTAACCGCCAAGCCGAGCGATCTCGCCGTCGCCTAGCCACGGGTGAATAAGGAATCGCTGGAGAATCAGTTCGTGCCGTCGTCGTCGGGGCTCATCCCGAGGATACGTCGCTCGCCGACCGGAGATGTCCTGATGTCGTCGTCGACCGGGAAGGATTTTGTCGTCAAAATTAACTGCTCGGCCGTCGACAGAAATGGAACAGGCCGCACCTCGCCACCGAAGGAGAATGGGTGCGCCGAGGTCGGTTGAACGCCGCCGAAGGAGAAGATGCCTCACCGTCGCCGCCGCAGAGGAGATGCCTTGCCGTCGTTGCCGCTCATCGAGGAATCTAGGGTTAGGGTTATGGCTCAGGCGAAATTGGGAAGCTCGGTTATAAACTGAAGAAAAAAATGAAATAAAATTCTCTCTCTTCTCTGAAGTGTAATAAAAGGAATGAACTTATGCAGAAATCCCCCCGCACTCAATGGTTATTTAACACTCAACCCCTGCCCCTTTTTCCATATTGCAAAATCCTTAAAATCAGTTAAAAAAATGGAAACCACTAATTGTTGGTTATAGTAAATTTAAAATTTGAAATTCGGCTCTAATTCGATTCCCTCAAAAATAATTACAAAACTTATTATTTGAAATGTTTTTTTAAATAAATTATTTTTCTCAAAATAGAGAGGTGGAGTTACAATTGCTGCTACCACTGGTCATGCTACTGCTTCCTGCTACTGTAAGGCCTATTAGCTTGCATCTGTAATGCCATACAGAGCTCAGTAGACCCTACTGCTACTGCTGCCATACTCCTCTGCCTGTTTTCCCTCTATAATTCCCTACACTCTATAACATATATTCACTTAACCACATAACCACTCATCTAGATAGGAGGTACAGGCACCACTTCATATCCTAATCTATGATACCACTGAAACTTACATGTGTATCATCATCACATGTATATATAGGTATCAACTTCATAAAATCAATTGTCCTACCTTAACATACATTAGGAGTATTACATATATATATAACACGTCTATGCTCTACAAGACTATTGAACCCTGAACCCAAAATATATACTAAGTATCACATTAACCCTTATCCATACTACCCAACCTCAACCTTAATATAATATAATGTACATCACAGAACCTTACATATATATGAACATTCACTAAATGCAATGAACAGAGGGAAAACTGGTCACATGGCAAACTTGACTGAACACACATGTGTTCAAGGTCTGAACCTTAAGGCAAGGTAAGGGTTCTCACTCAAATGATGCAAGGACCAATACTCTACATCCAACTCAAGTGTAAACCATATGGCAACTCTTTATTAGCAACTCCTAAACCCAGGATCCCTCCCTCAATTCCTTCACACTCACAGACACATACACTCACACATACACACACACTATGGGAGATTGAGGAGGGGAAATGGGCTGCCAAAGGGTGTGGCAAGTGCCAAGTGGGGCTGCCTTGTGCAGCCCCTATACTGCTGCTAGTAGCTGTTGTTTCTTTCTCTAATTTCAGTTAACTCCCCCTTCATTCTTTCATTCAACCATCTATCCATCCAACCCATTCCTTCATCTCTTCACACACTCTATTTCAATTCTATCATTCAATTCAATTCAAACCTCTATTTTTATTTCACTGGTTTATACTCTCAGGTTATCTCTCAGGTTTGCATTATCTTTGCAAACCCCAACCCCTCTCACCTATACATACACACACTCATAAATATATATACATTCATACATATAGACATACATATATAATATAGACATATATACATATATACATATATATACTCAGGCATTGTAACTCCACTTCCCCATTTATTTTGAGAAATTAAAAGTTTCTAATAATCATTATAGGTTTTTATTGAGTATTTATAATTTTGAGAAATTAAAAGTTTCTAATAATCATTATAGGTTTTTATACGGCGGATCTCCTCCAGCCACTCCGACGACTGATCGACGGCCACGACGATCTCTCCAGCGGCGGCGACCGAACAAAGTCCTCCGGCGTAGAAGCAGCGCCTCTTGACGTGTTCCCCGACCACTCCGGCCACGACAACGACAGCGACGGCGATGGTACTCTCCTGGAGCTCGACGACCACCCCGACGATGTCGAGAAGCAACTGATCTTCGACGATTGAGGGTTTCCAGCGCTGTGGTAAGTTTGCTGGAATTTTTCCTAGAATTGGTTCTTTTCTTAAGTTCTTGGATCTGGCTCTATTGTATCTTCTTGTTTAGATCAACTTCGACGATCTCCTCCTTGTGTTTGGGTTTAATTATTTATTCTTTGATTTTGATCAATTCTGGAGAGCAGAGTTTTTGGAGATCGACTAGTGCGAGGCCGTGTCCGAATTTAGAGTAACTTTGATTTTTTTATTGTAAGTATTATTAGTATTATTTTTCCCATCCTGGTGAACTATGTTGGAGAATTCAATTTTTCTCTAATATAACTCTATCTCCATGTTCTTTTCTGTGATGTGTTGCAGTGTCGAGTGATCTCGGTTAGCTGTGTCTGTGTCTATCATTGAGGGCGTGGCTACCCCTGGATTTTCTTTACATTGGATCGAATAGTTCAGGTAATTCTTCTCTCCGCTCTTTTTACTCGGAACACTTTGGGGTGCTCGATTATAATTCAATGTGGCTGTGTTCTTTTTTTTTGCATCATAATCGTTGGGCGTACGTCGGTTCCTTCTGGATGAGAGTTGGATCGTGTCCAAAGTTCGTGTTCTCGAGCCTGTTAAGTTGTGTGGGACGTTTGTGTTGCAGTGATGTAGCTGTGTCCAGAGCTTGTTCCGGGACGTGTGTACGTGTCAGGGCCGGATTAACAAAGGAAGCTGGAGTCTTATTTTTATTTGATAAATTTTAAATGTATATGTTTCAGTTTTGGGATGTATACGCGAGTATTGAAGGCTGGGATTTGATTGTTTTGGCATGGTATGCTAATAGGAGTAGCAGAAGGGAGTAACTTATTTTGAATCCAGTTTAGATTTTGGAATTTTTGCTAACCTTTCTTGCTGAGTTTAGATTACATTCTAAGGTTGGAAATTCTATTCTGAATATTGGTGGGAAGGCTTGGTAGCTGACTTGATTCCCTATTTTTATATAAGTTTTGTTTTGAGTGCATATGTGGAAGTGAAGGACTGGGAAACCTATAATGGTGGATTCAATTTACAGAACCTTGAACAAATACTGTTGGCTCATTCCAGAAAGTGAATTTCATGAATCGATTTCTGTGGTTTGATGTCCAAATGAATTGTATTTCCAGCGACTTGGAAATTCCAGTGAAGTGATTCCTATGTTTGAATATTCTGTGATGTGAATGAACATTTTAGCCCTATTATTCCTGTCCAGTACAACCTGTTGAAGATTAATTTATATTCTTATTGAGCAAGAAGGGTTTCATTTTAGCTAAGGTTGATTAAGATAATAGTTTTAAAAGGTTGTATGTTACTGAGTTTTAAACTAAAAAATTGGGTTGGTTAATGATCATTGTGTTTAATTTTGATTAGTTATGAGAACAAGATTAGGATAGATTAGAGACTGAAATTATGAATTTTAAATCATGATCAGAATTTGTTGATAACCAAATAGATTTAGTCTGTTATTACCAACTTGTAAACTCATTATTACATATAGGAGGATATCTAGCTCTTTTGCCTACTTGCACTTTTCGGAGCAAGGCAAGTACTTTTCTACGGTTTTGTACATTTACATTCATGTACCCTTTCTTGTGACACGTCATGGCACGATTCATGTACTCTTGTATTCCTGTACCCTTGCTCTTGTTATTAGTGTCGGTGGGGAAATACACTAGCCATGTGACCAATTCCGATTACTATACCATGTACCTAGCTTAGGCCTCGCACTGTGCACGCGGGTCCTAAGTCGTACCATATTCATGTACTCCTGTACATGTACTCACCCCAGTCGGTCACATAGACTAGATGTATTTCGATATTGTGCACTTGTCATGTCTGGTACTTCAGGATTATAGTTTTCATTCCTGTACTTACATGTTCCTGTACTTTACATTCTTGTACTATAGATCCTGTACTCATTCCTATATACTTCCTGTACTTTCCTGTATATCTTTTTATGTACCCCTGTACACATTTCATATCATGTTCATATTTATTACCTAGAACTGTACTTTGCTCCGCTCCTGAATAGGATATGTTACAGGTATGCTTGCAGGACATTGTCTACTCTATGGGCCAGAGCCCAGGATTTAGCTGAGCAGGATGAGGCTTAGCTTGAAGCTTCAGGTTTAGATTACTTAGCTTTACTTTGAGATATTGACTTTAGAGTTCATAGCACTTTTCATTCCTGTTGATTCGGTACTTATGATATCTGGATTTGTGGATTATGGTGATCATTCTGGGATATGTTTTTAGATGCTGTGATTCTATACTTTCATGTTTATCTGGTTTGTTTCCCTACTTGGTACAGCTTACTTCATTGTGTCTAACAATGAAGGCTGGGCGTGTCCGACTCGTGTCCGATTATTCAGAAGCGGGTCATGACAGGCATTATATACATACATATGCACAAGGATACTGAACATTAGGAAAAAAAAGGATATCTAGAAATCAAGTGCCTGATCTCAAAACTCAGTACCTGGACTGATTTAGTATCTATTGCATCTAGTAGAGACCTAATCCTATGTGAACTGACTGGGCTCTAAGACAGAACAGAGGATTAGTGGGTGATTCGAAATGCAGGAATCTCTGAGAAATATCAACTCTACATTAATTCAAAACTGGAGAAACTCGACAGGTATCAGAATACTCTTATAAAACCCAATTTGAATATCAAAACATTTGAAACCCAAAACATTGACAAACAGACACGTGTCCCAAGTGTATGTTCATGGGGGGGTGTCTCGTGTCCATACAAGGGGACATGAGTATCCAAACCATAAAAACAACACAGTTCAAACTGTGCGCACACAGGCTCGTGGGGTGTTCGTGTCCTCGTGGACACGACACGTACACCAAGTGTCACGTGCACATGTCAGAGGTAGAGGGGTATAGGTGAGGGTGTACACGTGTCTGTATTTAGTAGGGTCGTGTCGTCTCTTCATACGAGAGGCGTATCAGTGTGGATTTTTTCGCACGTGTGTGTGTGTGCGACCCGTGCAGTCGAGTTTTCTCTCAAACCGCTCGATAATATCTCCAAATTTTATGTGCACAGTGTCAGTGATTGCCCGCACCCACCCACCAATTTTCAGGTATCGGGGTGCCGTGTCGTGTCCGCTAGGACACCCGAGCCAGGGCAACCGTACGAGCCCCGTACGGTGTCTCGTGCTGCGTGTCGAAGCCCTAAAACCGTGTCCAAACTATACTAAAATTGACTCAGTCGATTAGGGTTGTGATCTACACACTAAGGGCTACACAATGATGTAATTAGTTTTAAATTTTACTAAAAATTTCCTATGTGGCATTTCATCGAACACCCAATTAAAAATACCATACGTGTCCGATACGGACCGAAATGGACACAAATTCTTACCAACTTGGGCTACACCTAGGGAACCCTAAATGGATGCATCTATGAAAAGAAATTGGGAATTTATTAGGGTTTGATAGGTTTTACCTATTGAGGGTGAAACCTCAATGAATAGGCTCCCGAAATAAGAAGTTGCCTTCCTCGAGCGATGTTCAAACGCGCTCCACTTCTCGCAAGCAATCCTCCACTAGCCTCTACTACTGTAGGGAGTCCAACGCAATTTGTTTGGTCCAATTTGGTGGAGAAATGAGGAATTGGTGAAGGTTTGGGGAAGAACACAGTAGGGTTCTTAGTAGGTATTTAAAAAGAGGCAAGAACTTTGATGATGTGATTAAATAGGAGGGAATGGGCTTGATGGCTGTAGGAATAGTTAGGGTTAGGGTTTTAGATGTGTGGCTAAGGTTTGTCCAACAATTCTAGTCCTCCTATTGGTCCAATAGTCCTAAGGCTTTCTTTTTCACAATATCCTAACGGAAAATCCTATTAGAAATATCTAGATATATTAATCTTGTCATTACTAGGTTATCCTAATCAAGATTCAAACTCAAGGCTAACCTATATTAGGCTAAACCTCTAGGTCAAGTCTCAATATTAGCTAGCACATATTTAATTAATATAATTAACATTTCACAAAATTATCAAAATGACCAAATACTCCTAGGCTAAAAAGTTGCAATTAGTCATCCTAATCACATAACTAGGCTCCCTTGTCATGGTTATCTCTAGGCTTAGCCAACTAGGGTTTCACTAGTCAACCATCAAAATCACAAGTCGTGCTTTTAAATAGTTTTAAAATGATTAAAAATCACCATAATCATATCATGATTTTAACATTATTAAATAAAAAAATACAAAGGTTCAAAATACCCTCATTTTAGAAACTGGGTGCTACACCATGTATGCCAGATCTCTTCTGGGCCCAGTTACGACTACTACTCCCCGACCATGCAATTCATTATATCCTCACTTGCGGTATGCCAATAATTTTGTTGTTGTTTTATACTATAATACAAAAATTTGATATTTGTTTCAATCATATATTTTAACGTAGTTCCTTGGCATCTCTTATAGGACTATTCTCTATTCCTTGCATTTGAGGATTTAATATGTACGTTTACCATAATTAATAGCCAACATCTCAGGCATAATGTTCTTAGTCTTTCATCACATGGTATCAAACTTGAGATGTAGGAAAAATAGCTTCTAAACTTGTGATTGGCATTTATTTTCCATATTGATACTCTAGGAAGCTTTGTTGCACGAATACGTATGACAGAACACATTAGTACATTTAGTACATGGTGATAACATCGATAAGGACATGGCACCTATTTTAACATCTCTTAATCATGTATTTGGTGTCTACGTTATGTACAAAATGTGTCCAATGTGGAGAAGAAACACCTCTTTTGGAGTACCCACCCGTCTACTATGAAATCACCATGAAGGTTTCTCTATTTCTCACCATATTCATTTTCTTAAATGTTTAATATATTGCTCACAGATATTTGTTTATGTAACTAAGGATCGAGAAATTTAGTTGCCATTTTGGCTATATTGTCACAATGGACCTGAAAAGCAATATTATCATTTCATTATTAGCAATATGATGGGCCTTATGTTGCATGAACACGGATACAATAACACAAGGACATGACACAACATCTTTGACATGTCCTAATGTATTTCAGTTGTATGTCTTGTTCGATACGTAACTGACAAGATGCAATACAGAGGCAACAACTATTTTTCAAGTGCTCGTGTTTCCTAATATATCAGCATCAAGAAGTTCAATGCTATGTGAATTGTGTTCCAACTCTTCCAATTCTAGGTTTGTCTTTTCTTTTGCTTTTGAGTATTTGTATCATGGAAAATGTGACCATTATATATTACACTTATGTTTGGAACTGAAAAAGACATATAGGAAAATGGACTGAGATACGTAAAGCTTGTGAAGTCAGCTTAAAGCTGTAAACCCCATACTTATTATTTGGAACTTCTAATGGATGTAAATAGATCGTCCCCCATATATGACCTCAGCATTATGAACTGAAATCTAATCAAGCATGGCCATTATATTTGTGTATGTAGGATGGTGATGTAAATAAGATCAACCCCCTTTTTTCTTGTAGTGCTAGTTACTTTACACACAGCTTCTTTGTTGACCTTTTGTTCTGTTGGAGAAAATTGTGCTTCTATTTATTTTATTCCAACAGCTAGCACTAGGAGCTTACATCAGGTCAAAGTCTCGTCCCCCATTGTTTATTTGTATGTATGATGGCTGTAATGATTTATGGAAAAAAAAGGAGAAAAGAATGTCCTTAAGATGCTCAAATTAAGTTGAAAATGAGTAGTTTCTCAGAGGTGACTTCCATTCACCCATGATGCCATTTTTTTTATGAGTAGTACCCCAAAGAGACTATGCTCTATTTGCACTGTTAATATTTATTTATATACAACTGAATGTACGTTCCATAATTTGTCAGGATAATATGTTATTTAAAACTTGTTATGGTCGTCTTTTTAATAGTTGAGTTATTATACTCTTCTTATTTTCTTTAGGATATTATTTTTATTTTTTTGTTGGTCAACAAGCTCATTAACTTGTTATGTTGTGCTCTTGTTCTCTCAGGAATTACATGGAAATGAAGATGCTGTGAATATGGGAGGGATGTGCTCCGGCCGAGTTTGCTACTTATTTTGGTTTTATTTGTATAATTTTCAGTATTGGATGTTTAAGATGTATGAAACTATATACATTGATTGGATATATTTGTGGTTAGACAAGCGTTAGATGTTTGTGGTTGGACGTGTCGAAAGTTTGTGGTGTATGGACAATATACAGTTTGTTAATATAAAAATTGGTTTTGTAGTTATTTGATGTATTAAATCTTCTGATTATTGATATGTGTGTGTTCGATTCATAATATAGAATATAAATAGAATTTTGGCTTTAGCTTCTCTTGACGGTTATAAACGTCAACAATTAACTCATCCTGCAGCAGAAGGGCTTTTCTTGACGGCTAATAGCCGTCATCTAGGCCAGAGTCAAGAAATATTTCACCTATATTGACGTTTCTAAAAACTGCTATCTTGACGGCTAAAAACGTCAAGAAAACTACTTCATATGACGGCCAAAAATCGTCAAGAAAAGCCCTGTCAATGACCGTCAAGAAAGGGGGGGTCTTTTCTTGACTCCGGTCTACTTGACGGATTCGCAAACCGTCAAGATACCCTTTCTTGACGGAAAAAAAGCCGTCAAGAAAAGCCTTTTTTTCTTGTAGTGAGTTGTTGCTATATGGACGTCACTGTCCGTCACGTTTTAGTCGCGCTTCGACCAAATTTCGACTATCTAGCGACGGATGTTTTTAGTGACGAGTAGATACCGACGGTCCTTTTTAGCCGAAATATAGTCGCTAATCCGTCGCTAATACAAATTGGCGACGGATTAGCGACGGATTTGTCCGTCGAAAAATGATTGTTTTTAGTAGTATGGGGTGTATGACATTTCTAGGATTCTCCCTAGCATATTGTGTTTGTATATGTATTTGGTCCACAGACGGTTTTTGTCATTCTTAATGAGATGGATCTCGCACGATTGTTTGATGGGATTGTTCGATGATTGCTTCCATTTGGTTGACTCTAGCATTTAAAGTCTCTATCCTAGCATCAAGTGCATTGAACCTAGATTGTTCAACTAGTATTTCTTTTTAGAGTCTAAAATCAATTAAGACAATTACACACATATCACTATTTTTCATGTTTGAACTTAAAATTATCTCGCTACGTAAATGCATAAACATCCTAAACCTAGGCTCTGATACAAATTTGACGTGGGACGGGACTTAAGTACAACTAATCCAATTTCAATTTTGGATTTGTAGGAGATTTAACTAATGAGCAATTTATTTGTAACGATTAAACAAAAATGGTGGAAGGACCTAGTTATTGTAATTGGTTTTGAAAATATCTTGCATGACTTACTTGGAAGAGTGTGATTTTGTCGCAATCCTTCGAGAGAGGCGCAAACTTCGTCTACGAGGGATAGGTCTTCTGCACATACTTGGACTTCTTTGAATATGGCACAACTCCTTGTCGAGGAAGAAAACCGTATGTGCCAATCGCAAACAGCATACTCGATCCGAATTTGACTTGGGTTCATAGAAGTCGATTCGTTGCCGTCGTTGATTGCTCGTCTTCGGAGACTTAGTCAAGGAAGATTGTTTGAGTGTTCCTCCAAGCAGGACATCGGATCCTTCAACGACGACGTCACAAGAATGTATTAGAATAGAATAGAAGAAAACTCACTTTAACTCATAGGTTTCTTCCGAAGTTTAATAGTGGATTTTTATTCTCATTCATTCTTTATTTCTTCTACAATTTTTGGCCATTTTATAACCATGCACTCACCAAAAGATAACAACATAATTCTAAGGAAGATAGCTTCATATCTAACTAACCTCCCAATAAATAACAATAAATATAAAAGAATCTAAACTCAACTAAAATCATCCATACTAACCTCCCAAAAACAAACAATAATATAAACATAAATGATCTAAACTCTTCAACAACTTTTTTTTAGATTGTTCAAGCTAGCTAGTCCAAAACTCAGTTCGTCTCTGTCTCAATCGAATCGGGTCCCCATCACATTTCTATTCATTGTGGTGGTAATGTAAGATAAAAAATTTCTATGAAAATTTCTACACATATAAACTCTTCATCTCTCATATTAATTAATATTACCACACACCATTAAATTTATCTTTTCATTATTGTCACCTAAGATAGAAATGTAAAACAATCAGAGAATATATTTTTTTGTGTGTAATTTCTATAGAGAAAATCTACCAAGTAGGATAAAATTCATAAAACAATGACAAGTGAATAGAAACCCAACTTTAGAAATCCCTATCGGAATGGCCTTACCTCCATAGTCCAACTCTTATCTCATCACTATTCAATCCCATACATTTTCTTATATTATCAAAATTTCTAAGTAAAGCATATGCCTACAGCGTCAAGAAGCTTGCATAGATCATTATATCTTAAGGTTGTCGTTATATATATAGTGTCATCCATAATAATTAACACAACAGCTAGCTAATCCTTTTCGTTTTGGACCATTTTACAGCTAGCTCTCCATAGAAATTGTGTTTCTTTTCCATAAAATTATGTTTTCTTTTTTTAAATTCCATACACACAATGGAGAGACTCCAACCTTATCGGTCATTCTGATGTCTTGCTAATACTACTTAGTTGCGTTTGGTTCATTGTAATATAATCGTAATCATAATGGAATTGAATTTGTAATGTAATTGATTTGTAATGTAATGGAATTACAATTACATTACTATGTTTGGTTGAAACATGTAATCAAACCATATAATTAATGTCAGTTGCATTCATATGTTTGGTTTATCATGTAATGTAATTAAGTTTCTAATTTAATATTTTTTTTAAATACAATAAAATTAAAAATGGATCACTAATTTTTTTAAAAAATTTAAAAAGAAAAAATAAAATAAATAATAAATAAATAGGAAAAAATGGTTTGTTTTCTGCTAAAAAAGACTAAAACGAAAAAAACGACAAAAATAAAAAATACAAAAAATGACAAACGAACACAAAAGGAATGAAAAAAACCAAAATGAAAAAGCGATAAAAAGAAAAACGAAAAAAAAATCAAATGTGAAAACCATAAAAGTGAACAATAATGATAAAAAAGAGAATTTTGAGTGGCATCCCACTTTTGTTTACCATATTTACAGTGCACCCCACAAGTTTACAATAATGTAAGATACCCCCACTTTTGACATTTTTCGTCCAATATGGACAGTCAACTGGGTTGACCCAAATTTTTTGACAAAAATACCCCCGACCTGTTGTCTTCTTCACCGTGTCTCTCGCCCCCCTGCCGCTGCCGCCACCCCCCCTCCCCCCTCTCGCCGACCTTGCCGCCCCCGTCCCGGACCTTGCTGCCCCCCCCCCCACCTCGCCGGCCTTAACTGCCCCTCCCTCTCCCTCGACTTCGTCCGCGTCGGCGCCCTCTTCTTACTTATCTCATCGATCTTGTACAAACCCTCTTCCAGCTGCTGCTGCTCCTCTTCTTCTTCCTCCTCGCTACTCATCTTCTTCTTTTTCATTTTTGCAGTTGTTGCAGCAGCAAGCAAACAAGAGGGCTCCAAAGAAAGAAGGGTGTGAATACAAATAAATCCCAACCCAAGCCCGTCCCGTCAATTGAATATTATTATTCAGTGAATTGAATTGGATTGTACTGATTCATACATTTTCCGTTCCCCTGCCTCTGGTCTTCTTGGTGCTGCCGTCGTTACTTTATTATTTTATGAGAGGGCCCGGCGAGGTCAGGAGGAGGGCGCGAGGTCGGGAGGTCGGATATGGGGGCGGCAAGGTCGGGGAGGGGGAGGGGGGCGGCGCTAGCTCGGCGAAGGTGGGCGCGGAGGCATGCCGACGGAGGGAGGAGGCAGACACTGAAAACATATGAGGATACTAAAAAGAAGACAGGGATATTTTGGTCAAAAAAAGGTCAAGGGGTTGACCGTAAGTTGGGGAAAACCGTCAAAAGTGGGGGGTACCTTACATTGTTGTAAAACTTGTGGGGTGCACTGTAAATATGTAACAAAATGGGGTGCCACTCAAAATTTCTCTTAAAAAAATGACTAAAAACAAAAAATGACAAAAACAACAATAATGAAGAAAAAAAGACAAAAAACACACCAAAAAACAAAAAAAAAAGGCAAAAAAGAACGAAAACGACAAAAACGACAAAAAAAGAAAAAAAGGGACAAAAACGATAGAAAGAGCAAAAAAAAAAACGATAAAAGGAACATAAATGACAAAAAACGAAAAAGGCAAAAAAAGAAAAAATTAAAACGAGCAAAAAACGACAAAAAAACTTGCAAAAAAAAAAAACACAAAACAAAAAAGAGAACAAAACGACAAAACAACAAACAAAAGAAAAATAGCATAAACCAAAAAAAGTGAAAAAAACCCAAAAAAACAAAAAAGGATAATAAGCAAAACCAATAAAAAAAGTGTAAAACCGACAAAAAATGTACAAAATCGACAAAAAAGATTTAAAAGCGACAAAAAACGCCAAGAATGTGCAAAAATGACCAAAATTGAAAAAAGACCCAAAACGAGCAAACGACAAAACAAAAACGAACAAAATGACAAAGATAAACAACGACAAAAACAAACACCAAAACTTAAAAAAGGCAAAAAAAGACAAAAAAACAAAAAAACGGACAAAAACAAAAGAAAGGACAAAATGACAAAAACGAACAAAAATGACAAAAACGACAAAACAACCCAAAAAACAAACAAAACGATAAAAACAAAACAACAAAAAAAAAGACAAAAACGACCAAAAAGACAAAATATAGCTTACCAACCTTCCACTTAAATTGTAATATTACATTACATAGGTTTTATGATGTAATTGAGTTTAGAAGAAACTGATATAATGTAATCAAACTTGTAATCGCGATTACATTACATCTAATTTTTTTTGTCTAACCAAACACCGAGTTAGATTAACAACGTAATGCCAATTACAACGTTGTCCAATCCTGCAAACCAAACGGCCCTTAGGCTAGAGAGCTCAGAAAGCTCTCCATTGAATTTTTGACATGCTCTATAGCTCAATTTGTCATGGCGCTCGGAAGTGGAGAGAAAATTATATATTATATGCATGTAACACCCATAACAATGGGTTAGCATGCACCTATATCCTAGTCTGCTAGTTTATTACTTTTTCCAGAAACACCGTACCAACCATACAAGTCAAGTCGTTTGGTGGGCTGAATCCCGCATAGGGCCCGACGTCGAACTGAGTTCTAATATTTGTATCAAAGTCCAGTCCACTTTGACCGGGGTCCCTGACCAGACTGGACTGATCCAGACGGGCTTGGATCAAAATCGGGCCGGATCGTCCATACCCGGCCCATACAACACCTCTGCAGAAATGTCACTCACCGGCCTAAACGACGAGCAAACACTCGAACGTGAGAGCAAGGTATCACCCAACGAATGGACGAGCTCCAAGGAGGGAGGAAGAGTGAGACAAACCATGCTTTCAGAGAAGTGTTGCATCCTATAGATTCTGGACATGAATGTGCAGTCAATTGAGAACATCACAGCGATACGACAAGGGCACCCGTGACTGAGAAATCGGCCTTTCTATAAAGAGCCTAGCAAACCGATTCAGATTCAATTGTTCGAGGGAGGTTATCGGCATCTTCACTAGTTTGCCTTTCAACGGTTCCTTCTTTGCTCGCACCTTCCCTTCTCTAATTGGCCTAATTGCCTTTTGAATGGGCGTGCTGAACGAAAACATCGCCACATCATGGAAACTCTTCGTGCCTGACTTCTCTATTGATTTGACCCTCAAAAGGGCTCGATTGAGACAGAGTCAAGGTGCGAATCGACTATTTAAAAGGCTTTTACGAGACTGGGAGAAAGACAAGCAAGAAATGCAGACTTAGCTCCACTTTTGATCTGCTGTTTAGTCTTAGCCGCTAGCTACTGGGTCAACCCCAATCTTAGGATCTGGTTCCCTTACTTCTATTGATCCGGATTCTCTTTTTGTCGATCTGGTAACCCATTTGACCTTCTCCCACCCAAAGTAGTTTCTTGCCTGGGCGAAGCACAATGGATAATATCATCATTGTTCAGGATTAATTCACACCTCAAACAAGAAGAAGGGTCGCAAAAGGGGTATGATTATTAAGTTGGATCTGGCAAAAACATATGATCGAATTTGACCTCTCTTCCCGTGTGAGACGGAATGCTCAGTGACAACCTCTCAATTGTCACCGCCTCGCCTCTCTTGCTACCACGGTAGCACCTAGTGTGGTCAGCACCCCAGGGCTTAATAGCGCCTCCATTCATCCGACCGGATGTGTGGATAACGAGGCCACCTTCACAACCTTCTCCCTTCTTTCCCTATCCAAAGGTAGGACGGTTCGCTTGAGTTGCTCAACCGCCCCTTTGTCCGGTGCTCATGACGCACTACGGAACCCCACCGTGCATACAAGTAGTAACTGAACAGTTGTAACTCGTTTACTTTTCTTCGTGGAGGGCCACTTTCGTCATGCTAACATGGATTTAAGGCTAGGTTTGACTCAGATTGCTTTATCAGCATATTTATTTTCGGAAGCAATTCGAAAAGCTGTTTAGTAACAAAATTCAAAACTCCCAGAGAAACTCATTACTTGCTAATTTATCAAACTCGTCAATACGATCCACGCGCATCCCATTCCTTGATTTTTTAAGAGTCTAAACAAAAAAAAAGTTAAAAAAATTTTAAGTTGCCCCTCACTTATTTTATCATAATTCAATATACATCTCATCGAATTACTATAATGCATAAAAAATTTCGTTTTTAACACAAATTATCAATGACTAACATTCAACTCCTTCGTCCCCACTGGAGTGGTTGAATTATGATCAAAAATCTTCATATAAGTGAGATACACATTGAATTATGATAAAATAGTGGGATACAACTTAAATTTTATATTTTATTTATGTAGATCAAAAGAATTACTGTTACTCATTGATGGTTTTCGTTAAAAGTGAGACGTTTAATGCATTATGGTAATTCGGTTGGATGCACTTTAAAATATGGTAAAATAAGTAGAGGGTAACTCAATAACCACATTGCAAGTTATATTTTGAGTTCCTATTTGAGTTTCTGTAGTCAAACTGAACAAAATTTGAACGATGGAAAGCCATGCATCCTCTAGCAACCGCACTCCACTTTGTAACAAGATTCTAAAGGCTGTCAAAGGCAGTCGAAATTATTCAGTCGAAATTATTCAATGGACAGTTTCATCATGTAGGAGTAGTAGGCCTTCACCCCACACAAATAATGCCATGAGACACCATTTTTTCTAATATATCAGGACGCTATTGATGGGAAGTCGAAACTCACCACTATTGGTGGAGAGTCAAAGTGTCACATGGTGTGTCGGATCCACTAAATAATTTCTTCTTGACAGAGACGGAAGTTACCACTTATATACAGGATCGACCCAGAGGCAGGTCAGACAAGACTTCGAACTTGAACAATCCCACACTACACTGCTTGGGACAACCTCCATAATCAATATGATCCTGCAAGAGGTAAGGGTCGCGGATGACCCTCCAGAATCGACCTACAAATATATAATTTACGAAACAACAAAAACTAGTTAGATAGGACAATCCAACACTGCATATATAGTCCGTATATGCATATGAAATAAACTTGTAGTAACTATGGATCTAAAAATGTACAAGAAACATAATGTTATACCACATGTAAAATAAGAAAAATATAAGCCTACCTAGGGTTGACACTGTTCAAAAAAAAAAAAAAAAACCTTAAGACATGTCATTCCTATTATTATCATTATTAATATTAATATATCCATATCATTATCCTACTCTGCCCTGTCTTCCAAATCCACCTGAAGTGGAGTTACCACCATTCCCACTTCCCCCAAAGCTGCTCTTCACACTTCCCCCCATCTGTTGATGATGATGCTGATGGTGTGAAGATGATGATGATGTTGGTGACCCATACATCTGCTGCTGCCCCATCATCATCATCCCCCATAAATACCCACATTCACCCCCATATTTACAGCACTGCCACCACCACCACCACCATTACCATTCCCACTTCCGCCAGCTCCCTCCTTGGAAGTCGAGGAAGTCCCCCCCTTCTCCCCCTCCATCTCCCGAAACTTCTGCAAGTAGACCTTCAGCGGCTCGACGTACTCCTCGAAGCCGAGCGTTGTCATGGCCCAGAGCAGGTCGTCGCCGTTGATGGTCTTCCTCTTCTCCCGCTGGCACTTGTCGGAGGCCTCGCCGGTGATGAAGCTGATGAACTCGGAAACGCACTCCTGGACCGTCTCCTTGGCGTCCTTGGAGATCTTCGCGTTCGCCGGAAGGGCCTTCTTCATGATCCGGCTCACGTTGGCGATGGGCAGGAACCGGTCCTGCTGCCGCGGGGACGAGTACTCGCCGCCGCCGACCGCGTTCCCTCCTCCCGACTCGTTGTCGGAGTCCGCCATCAGGGTTCCGCCACAGAAGGAAAGGAAAGGAGGGACTTTTTTTTTTTTGTGTGTCGGAATTTGAGGAATTAGGGTTGGTGTTGCGTTCGTGAGCGGTGGGAGGGGATCATGGTCCTAATATCGAATCGCGGAGGACACGTGGGAAACCACAACCGTTTGTTTCTCGATAAGAATCGAGCTATGCGGTGTCTCCGCAGCCGTCAATTAGGTGAAGAGAGTTTGATCTGAACCGTTGATTCGTACTGGGTCCCGTGTGGTCGGTAGGCCGACGGTTACCGGTGGGAAAGGTGTGTGGGTCACGTGGTAGGACGCTTGTAGGAGCTGTGGCCGTTGGATCTCCGGGTTCGTTGCCTAGTAACCGTTGGATGAGCATAAGCGAGTGACAAGTGGGTACTGTAGTGGGTACTGTATTTATAGGGTTGTTTTGAACAGTGGGATATTTTTCATTCCTTAGTTATCGTCATATTTATTGTTTTGTAAAGTTGTAGGTCGAAAATAAACATACTTCACACTGCGATATTACTGTTTTTAAAATGGATATTCCAATTATGTCATCTTTATACATGTAAAATGTATATTTTTATTTAAAGAACTAAATCTTAGATACAAAAATTAAATGCATAGAAAAAGGACATTGAAACTCTCATTTTGGAAAATATGTTCTCGTCGTGCACCCACCAATAGCTAAACTGAGAAGTACCTTGTTAAACTTCAAGAACAACAACAAAAAAAATGTTCCTTTGTTTGCACTCTAGCTACCAACGTCTGACAATTCCATACATGCTCTTTCAATAGTCTGCACCCCTACTCAGAGCTTTGAATTTTCATTAGAAAGACGTACCTAAATTTCTTCCACTGTTTCAAGACAATTAGACTGATATTCGATGACTAAAGTAATGATAGTCATAGTCCATTAACAACATGTCATCTCCAAGTTAAGGCAAAATAGCCAAACTTGTGAATCTAAGAAGCTTCGGCCAACCACCACTTTCACACAAGCATCTGGAAAAATGAGGAAATTGGTATTCCTCCTAAACAGTTTTTCTCAAATCCCAGTTTGCTATCGACAACCAGCTCCAAAACACAGTAGCTCAGGATAGTACCACAAATAACTAATGAAAGAAGACAAACAGAGCAGCAAATCCACTGTTTGACAATCAAGCACAATGCCACTTACAAGTGCAGGATCATGTCAGCAGTTTGCCCTAGGTTTCTCAAATCCAACTAGAAAATAAACAAGATAATCTCATTCGGAGAGAGCACCAGTGTTACAGGGCAGAAGCAATTGCAAAGCGCAAATGCAGCACAACCCCAACACAATGAATGTTGGAGAAACCATAATGTTATTACACACACGCACACCAAAAAAAAAAACAGAACTTCCAAGATATTGGAACTGAACATGAAACTTTTTACTCCGGCAGGAAATGCTTGTAGTTCCACATGCAAATTAACCTTGCAATACTAGAAAATCGGGAGCCTAGCATATAATCTCTGAGTCAGTAAAGTTGAGGTTTCAAAGTGCCTAGAAAACTATGTCATAAATACAGACGCACCAGAGGCATTTTTGGTTAACAGGAGTACGAGATTAAAAGAGGGGCATAGATCAAACGGTAATACACAAGCATAACTTAGAAAAGTCATTAATACAATCAGACTACAAACCATTCTATGTGGCCTCTGTATAATCAAGCCTTGACACCTTCACTGGTAGGCTTTGGGTTATCTTCCTGTTCAGCATCTTCATCTTCATCCTCCTCCGCAGCATCAGCAAGCTTGGTCAGCTCTTCTTTGATTATTTGTTTTATGGACGATTTTCTTGGTGTCAGATCCACCTTGTAATGGGTTGCTGAAATGGTGAATTTCCGTAAGAAACAAGGAAATAAAAGTTTAGGAAAATAGTATAATTGATCATGTTTGGGGGTATATACCAAGCCGTTTAAGAATGTCAGTGAATGTGGCCTGAAATACGAAATTCGCAACAGAAGATGATCAATAAGATAAACTAGAGTGATGGAAAGTAACAAATTACATAAAAGCAGCTTAAAGGAGGGCCTCCTTTATATATATATATATATATATTTTTGGAAGCAATGGGTAATTGTGGCGAACTCGCCTCCACTGGGGCTCGAACTCCTGACCACTTGGGCCGCATGCATCTCCCTTAACCACTAGGCTAGAGGTCATTTGCAATTATATATATATATATATATATATATATATATATGAAGCAATGGGTAATTGTGGAAAACTCGCCTCTCCTGGGGCTCGAACTCCGACCAGTTGGGCCGCATGCATCTCTCTTAACCACTAGGCTAGAGGTCATTTGCCAAAATTTGTTGTAGTTGAGATTTGAAACAAGGATCTCTTAAATATAAGTCTAGCATTATAACCACTACACCACAATACTTTTTAAACGAAATATACTAAGCTTCATATATATATATATATATATATATATATATATGTTTTTTTAAACGAAATATACTAAGCTTCATATATATATATATATAATTATATATATATATATATATATTATATAGCCAATGACCCCCTAGCCTAGTGGTGAGGCATGCGGCCCGAGTGATCAGGAGATCGATTCCTTCCTAGTGGGGGACGTTCGACACAATTACCAGTTCCAAAATATATATATATATATATATATATATATATATATTCTGCACCACAGATGCCTGTAAAAGAACTCACCGTATTGAAGTCGACTTTTGTTAGGATCTCACATATGGTCTTCCTCAGTTGCGCTGTCCTTGGACCATGTTGCCCTCCCTCTCCTGACTTCAGCTCTTCTGACTTAGGCTTAACTTTGCTCATCTTTTTACCTTGAACACAGCACACTAGCATCAGATAATGATCAATTCAAGTACCTATCAACCATCATGTAGCTGACTCGTTAAAGCAAGACATAATGTTAAAGCAAGACATAATGGTATAATACACTTTGGGACTAATCTCCGGTGAAAGCTTTTAATAATAAAAGATTAATGATAAAAAACTTGTTTATATGAAAAGAATCATACAATTATATAATTATTGAAAAGAAGAAAAAATCACAGAATAACTCTAGGAAATCAACATTATATTAGACGCCCACTATATCGTCGTTATAGCTAATCAAGGATTTGCCTTTCCCCGGAAATGATTTGCTCTGTTGTTTCCATCAATGCATCAGCTTTGATTTTCATTTTATTGACCAGTTTCTATGGGTATGTCATTCTTTTACGTGCTTTGGCTTGTGGCATAAAGAAGTGTGCATTTCCCTGCAGTAAATTGTACCATCTAACCTCTTTTCCAGACTCTTGGTTGCACAAGCTTAAACTGCAAGACCAAAGTAGGTCGATTTGCCTAACCTGAGAACTGGTTTTCTAGGTTTTATCTAAGGCCTCTCTTTCTCATAGCTGCCTTTGCAACGAATTGACACCAACAAAGAGGCTCGAAGTCAGGTTGACAGCTGTTCATAAAATTTTTGTCAATTCTTTATGGAGCTTTCTCATTCTCCATAGACGATCATAAAATTGTACCATCTAACCTCTTTTCCAGACTCTTGGTTGCACAAGCTTAAACTGCAAGACCAAAGTAGGTCGATTTGCCTAACCTGAGAACTGGTTTTCTAGGTTTTATCTAAGGCCTCTCTTTCTCATAGCTGCCTTTGCAACGAATTGACACCAACAAAGAGGCTCGAAGTCAGGTTGACAGCTGTTCATAAAATTTTTGTCAATTCTTTATGGAGCTTTCTCATTCTCCATAGACGATCACAATCTGATGGGAGAAGGCTTGGAGGAGAAGAAAGAGGATGAGGATGAATAACCTGTTTCTCACTCAATGTCATTGACAATGAAACTTCTAATTTCCAATAACCTTCGTTCTATACTCACCATATTGTCTTTTTAAATTTACAACACACAAGAAAGCAAGGCAAATAGAAGTAGAAGAATATATGAATACCAATGCAGTCAAACTAAAAGAATGACCAGGTGTTCTTATTACTGGTTGGAATTCTAGAAACATTAAGTAAAACTCGGTCACAATGGACCTGCGGGATGAAGTTTGAGGTGCATGTTGCATTATAGGACAAAATATTGTATCGAGAGGATACTATAACAGAGAACTTATTGGGATGGCATGTGACCGGTCAGCCTATAAAAGAACATAATCAATAAGCAGCGAGTTTGAGACCACTTGAGAAACTATGATAGAGGAAAACCCAAAAGCTAGAAAAGACTTCGTAAGTTCTTGAACATTATAATTTAAATTACTTCAGACTATGCAAGCTCCTTATCTCATTCATTCATAGCTTTCCCTAGGAATATTTTACCTCTTTGGTAAAAGAGCGTAAAGGTCATCAAGTCAAATGCTTCATACTTGTAAGTGCTATCTCACCATAGAACAGCAGAAGTTTATAGAAGATAGTGCATATAAGCACAGTGTTCATATAAATCAGAAGCATGGCGTATAAACATTGTGCTCGTACAAATTAGAAGCATACCACTTGACTTCTCCTTTATATCCAACTTTGAAGTGGACTTTCTCTTAGGTGAATCAACGTTTTTCTTCCTAGAGAAAACCTTTTCACCTACATCATTGCCCGCATCAGATTTAGAAGAATGAGTAGACGTTGGTGTCTTTGTTGGGTTCTTTCCAGTTGACGGTGTCTTAATTGGATTCTTTCCACTTGATGGTGTCTTCTTAGGACTCTTTGCACTTGTTACTGAAGGGGCTTTCTCCTTCTTAGAGTTGCTTCCCACCTTCAGTTTCTCCTTCCCTGAGGAACCAGTTTGTTTTGAAGGAGCTTTTGTACTTTGTTTGCCTTTAGAGTCTACGTAATCTTCTTCTTCTTCAGAAGCAGCTGCATCTTCAGATTTACTTTCCTTCTCACTCTCCAAATCCCCAAGTTCTTCATTCTCCTCAGGGAAACCATTCTCATTATCTTCTTCCTCATTTTCGTCTCCTTCACTATCTTGTTCACCCTTCCCTTTGCTACTAAGTGTGCGCTCACTCCTTGACTGTTTCTGCAAGATGTTAAATGACAAGAATCAAACTATGCATCCAAAATGATGGACTAACTAAAACTCAAGTTTCAAATAGAAACCACATGCACCACAGCAACATTTCAAGAGATAATAGGTCATAAATGTACCCTGACATGCCAACAAGCATCAACATGCAAGGATCCACATAACTTATTGGAAAAAGTGTAAATAAAAAATAACATCAAGTACGTGAAACACACATTATTAGATTTCCTTGGAATCGTGTCTTCCCTGCTCTTAGATGCACTTCCTTCAGTCACTCTCTTGCGCTTCCTAGATTTTGGGGTTTGCTACAATAAATAGGAGAGAGAAAATAGATTAATAGATAGTTCTCACAAGACCTGGTAATATATTGAGGACTATTGTACAAATGCAATATCGAAAAGCCCACTTGTCCAGACACTTCAAGGCAGAAGACTGCAAAATAGAACACTCAAATGAGCCAAACCTGATCTTTCTCGGCAAGTATGACATCAGTTGCCACACAAGGGGCGGCAAGAAAGTCCAAAAGCTTAACCACAAGGTCCTCCTGTAAACACGTCGGTCACACAATGTGGTCAGCTACATTCTCCTTGTGAAACCAGCTGAAATTACTCTCAACAGTGCCAAAATAACAAAATTCAACTGACCTTTTTACTATTAGTTTTTGAAACAGATATATCACACAAATCACAGAGGTCCAACAATGTATCTTTTACAAATTTATCAAGTTTGTCCTTTATTTTAGCACGCTGTTTCTCCTACAAGCAATTGAAAAGGAAGTTTCAAACCTTGCAGATGAACTAATACAGGTAAAAGAAATAATAGGAGTACAAGATTGATAAAGTAAACATCTGAAGGCCACAATACTTGTTAAGTATGAATTAGAAGCTTACATCACTCTCATGCCACACAAATCCAGAAAATTGGAGAATATGGTGTTTGAAATCAGCTGCCTGCAAATACCAAAAGAAATAAGAATCTTCCTTAGAGAAATAAATTGGATAGCATTCAAATAAATTGATGTAGAACCTTAATTTTCTGAATGGAACAAAATTCTCTCCAATTATAAGAAATATACATATGCATGCTACATTTCATATTTAACCTTCACATTTACTTCTTCTCGTGCTGAAAGAGCTTTATTAATTTATTTATTATGCCCTACTCCAATTATCTCTACCTTATTGCTTTTCATTGTTATCTCATACAAGCTTCAAAAACAGAAAGAATGAAATATATTTATTACGCTAGATTAAGATTTAAGCTCTGTAATTACAGTTTGTTTCTTCTGGTTCTTTCAAGTGCCAACTTTGTGCTGGTTGTGATCATTAAAAGTGCAGAAGCATAAAGATAAAAGGTACATTACCACATGTTAAAGAAATATTTGTTATAAATAATCATAAAGTACAAAATTATATGAAGATATTGTTAAAAATCAAGGTTCACAGTATCGGTATCGGAATCGGTATCGGACTATTCCTACGAGTATTGGTATCGGCGATATCGGTAGTATCGGCGGTTCGGATCGGAGTATCAGATTTTTTGGTATCGGAAAAAAATAATTATTAATAAATTATTTACATTTAAAAACATATATTTTATACATTTAGGCATAATTTAAGTATTTTCAGTGTTATTTCGTAGTACTTTTGAAATTAAATAACATTGTAATCACCCTTAGCGATTGGTTTACATATAACAGATTGATTTTCTTCTTTTACATGTTTTTACAATCTTATTATGCTTTAAACCCTTGATGATTTGTCTTTTTCGTTTAATTTTCTTTGCCGAATTGACCGGAAAAGAGACCCTCAATGTTGGTATCAATAAGTATCGGGTATCGGCCGGTATCGGATCGGGACATGCCAAACCGTATCGGTATCGGCCGTATCGGATCGGTATCGGCCGATACTTTAAACCATGGTAAAAATGTTGCTCCCTTGCCTTGTTGATGGAGAAAACATGTGCTGACAGACTAAAGGTGGAAAAAATAACAGGAGTAAGAAAAACAAGTATGATAGCTCAAAAACCAAGAGAGATGATATCACAGCTATATTGGCAAGGATTCATCACTCTGCAACTAGAGGCATTAGGTCTTGAAAACCATAAACTTTGTTCAATTTCAGAAAGCTTTAAAGTTTAAACAACCCAGAACAAGACAACATTAAACTTGAGAACAGTAAAGCAATCAGGCCTCGAAGAGTATTCAATAGAAATAACATTTCTATATAAATCATTTTTACAAAATGGATACTTAACATAAAAACATATGAATAAGGATGACGGGGTAAAATTAACCGCAATTAATCTACAAGGGATTGTCGGTTGGGCTTGTTGAAGCCACAACACTATATGCACATTTTTTTCGCAGCTATAGCAACAAACCATAAAAAGCATAGATAAACAAGAATATAGCATGATTCTGATTTCAGACACATAATTCACACAGTCCTCTCATATGTGTTTCGATTATAATTACCGGTTTCAGAGGAAGTACTATTTTAGTTCAAATTAAACAACATTTCTCGGAAAGAAAAACCATCAGTCAGTGCATATGCACCATAAACAACTGAGGCAGCAACAATAACTAGAAATAAGTAACTAAAGCACATGAAGACGAGATATATATTAAGTTATGAAGACATAATTTATCAATATAAATCAGAAGAATAAACAAACGTGGAAATAATCTACCTTCCCTATCCTCCCAAACAGCGTCTGGTGAAGCAATCTAAGATCGCCAGGCTTCTTTCTTGCTAATTTGTGAGCAACTGAAAAATGGATTCGAAGAACAATAGGTCGGGTCACTTAGTTTATAACTATGATTTATATACTAAAATTGCAATTCAATAAACATCTGTACATTCACTTAGATATACAGTAAAGTGCAATATTGAAGGATATTTAGCTTCCTCTGTATATAAGTCATTTAAATTGACATGAATCCCAGCAAGCATTTACAACCTCGCTGTACCATTACAGCCAATTGTTTTCTTCTGGATAGTCATGCTTCTAAATGATATAAAGTCCAAACAAATGGAACAGATAGAAAAGATGACCTCAGACAACTGAGATCTACAGCGCAAGGGTGCCAAGTGACTGTCTAGAGAACAGAAACTGTGTATAAAGTAGGTATACAGGAACAAAAATTTGTTAGTCCAAGCTGATAAGAATTAGGCTCCTGAAATGTGAAGAAAATATATACAACAGAGTATCACGAGCAATGTTGCAGGAATATAGACTCTGATACGGATAAGTACACAATAAGGGTACGGGGGAGTGAAATAGACAGTGAGAAAGCTGCAAACTACCACATTGCATACTGCACTGTAACATAAGTTGTTCCATATAGAAATAGATACAAAATTAAGTAGTCAACCACAATTCACCTGCATATTCCTTTATTAATCATGCTCCATAAACATAATTGATAGTTGGACACATGCATGCTCTTTCAGACAAGTATGCAGAAAACCCAAGGAAGCACATGCACTGTAAAACTCAGTGACGTATGTCACAACGTACCGGACACATGATATTATTCATGACACTCCAAAAATTCAATACATGGGTATGCACTCAATTATATTCCACAATCCATATATTAGTGAGTATGAAACCACATCAGCATCAATTAGTGAAGTGCTACAGAGACACTATCAGAGATAAGTGACCATGCACCCTAGATCAGCAAGCCTACATGGAAATTAAAATACCACTACAAACTAGAAAATGAATGCCACTACAAACATGAAGTTAAATACCATGGAAGTCAAGAGAAGTAAGAGGAACCTAAATTCAGTGTACTGAGCAATGTTTTTTTCATAAGCAGGATTGAATAACAGGGTTTGCAGTTTGATGACATGACTGAATGCAACAATACGATCACCTGAACGATGTACCAGAGAGGACGAACTATTATACACTTGCTAACAATTGGCAAACTCTAGTCTAAACCGCATGTATTGGAGAATAAACAGGAGGATTTTACATACACTCCTAACTGATATTAACTGAAACCCACTTGACTAGGATCTCGAACAGGATGGAATCCAACCACAAATGGGATACTGACCAACCAATTCTAGACCTTAAGCTCACACAGAGACGGGCTCACAAAATCAGGCCTGAGCCTGGTTCATATGAAGTCCTAGACCAAGGCTAGGGCCCAAAAGTTAATTGGTATTTGATAATTTATGTTTGCTAATGTTTACTGAGACGTAAAAACAAGCTACATTACTATGCTCATACTTTAGCAAGTTGGACTAGTGGCTCACTGGTGGTGGAATCAATCAACATCTTTTAGGTATGAATCCTGATCGTGGCAGTCTAAGTGGGTTTTCTTTTGAATCATTATGGATATAGTCAAACCTTAGAGTACTAATATTTAAGGCAGAGCCGCAGAAGTACAGGTCCCATCAGTTGTTACAGGCCCTGTAACTAGAGCCCAAACCTGCCTGTCAGGCAGGCTAAAGTTTAGGCCCAAGTCCAACTGCAGCAGTGCCGAACTTTGTGGATCCCAACGTTCCGAGATACCAATACTGATATATCAGTTTGAGAACCAATGAAGGATGCTTATTGCAGATTCATGCTATTTCCTTTTCTAAAGGAGTATTAACATCATCATAGAAGTTCATCATATACGCCTAAGCAGTTAAAAACCGTTATATATCGGTTATATAACCGATATATAACGGTATCGGTCCGGCACCGATTTTTTTTTGGAAAAAATCAGTAAAATATCGGTACCGATATTATCGGCCGATATGATCGATATATCAGTATATATCGGTTTTGAAAAAAATCGATATATAACGGTTAGGTTTTGTTAACACCAAAAGTGAAGAGAGAAGTGCAAGATCACGAGGTGTTATAGATTCACTCTCCTCACTTGTTCACGATGATGAATATATGGAGGAAGAAGAAGATGAACAAACTAAGAAGGTGGAAAAGATGGTGATGGTGAAAATGAAGAAAATGAAGTTAAAGTTGAGGCTAGTGAAGATTATTAGATGTTGAAACTTGAAAGTTGAATTGGGATCTTTTTTTTCCATATTAGTTGAACCGTTTTGAAGTGATACTTCTTATATTGTAATGTTGGTTTGGATATGAACCTTTAGTTTTAATGCTTTAAGAAACTTTTCTTGCATATTTTATAATAGATAACTACTAAGTGTGTTGTTCATATACAAAAATTGTGATAAAAATGCAAACCGATATTTACCGTTATAAATCCGATATATCAGTAATATATCAATAACTCTACTGGACCGTTATTATAAAAAAATCGTTTTTAACTGCATAGATATACGCCAATCAGTATGGCGTCTATTATGGAGGCCACTGGAAGATGAAAATTCAAAAGAAAAATTTGCACAAAATATAAAACTAGCAATTAAATTAGAAATTTTGTACTAGTGGAAATTGGTAAGGAAAATTATTAGCAGGTTAGAGCAGAAGCATGCCATAAACCCACAGGGACCTTAATTTTAATCAAGGTTCAGAAACTCAGTTTTGGTATAGGGTTCAGACCCTTCCTATGGGTACCGGTTAAGGCAGTTTTGGGGGTCCAGAACATCTTCCCCACACCCCACACCCAACAACCACCCACCCACACAATTTTGATCCAGGAAGACAAAACGTATGAGTTTGGGCTGATACTTAAAACCTTTATTTTAATACGTATACTACACACAGCATTGGCAGAATTATTAGTGAAGAAGCATCTGCAAATGCAACACAACGTTAATTTTAAAAGGAAGTCAGTTAGAAAGTAAATGTACTCCAGAAGGACAATACATCTCAAAATAAGGTATTCAGCATAGTTGAAATGAATGTTATAAAAAGAAATAGTGGACAAAGTAATTCCAAGAAAACCTGTGGAACCTCTTATTAGGTTATTATACAGGCAATATAAAATTAAACAGAGCTACGTATTTCCTTGATAAGAATAAGATGGTGAAATAGTTTGCAGTATCGGCCGATACCGATCTGATACGGCCGATACCGTTTGGCATGTCCCGATCCGATACTGACGATACTCGACACTGACGGAAACCGACATTGAGAGTCTCTTTTTCGATCAATTCGGCAAAGAAAATTGAACGAAAAAGACCATTCATCAAGGGTGTAAATGCATAGTAAGGTTGTAAAGCATGTAAAACAAGAAACTTTTCTATCGCATGTAAACCAATCGGCAATGGTGACTACTATTTCATTAAATTTCAAAATTTCTAAGAAACACCACTGGAAATACTTAAAATTATGCCTAAATGTATGAAATATATTTTTAAAAATGTTAATAATATATTAATAATTATTTGCTTTCCGATGCCAAAAAATGCGATATTCCGATCTGATAACGCCGATAATGCCGATACCGCCGATCCTGATACTCGTAGAAATGGCCCGATACCGATACTATGAACCTTGGAGCCAAAAAACTATACTAGCTACTACAAATAACATGGAGCCCATAGAAAACATAAAGCATACCACCATGATCATAACGTCTCCAGTAGCTCTGATGTCAACAAGAAATAGCCAAAGAGATGTTCAACTAGGACAACAAGACATCACGACCAGGCCAAGTTAGGTTACATAAAAGGTTAGATTGAATAAGGTGACAAGCTGAAATTGTACAGTCACAGTTCATGGACATTCAAGATATGGCATAATAAGGTGCAAATGAGATGCAAGAACGGGAATCAATGTAGTTTAGAACCATACCATTTGGGATATCCTTTAGAGGAGTGCCACGACCCTACGGATAACAATATTGAAAAGAATGAGAAAAACAAAAACAAAGCAAAGAAACTGCTCTCAACCAGAAAGATAGAGGGGAAATTGCCTTTAAAGTACCTTTTCTATTATGACTCTCTTATTAGGCTCTTTCTCTATAACTTCTACCAGTCTCTCCACAGTTTTTCTCTCCCGCACAGGTCGATCGATAGTTGGTGTTGTAGGAGTGCGTGAAGAATCTTTGGCCTTCTCTTCACCCTCTTTTTTCTTCTCCTTCTCACCAACCTTCTTCTCCTTATTATCACCCCCTTCCTTCTCCTTCTCTCCATCTTTCTTCTCCTTTGGTCCCCTTCTCCCACCAGCCTTACCACGCTTACCTCTTTTCTTCTTTAACCCTTTTGTCACCTTTTCATCAACCTCCTCGGTGTTTGCACCCTCTTCTTCCTTCACACCATCCTTCTTCTCCACTTCCACTTCATCTTCTTCTGTTCCACCTGTGCCCAATTTTACTTCCTCTTCATCTTTCCCAACCTCAGCTTCTCCCATTTCGACATCCTCAGTCTCTTTCATCTCCATGTCTTTAGTTTCCTTTTCCACTTTTCCTTCTTCCTCGTCTTTCACCAGTCGCACACTATCTTCCTCGTCATCCATCTTGTCCTCCCCATTGTCCTTTTCTTCCATATTGACCTTCTCTACCCCATTCTTTGTTTCTTCCGCACCGTCTTTCTCTTCCACATTCTTTATTTCTTCCACACTTTCTTTCCCTTTCTCATTCTTCATTTCCTCCACAACCATTTTTTCTCCCTCGCCTTTTGTCTCTTCAGCGGTATTGCTTTCTTTCTCTTCCTTCTCTACTTCCATGCCATTCTTTTCATCCATTTCCTTTGTTTCTTCCACAACATCCTTTGTATCTTCCTCGCCATTGTTTTCTTTCTCTTCCTTCTCTATTTCCATCTTGTTCTTTTCATCTATTTCCATCTTGTTCTTTTCATCCATTTCCTTCGTTTCTTCCACGTCATCCTTTTCAGTCTCATCCTTCACTTCTTCCTTTTCAGTCTCATCCTTCACTTCTGAAGGAATCGTTTCTTTAGCATCCTTCACTCCTTTCACACCACCCTTGTCTTCCTCAACATTTTCTCCCCCCGCATCCTTCGCCTCTTCCGCAATATCAGCTGCTTTCCCAACCTTCACTTCTCCCGCGCCATTCTTTTCTACTGCATCCTTCTTTTCACTAACGGCCTCTGCTCCAGGAGCTTCCGGTGGTGGACCAGAACCATTAGCCACTACAGCCTCCTCCAATCCAATCTTTGGGTCCGGTTCAGACATTTTGACGAGTCAAGCTGATAAGTACAACCTTTAATCAAAAAAAGACTAACCACTTATAAGCCGAAACAATGCAGAGTATAGAAAAGATACAATCTTTAATATAAAATAGATGAGCTTTAACTACTAGAAGAAGTAAGAAATTGCAGCAGCGGAAGAATTTGTTACTGAATACCTAAAATCAAGCTGAGCCACGGAGAGCAAAGTGACAAACTTTATGACAATAGGAAGGGTCAGAAATTTTAAGAACTATGAATAAAAGAAAGTTAAGTTTTGCAAAAGTTCTCAAAACCCTAGCTTTTCGAACTGAACATCTCGAAACACTAGCTCGACGAACACAGGACAAAATATGCAAAATTGGTGAAATTTCCGGATCGATATGAAATAAATAGAGGAAAAAGTGGTTACTTACGAGGTAAACCGATCCAAATCGACAAAAAAAATTCAAGAAATTTCTCTCCTTTTTGGGGTTTTTTTGTGTTTGTGTGTGTGTCTGTGTGTGTGTGGGGTGGGGGGGAGGGATGGACAAAAATTGGGCGCTTTCTTTTTCCCCTTTTCGAAGCCTATACTGAAACTAATGCGGACGCGAAGGTCGGATTCCAAACGGGTTTTATTTTTGCTTGTCGGATCTGGGTTGGGTTGCGGCTTAACCGCTTAAGTCAATCCGGATGAAGCATACGTGGCACAGAAAGATGCGCAAACGTGGCTGAAAGATGCGAAAATTTGGGTCCCACTGGGTGTGGGTGGAATCGAGGGCGGGGTTAACTTTTTCTTTTTGCCGTTATGCGAAGAAATGCTGATGCTACGTGGACGGTTGTGATTCGACATGATCGTAAAGGTCATTTGCGGTCGGATCTTCAACTGGCTGAGAGCATCTCCAACCATATTGTCTTGTTAAGTGTTGTGAATCTTATATGGCTCTTATGTGAACAAGACAATATTTTGTTTATATGGCAAAATTATATCTCAAAAGACAATGAGATAAAAAACTCTCTCCAATACAAAAGTATTGAGGAGACAATAAAAATTATTTTTTCCAACTTCCAAGGCAACTTTTAAGACAAGTACTCATCTTCTTTCTTTTTTCTAATATTTTTTATTCATAATTGATGACATGGAAGAGAAGACATTATCAAGTGCATTGTCTAGAACAAGACAATCAACTTCACAATGTCTTCTTTAATTTTTGCCACATAAGCTTCACAATTGACTTGACAATTGCATTGGAGAAGAACTTTTGAATAAAATTTTGTCATTCCAATGTGGCAACAATTTTTTTCCAAAGTCACAATAGGGTTGGAGATGCTCTGAGCCATGTGGGCTTAGAGCATTCAGAGTGGGAACACTCCAAATTATACTTCCAACCATACTCTAAACCATACTTCAAACTATTTTTGGAGTATTCATTTGATATTGACATATAATGGTACACTCCAAATAAAAACTTCAAATTAACTTATTTTTTCCTCCCTATTTTTCCTCCTTCTTCTTTCCTGATAAGTTTTTTCCTCCCTATTTTTCCTCCTCTTTTTTTTCCTGGTAAGTTTTTCTCCCTATTTTTCCTCCTTTTTTTTGTTCCCTTTTTCCCCCCTAACAGGAAAGAATTAATTCCCTTCCAAGAAGCAAATAAACAACAAATTTAACAAGAAAGAAGAAAGAGTTTCGAAAATTAATTCTCTTCCAGGAAGCTGATCGGCAAAAGAATGAACATGAGAAGCGTTTCACTCCAAACTGGTAATTAAAAAAATAATTCTTAAATAGCTTGTAGTAGAAAGTATTTTCTTATTCTCAACACCTTATATCTTGCATTTGCATTTACTGGTGAACAAATTTCCCACTTACATGTGTCCGGACCTATTATTACTGAAGTTCATTATGTTCATAGGCTAATAATATTGGTTATGTACAATAACCAACAGTCACGAACAGAGCTTGGCAAACTATTAATATGAATGTACATAAAAAAAAATTCTCACAACTCTTTTTCTTCTTTATTTTTGTCCATTTTTTTTCTTCTTTACCCTTGCCTAATTTTTATACTTCATATTATAGTTAAATTTATTTTTGATGCATAATTTTTACACTTAACAAATATTTCGGTTTGGCCTTTTAAAATGCGATACATGAAAAAAATATGCCGCCCTTCAACAAAAGGAATTGGAAGATATTTTTATGCTAGAACATGTTGTTGTGGCATAGCGAAAACAAACCTAAGAAACTCAGAAAAAATTCACAACCACAAAGACAATGATTTACGTGGTTCGGCCAAGATGCCTACTTCCACAAATGAGGGTGACTTAGTTCCACTATGAAGAAGAAAAGGAATTACAATAGCTCTCAACACTTCTCTCCTTACACTCAAGAACTCGATCTCTATCACAAAGATAGAAAAAAAAATTCTCTCAAATTTTTGTGTTGAACTTATTCAACAACTTTAGCTCTCTTGTGTTGAACTTATTCAACAACTTACATTGAGTACTCTTGGAGGGTGTCAATTGTGGAGAACCTTTAGACCCCTTTATATACCATAGAAATCATATCCTATGTAGCCTTAAAAACCAATCTTATGTAGGATTATATATTGGAAATCCAATCCTATGTAGACTTACATATATTAGAAATCCAATTCTTGTAGGATTACCATATATATGGTCAAATCCAATCTTATATAGGATTACCATATATATGGTCAAAAAAGGTCATGGGCCTATTTTTTGACACTTTCCTTCACATGTCTTGGAAGAATTAGAAGAGGTCAAGCAACCCAGAGTCAATAGGCGTACGTTCATAAATCGTGATCGTGCAAAAGCACACGACGGCCTTATTAAAAAGTATTTTACGGTGGATGCTAATTTTACACCACGCATGTTTCGGCGTCGGTTTAGAATGCGAAGGGAGTTGTTCTACCGAATTCGTGTCGACTTAGAAGAAACTCAACCATGTTTTAAGTTAAAATATGATTATGTTGGCAAACCAGGATTCTCATCTATCCAAAAGATGACAGCCGCCTTGCGAATTCTTGCTTACGGTAGCCCAATAGATCGTGAGGATGATGCTCTTATGATTGCGGAGACGACTGCCACAGAAACTATTCGTTTATTTTGCAAAGCTATTGTTGATATCTACTCCGAACAATACTTACGAGCTCCCAACGAAAGGGACCTCACTCGGCTATTAGAGGAAAATAAGGCTCGTGGTTTTCCTGGAATGATCGTTTCTTTAGATTGTATGCATTGGGAATGGCGTAATTGTCCCACTGCTTGGCATGGTCAATTTGTTGGACACACTGGTAGACCAACCTTGATTCTTGAAGCTGTCGCATCTCAGGACCTCTGGATTTGGCATGCTTTCTTTCGCACACCAGGGACATACAATGATATCTGTGTTGGACCACTCGCACCTCTTTGACATGTTCATTCAAAGTCAAACCCCACACACCCCGTATGAAGTAAATGGTAGTACGTACAACGTGCCGTACTATCTCACTGATTGCATCTACCCTCACTATGCCACATTGATCCAGACAATCAAACATTCTCGAACTGAAATTGAGAAACATTTTGCAAAAAAAACAAGAGGCAGCACGAAAGGACGTGGAGAGGGCATTCGGAGTGTTGCAGGCAAGATGGGCGATCACTCAAGGACCGGTAAGATTTTGGGATGAAAATACTTTGAATAACATTATGAAGTGTTACATTATACTACATAACATGATAATTGAAGACGAGCAACATATTGGAATTGAACTGTGACAACCAATTCCCGGCGAGATTCTTCCATAAGAATTACTTGAGCATGATGCAGAAGTATTGGGAGGCTTTATTCATTCGCGAATGGAACAAGTACGGGATAGGTCAGTTAACGGCAGGCTTAGGCGCGACTTGATGGAACACTTGTGGACAAATTTGGAATGAGAAGCAATAACAACATATCCATGAGATCATTATTTGTACTGATGTATTCTCATATATTTTGAACTTTGCATGTTATTTGAACTTTACGTTAGCAGGTTTGTATTGGCTAATTTTTTCCATTTGAATTATGGAACTTTGCATATTATTTGAACTTTACATTGGCATTTTTGTACAGGTTTGTATTGGCAGGTTTCTGCATGTTATCTAACTTGTATGTTGCAATGGATTAGTTGATCTAAAAAAATGTTGCAATGGATTAAGGGATTACGCATGGAATTAATGGATCCATTTCAGTAAGGGCCATCACAAACAATGTCACAAAAGCAAGCACTGCACCGAAATGGAATGCAGATGGTTTAGAAAAAATGAAGGATAGAGATATTTTTTTAGAAGTAAAATGGTCTCAAACTAGTGATCATCACCTAAATGACTGAAGGTTGAAGATTATAGTGGCAATTTGCACATAAATACCACACGGCAGCAATCTCAAACGACAATTCGCACATAAATAACACAAAGCAGCAATCTGCAAACGATAATTCACACATAAATAACACAAAGCAGCAACCTACAAATGCAAGTTGAACTTTCAGGTTATGCGAATAAACAACACAACTGTAACCTGCAAATGCATTAAAGTTGAACTTTCAGGTTATGTGAATAAACAACACAACTGCAACCTGCAAATGCATTAAAGTTTAAACTTTTAGGTTATGTAAATACAACTAGAAGGTAAACAATATGGATTCTCGTAGTTCACTTCCATCGCAGGGCCACTTGATCCTTCCAAGCAATTGCAATTAAAATAATAAATCTAATTATAAACTTGTATGTTGCAGGCTTCTCTAATTTAATTCAAAATATCTCAAACAATTTCAATATGAAAGAGCACTCAAGCCATGAGCCCAAATCATTTGAACACACCTATGAACCCAAACCACAGCATCATTGAAAAAAATATAACAAATGATCTCATACTTCATCTTGAGAACAATTATCATCATAGAAATCATTTGGAACGTTACGAAGACTCTGGGGGATTACATCCATGTTCATACGCCTTCTTCTATTGCCACCCGAAGAATACTCAAGTGCTCTAATCTCTGTCATTAAAACAATATAACAAGCAACGATGGCATAATCAAATTAAGGGTCACTATTGAAATTATTAATGTAAATCAAAAGTAGACTTTCTTAGTACCTTTGTGTTCTCTGTCTAGAGCCTCCAACTCCCTCGTTCTTGTAATCCTTTTTGCTGATACCTGATCTATACTGAGATTTGGGTCAAGTGGTAACAATTCTTTCTCAGCTTCTGCAAGTTCTTTTGTAATGGTTATACTCTTCTGTACAGATTCAAGCTTTGCATTTTTTATAGCATGAAATGTTTGCTCCTCTGTTGTTTGTTTCAATGATTCAAATTGGGACTCCGATGACTCTCTCCAGGCAGATACAGTTGCAGTCAACCTCTTACTTGCAGCAGAGGATGCTTCTGAAGCACCTACCCCACTGCGACGACGTTTCTCTTTTGCTGATTTTTGACCTAATGGCCGTTGGATAGGTGCATCAGAATGGAAACTATTTGGAGGATTTTCATCAACATTGAAGGGTATACCCAAAGTTGAATCTGCAGCATTTATATTTGGATTGTTGCAAGAGTCGTCTATGTTGACCCAAATCACAGTCAACCAAATATTGACAAATTGACAATATGATACTTGTCATAATTCAATATGACACATCAAGACGGAACTCAGTGCAAGATGGACGTCGGCTCTCTCCTACATCGTACTCGGTTTTAGAGTCTGTATCATTTTACATTTATTGAGTCTAGTTAAAATGTAAACTGAGTAGCACTGGGTATTCTGGGCCTATACCTTATCCCCTAACAAAACCAAAAGCTCCACCAAACCAAACTAGCCCACAGAAACCCATTTAAACAATTCTGTCCTATGGAGACAGAGTTTGGGCCGAACTCTGCCTCCACACAGAGTTCGGGCCGAACTCTGTCCCCTAAATTATAGGATCCTAATTTTTAGGGTTTGTTGTATGCTAGTTGTCCATCGGCCAAAAATTTGAATTCTTGACACATAATTCTGGCCGAATTCTACCTATCCCAACTAGTATAAATAGGCCTTGAATTCTCTCATTTTAATCATCCAATTATCTTCTCTTCTCTTCTCTATATGCCTGATAAAAGCCTTAACCTTCTCATCTACTAGCCACAAGCTTCCTAGGCCTCAAAGTGCTCAGTGCTATTCAGTTAAGAGTTTGTACAAGAGTCAAAAAAGTCGCTTGGAAAATTCCAAGCATCACCACAGCGATCTTTGTAAGAAGTTGACGTGCTCTTCTGAAAAAAAGGCACGGGATATAACTACTATTTTACAAATAGTGGATTTAATCCTGAGCTAGAGTTCTCAGGCCTGGACTAGTCCTCCACGAGGGAAACCAGGTTAAAAACGACTGTGTTTGCGTATGCTCTCTTGATCTTTATATTTCCGCATTTATTACTCTGATTATTTACTGTTGGTGAAAAGAGTTTATTTTTTATTTGGCTATTATTGTGATAAAGTCTATTCACCCCCCCTAGAGTTGCCTACTTGTTCTTCAGTCTATGCTTTCAAGTCATGGACTGCATGAGTCAAAGATTGTTCCACCCCAACCTTGTCTACTTATATTTTGATTACTTGCTCGACTTGTTCCAACCCGACCTTGTCTGCTTACATCCCTGGCCTCTTTCTCATCTGTAGATGAGTGCCATTTTGTGCAATGGCGAAGCTCTTCCAATAATGGAGAAATTTAAAATCCCACTTATGGTCTTTCTTGAAAACAACCATACATGCTCCCCACTACAGAAAAAATAATAATATAAAAAATAAATACATCAATTATGGTCTTGTTAAAGAAGCAAATAATTAATTCAATCCTTTCTTGAGTTCCCTGAGCTATATCTAAAAATGAATATATCTAAAAATGAATACCTCATCATTCAGATTTGTACTGCTACCCATGTTTCTTTGAACTCTGTTCACAATAGCCCTCCATTTCGAAACATCAGCTTGAATTATAGCCCATCTATTTTCACATGCTCTTTGAACACGTTTTGTCCCTGGTATTCGGTCTTTGAATTCATCCCAAATGCTCTTCCAGAACGCCTCGTGAACCTGACCATTTCCTACAATTGGGTCTTCTGAGTTTCTTATCCAAGATTCACATAATGCAACGTCCTCTTTCACTTTCCAATTTGGTGTTTTTCTATTGGTCCCTTGTGTTGTCCGTGTCATAGTTTGAGTTAAAGAGGGTTGAGATTCAAAATTGGATACACCACCATACAAGGGATTAGGGTTAGAAGGCTGGTTTTGGGTGAGTAAATGTTGTTCAAAATATGATGCAAATGTAGCAACTTGGGCAGCTTGCATTTGTGATGGGGCCAATGACATTTCGGATGGCCATTGGGTAGGGTAGGGTACTTGAAAATGCGGAGAATTTTGTAAGGAGACGCTGTTTGTTTTGGGTGGTTGTTGTGAAGAATGTTGGTGTGTTGTCGGAATGGAGGGATCCATTATTTTTGTTTGCAGTGCCAAATAACCTGGAAAAAGTTTAAGAAAAAACTCAATAAAAATAAAGTCTCCAATGTAGAACGAAAGAGTGGCAACAAAATCTCATCTTTGGTTGATGGCTGTTAAAAAGATGTTGATATTTATTTATATTGCAAAGTTCAAAACATTGTTCATATGTATGCGTCATGTGAATAAGGCTGAAGGATTTTTATTAAAAAAAAATGGAGCACAACTCCTAATTTCCCAACATAAACAAAAAACCGCCATTAGTAGAAGAATAAAGTGTCATGACCCGCTCCCGAATAATCGGACACAAGTTGGACACGCCCGGCCTTCGTCGTTAGACACGATGAAGTAAGTTGTACCAATCTCTAGGGAAAACTACAAGTCCAGGTATGAATATAAACCACAGCATCTATATAAGCGAATCCCAGAATCAAAGTACATGTCTAAAAGTTATACATTCATCCAACTAAAATAAAGTCTGACTGTCTCAAGTACAATAGAATATAAACTGCTAAGGGTAAGATACTAGGCTTCCTCAGCCTCTAAGTCCAGAGCAACTCCAGCTGGCTCTACTGCATCTATAGGCTCATGGCCATAGTAGGTGTCACACAATACCTCCATCTCACCTGCAACATATCCTAGTCAGGAGCGGAGCAAAGTACAGTTCTAGGTAATGAACAAGAACATCATGATATGGAAATGAGTACAGGAGATCATGAAATATAAAGTACAGAAAAAAACATGAAAGTACAGGAATGTAAGTACATGAAATAAAGTACAGGAATGTAACCATGAACCTGAAGTACAAGACATGATATGTGCTCAATGTTTGAAATACAACTAGCCTATGTGACCGACTGGGGTGAGTACAGGAATATGTATAGGAGTACATGAATATTGGTACGGCTTAGGACCCGCGTGCACAATGCGAGACCTAAGCTATCTACATGAATATTGTAACCGGGGTTTGGTCACATAGCTAGTGTATTTTCTCTCCCGATATAAGTACAAGAACAGAAAAGTACAAGGGTACAAGATATCGTGTCATGACATGTCACAAGAAAAGTATAAGATATGTAAATGCACAAAAACCATAGAAAAGTATTTGCCTTGCTCCGGAAAAGTACGGGTAATCAAGGGAGCTGAATGTCCTCATGTTTTAAAATGATTTACAAGTTGGTTAAGTTCTAATACTATGCTATGCTTCCATTAAATATCCTATTTAAACATCTTTAACATTAAAACTTAACCCTTCAAGGGCTGGGCTTTCAGATATCCAATCCAGGAGCCCGGCCACACCAAACCAATCCTTGGTAAAGATGCAACAACCAAGTTTAGCCTAGTGGCCCAAACAGCTTCTCGGCCAAACACATAATTTAAACCAATACTACTGAACATAGAACCAGTCCTCAATTTATGCTTAACAAAACAAAAGATGAAACCATGAGTGAAGCCCTGCTATTTACAGGCCTGATCTCCCTCTCTCTGTTGCTTAGCCTACAACTCAACAATTCCATCAACTAACTCTCCAAAGAGTAAACAGAGGTTGTGCTTAAACAACCAACTCATCAACTTCCAACAAAACTTTAAAGTAAAACACAGAACCCTCTTAAATTCAAATTTAAAACTTTCCAACGGCTACTCATCCCAGATAGTCGAACCACACCCAGATCTCATATCAAAATAACCAAATCAAAAGTAATCGAAAAAGTTCAGAGAAGAAGAAGATTCAGACAGATGAAAAATAATACGAAATTACAACCATATTGAATCCAAAACAAACTCTGAATCAGAATAATTGAGTAGAGAAGTATAAGTAAATCAAAATAAACTAATATAAGAATATACAACTTCAAATCTATAGCCATCAGTGTAAAACCCAAAACAAACTCTTCTCTAGTCAATTAACACTGCTACAGGTCTGCACCTAGCCGAACACGGACACGGTCAACTTTTCGGACACGAACTCATCCATCGGACACGAATACAACGTAAGATGTGAACACAACATCAACAGCAACCACAAGGCTCTTGACACACATACGAATGAATACGATGCTCTTGGACACTAACCAAAAATAATACGACATTACCCAGCCTCACACAAAGATAGAAAAATAAGAGTCATAGGAATAACCTGAAGAAGGAAAAATCAACAGGACTCGTCCTCCACCTGAATCGCCTTCGTGCTCAATATCAACTAGTTCCAAGAGTCCCAGATCCAATCTAAATTTCCAAACAAAACTCTGACATAAACCAGAACCACTCATTAATCACAAATTAAAATAAATTCAGGAAGACATTCAAATTCGAAAAACTCACCTAACCTAGATCGAGATATAGAAGAGTAATTGATTCAACAATGGATCGATTTAGCAATCAGCCTACACCATCATCGGAAAGTAATAAATCAAAGGGAAAATTGAAGGGAGGTAAACTACACGAATCTTTAATTAAACTCACAGTTGTCGTAGTAGGAAGTACTGCCGCAAGGATCGATACTCAAAACGACTACCAAAGATAAAATGACCTGTAAAATTCTTAGATCAGAACCAAAAGTTCGATCAAAACAAAACGAAGAAAAGGTCAGAAATAATCGTTCGATCAAGACAATGAAGAACAGATCTGAAACATTTACTCACCACTAACTCACAAGGAATGCGTCGTCGATGTAGATCTCCGGAGTCTCGAATGCCAAGAATGCTTTGAAAGAGGAAGCCTTCACTAGGAACGGGTGCCTCGTCGAGCTGCTGCCGGAGAAGAAGCACTGGAGAAGGAACCGCCAGTCGAACACCGAAGCCGAGGGGATCTAGTCGCCGGAGAAGCATCCCTCGCCGTCGCCATCATATCACTGTCGCCACCACCGTCGGGCTAGGGTTTGGCTCGAGCTGAAGAGGAAAGGGGACAAGCTCGATTTGGAAATATGGTCTGAAGAAGAGAATGGGATTTTCTCTTTCCTTAGCCAAACATATAGAGATGCACATTTGCATCTAAGCCCCTCCACCCAGCATAATTACAAACAGCCCCCCCCCCCCCCGCTCAGAAATAATTTCACAAAAGTCCTCCCCCTTTTCAGTAATTGCACAAACCACTCAAAAATCTGTTAGATAGGTGCTTACAAGTTGTTAGGGAGTGGGGACCACCCCAAATAAATTTGAAAATTACTTATTTGCCAAATATTCAAATCTTCCTCCAAAAGCAATCATGAAATATTTATAAAAATATTTAATCAAGAATTATTATTCGAAATGGTTTACATCAAACTTATTACTTAGTAAACTAAAATATTTCTTGAAAATTGGAAGGTGGAGTTACAAATCTCTTCCCCTTAAAATAATTTTGTCCTCGAAATTCGAGAGACAACAAAACAAAATCACAATTAATTGTTTTAACACCAGTCATTTATTGAATTTAAATTTTTTGAAAAACCAAAATACAAACAAGCAAACAAGCTAGATACGCTCCCGCATCTCGTCCTCGCACTCCTATGTGGACTGTCCCGGAGAGTGGTGTCTCCACATGACTCGGACAAATGATATAGTCTGGTACCACAATTGCTTCTTCCTCCGATCAAGGATCTCCACTGGCTGCTCCTCATAGGTCAAGCTCGGACCCACCTCTAGCTCTGATTAATCCACCACATGGCTCGAATCCGGAATGTAGCGTCGAATCTGAGACACGTGGAAAACGTCGTGCACTCCCTCCAAGCTAGCTGGAAGTGCTAGTCGATATGCGACCTCGCCAATACGTGCCGTCACGTCGAAAGGCCCGATGAATTTCGGACTGAGCTTCCCGCCTCTGCCAAAACGAATGATGTCTCTGGTCGACGAGATCTTTAGGAACACTCTATCTCCAACTGCGAACTCCAGTAGCCGTCTGCTGCTGCCTGCCCAGTACTTCTGCCGATCCTATACAACTCTGAGATGCTCTCTGATTAGTCTGACCTTTTCGGCTGAGTCTACCACCATCTCTGGCCTAAGCAAAGTCCTCTCGCCAACATCGTTCCAAGATAGAGGTGTGCGATATCTTCGTCCATATAGTGCCTCGAACGGTGTTATATAGATGCTAGCCTGATAACTGTTGTTATAGGCAAACTCCACAAGATGCAAGTGATCCTTCCACGAACCGTCGAAGTCGAGTGTGCAAACTCGCAGCATGTCCTCCAATGTCTGAATGGTCCTCTCGGACTGTCCATCTGTCTGTGGATGATAGGCATTGCTGAACTTCAACTGTGAACCCATACTCAGTTGTAGACTCCTCCAGAAGTGTGATGTGAAGCGGCCGTCCCTGTCCGAAACGATACTCATTGGCACTCCATGAATCCGTACGATCTGTCGCATATAGAGGTCTGCAAGCTTCTCGGTCGATAGCCCTACCTTGAATGGAATGAAGTGAGCAGATTTTGTCAATCTGTCCACGATAACCCAAATAGTATCCTTGCCACCGGGCGTACGCGATAAACTAGAGACGACGTCTATGGCAATATGTTTCCACTTTTACTCTAGAATAGGTAAAGACTGGAGTATCATGCTGGTTTCTGGCACTCCGCTTTGACTTGCTGGTACACAAGGCATCTAGAAACGAATCTGGCAACTTCCTATTTCATTCCATACCACCAAACATACTCCCGCGGATCCTTATACATCTTGGTAGATCCAGGATGAATAGAAACTGCGACTGGTGGGCCTCATGCATAACCTTCGTTTGCAACTCCTTGGGCACACACAACTGATTTCTGTGCCTTAGGGATCCATCCTCTGCAATAGTGAAATCGTCCAACAATTCTGCCTCTGTCTGACCTCTGAGACATCGGAGTCCCTCATCTAGGAACTGGGCCTCCTTGATCTTCTCTAACAGTCCTGACTATATCTGCATATGCATCAGCTGTCCTCCAACTCCCAGAAGAATAATCTTGATCCCCAGACTCTCAAGATCCTCTAGAAGATGCCGGTCCATAGTAAGGAACATAGCAATAGGATATCGACTAAGAGCATCTGCTACCACATTCGCCTTCCCAGGATGGTATTACAGATTGATGTCGAAATCCTTCATGAGTTTCAGCCATCTTCGCTACCTCATATTCAGTTCCTTCTGAGTAAAGACATACTTCAGGCTTTTATGGTCCGTGAAGATGTCCACTCGCTCTCCATACAAATAGTGCTTCCATAGTTTTATGGCAAAAATGACTGCTGCAAGCTCCAAGTCATGTGTAGGGTAATTCTTCTCATGAGGCCTCAACTGTCTAGAAGCATAAGCAATAACTCACTTATTCTGCTCAAGCACACATTCCAAGCCCTTCCCTGATGTATCGCTGTAGATGACGAATCCTCCCGATCTAGATGGCAAAGCTAGAACTGGTGCTATAGTGAGTCTTCTCTTCAAATCTTTAAATGTTGACTGACAGGCGTCGCTCCAGATGGACTCCTCGTCCTTCTGCATAAGCTTCGTCATTGGCTCTGCTATCTTGGTAAAATCTTTCACGAACTTCCGATAGTATCCTGTTAGCCCCAGAAAACTACGTATCTCTGCTACTGACTTGGGAGGTGTCCATGCTTCCACAACTTCAATCTTCTTAGGATCTACAGAAATCCCCTCTCCAGTCACCATATGCCCCAAGAACTCCACTCTATCCAAGAAGAACTCACACTTTGAGAGCTTTCCGTACAGCTTCTCCTTCCGCAGAATCTCTAAAATAATCCGTAGGTGCTCCACATGCTCCTCCTCGATCTTCGAATATATCAATATGTTGTCAATGAAGACTACGACAAACTTGTCCAAATACTTATGAAAAATATTATTCATCAAGTTCATAAACACTGTTGGGGCATCGGTGAGTCCGAACGACATCACCAAATATTTATACTGGCCATAGCAAGTATTGAAAGCTGTCTTCGAAATATCCTGCTCCCGAACCTTTATATGATGATACCCCGACCGAAGGTCAATCTTTGAGAAGACCTTTGCCCCACTCAGCTGATCAAACAGCCCATCTATCCGCGACAACGGGTATTTATTCTTGATGGTGATGTTATTGAGTATATGGTAATCGATACACATTCTAAAAGTCCCATCCTTTTTCGTCACGAAGAGTATCGGTGCTCCCCAGGGTGAAGCACTGGACCGAATAAAACCCTTGCCTTCCAACTCATCAATCTGAGCCTTCAAGTCTACTGCTTCCTTCGGGTTGATCTTGTAGCAATGCTGGGACTTCGGCGCTGATCCAGGCACTAAGTTGATACTGAACTTCATATCTCGATCTGGCGGCAATCCTGGCAACTCTTCGGGGAAGACGTCGAGAAACTCTGCAATCAGCAGGTACGACAACTCTTGGTCTTCTGCAACTGTTCTGAAGTAAACTTCCTCTGGCCTTTCTGCAATCCATCTGTTAATCTCGAATGGTGGAACTCCAGGCGGGCTGAAAATCACCTTCCCTTTATGGCAGTCTATTACAGCAAACTGTTCACTCATCCAGTCGATGCCGAGGACTATATCAAATTTGGACAATGGTATCACTAGAAGTCGAGCCCTAAGCTCCCTCCCAGCTATAGTGATAGGGCAATCAACCATCTCACTAACTGGCACTACCCCTCCTCCAGTCATAATCCGACAGTTCCTCCTAATAGGCTTAGGTGTGAAGCCGTGTCTATACAGAAACTCATATGATACAAAGCTATGTGTGGCTCCAGAATCAAACAATACAATGGCAGGAAATAAATGTAAAAGGATAGAACATGTAATCACATCTGGAATTGCCTCATCCTCCTTAACTGCGGCTATGACATAAGCACGTCCCTGCTGCGGTGGTCCCCTCTGCTGCTGATGCTGTGCAAAATGCTGCTGCTGAGTAGGTAAAGTCTGAACCCTCTGTGGTGCAGCTGGTAGTGCTCTAGGTGGTGCAGGTGGTGGTCCTCCAGCTCCTCGAGGTCCTCCTGTCAGTCAATCTCCAGCCTGTGGGCAGTCCTTCATCTGATGTGTGTCTGATCCACAAAATAAGTAGAGCCCGAGCCTCTTGCAACATTCGTCAAAGTGGTGTCCTGGCCGGTAATAGAAAGTGCAAGTAGCTGTCTGCGGCTGTCTCTGTGGCTGATGTGCAGAAACTCTGGCTAGACGGTGATGATGTTGTGTCGGCTGCTGTGGCCTCGCCTGAATCTGAGCCCTCTTTGTTGGTGTCTGGAAGCTGTTGTTGCCGATGTCTCGGTCCCTCTTCAGCTTAGGATCCTCCTCTTTCTCCACAGCCTGAGCAATCTTGAGGATGCTCACATAAGTCGTCGCCTGGCTGATGGCCACTGCATGTCGTAGCTCTCTGATAAGACCCTTCTTGAACCTCTAAGCCCTATCCTCTGGTGTACTGACTAGGCTCTTCGTGAACCTGCTGAGTCGGGTGAACTCTGATGTGTACTCCGCCACCGTCATGTTCCCCTGCTGCAACGCCTCGAATTGCATCCGAAGCTCATCTCGCTCCACGTCTGGGAAGAACTTCTCCTTGAACAGAGTTTTAAAGTCTTTCTAAAGAACCAGGGGTGCAGCCAACTGAGGCTCCTCTCGGTACCAAGCTCTGACAAGATCAAAAAGTTGCATGCTTGCAACTTCCACCTCCAGGTCATCCGGGATCCTCGCCATCTTCAGTGTCCTCTCAGCATTTTCCAGCCACTCATCTGCATATACGATCCCCTCATGGCCCCGAAAATCCATCGGACAGAGGTTCTGGTAGTCTCTGGCAGTCCCCGGTCTCGGTGATGCTGGTGCTGGAGGTGCTACCGGTGCTGGTGCTGCCGGCTCTCGGGTCCTGAGTGTATCCACGACTGTCGCTCGGAACTGTACGGCCTGGTGGTTCTGAGCCTCCATGAACTGCTGGAACATGGCCATCACCTGTGCGCCGTCGAACGTCGTCGTCGGAGGTAGCGGAGGAAAGATAGGAGGCGGTGGCGGAAGCTGCTCTACTGGAACGTCTGGTGCAGACTGTCCCGTACTGCCTGCAACTTCGAGCTGATCTACGGTCTTCTTCGTACTGACCATCCTGTAATAAAAGAAAACTTTGTGATTGATAAAAACCTATCCTACAAGTAAATGTAAATGTTTATATAATATCCTTATACCCGATGTACCCGATTTTCTATGTTGTGATTAAAGTTTCCCTATTTTGATCAAGTCCTCCAATAGTACTATAATACCTAGGTACTACTAGGACTGACCTGCATGGGCTATCACTAAAAAACATGTCACGACCCGCTCCCGAATAATCGGACACGAGTCGGACACGCCCAGCCTTCGTCGTTAGACACGATGAAGTAAGCTGTACCAATCTCTAGGGAAAACTACAAGTCCATGTATGAATATAAACCATAGCATCTATATAAGCGAATCCTAGAATCAAAGTACATGTCTAAAAGTTATACATTCATTCAGCTAAAATAAAGTCTGACTGTCTCAAGTACAATAGAATATAAACTGCTAAGGATAAGATACCAGGCTTCCTCAGCCTCTAAGTCCAGAGCAACTCCAGTTGGCTCTACTACATCTATAGGCTCATGACCATAGTAGGTGTCACACAATGCCTCCATCTCACCTGCAACATATCCTAGTCAGGAGCGGAGCAAAGTACAGTTCTAGGTAATGAACAAGAACATCATGATATGGAAATGAGTAGAGGAGATCATAAAATATAAAGTACAGGAAAGAACATGAAAGTACAAGAATGTAAGTATAGAAAATAAAGTACATGAATGTAACCATGAACTTGAAGTATAAGACATGACATGTGCTCAATGTTTGAAATACAACTAGCCTATGTGACCGACTGGGGTGAGTACAGGATTATATACAGGAGTACATGAATATCAGTATGGCTTAGGACCCGAGTGCACAATGCAAGGCCTAAGCTATCTACATGAATATTGTAACCGGTGTTTGGTCACGTAGCTAGTGTATTTCCCCTCCTGACACAAGTAAGTACAAGAACAGGAAAGTACAAGGGTACAAGATATCATGTCATGACATGTCACAAGAAAAGTACAAGATATGTAAATGCACAAAAATCATAGAAAAGTACTTGTCTTGCTCCGGGAAAGTACCGATAATCAAGGGAGCTGAATGTCCTCCTGTTTTAAAATGATTTTCAAGTTGGTTAAGTTCTAATACTATGTTATGCTTCCACTAAATATCCTATTTAAACATCTTTAACATTAAAACTTAACCCTTCAAGGGCTGGGCTTTCAGATATCCAATTCAGGAGCCCGACCACACAAAACCAATCCTTGGTAAAGATGCAACAACCAAGTTCAGCCTAGTGGCCCAAACAGCTTCTCGACCAAACACATAATTTAAACCAATACTACTGAACATAGAACCAGTCCTCAATTTATGCTTAACAGAACAAAAGATGAAACCATGAGTGAAGCCCTGCTGTTTACAAGCCTGGTCCCCCTCTCTCTGTTGCATGACCCACAACTCAACAATTCCAGCAACCAACTATCCAGAGAGTAAACAGAGGTTGTGCTTAAACAACCAACTCATCAACTTCCAACAAAACTTTAAAGTAAAACACAGAACCCTCTTAAATTCAAATTTAAAACTTCCTAATGGCTACTCATCCCAGATAGTCGAACCACACCCAGATCTCATATCAAAATAACCAAATCAAAAGTAATCGAAAAAGTTCAGAGAAGAAGAAGATTCAGATAGATGAAAAATAATACGAAATTACAACCAAATTGAATCCAAAACAAACTCTGAATCAGAACAATTGAGTAGAGAAGTATAAGCAAATCAAGATAAATTAATATAAGAATTTCAACTTCAAATCTATAGCTATTAGTGCAAACCCCAAAACGAACTCATCTCTAGTCAATTAACACTGCTACAGGTCTGCACCTAGCCGAGCACGGACACGGTCAACTTCTCGGGCACGAACTCATCCATCGGACACGAGTACAACGTAAGATGTGAACACAACATCAACAGCAACCGCAAGGCTCTGGACACGCATACGAATGAATACGATGCTCCTGGACACTAACCAAAAATAATACGACATTACCCAGCCTCACCCAAAGAGATAAAAATAAGAGTCATAGGAATAACCTGAAGAAGGAAAAATCGACAGGACTTGTCCTCCACCTGAATCGTCTTCGTGCTCAATATCAACCAGTTCCAAGAGTCCCAAATCCAATCTAAATTCCCAAACAAAACTCTGACATAAACCAGAACCACTCATCAATCACAAATTTTGATAAATTCAGGAAGACAGTCAAATTCGAAAAACTCACCTAACTTAGATTGAGATATAGAAGTGTAATTGATTCAACAATGGATCGATTCAGCAATCAGCCTACACCATCATCGGAAAGTAATAAATCAAAGGGAAAATTGAAGGAAGATAAACTACATGAATCTTTAGTTAAACTCACCAGTTGTCTGAGTAGGAAGTACTACTGCAGGGATCGATACTCAAAACGATTACTAAAGATAAAATGACCTGGAAAATTCTTAGATCGGAACCAAAAGTTCGATCAAAACAAAACGAAGAAAAGGTCAAAAATAATCGTTCGATCAAGACAATGAAGAACAGATCTGAAATAATTACTCACCACTAACTCACAAGGAACACGTCGTCGATGTAGATCTCTGGAGTCTCGAACGCCAGGAAGCCTTCACTAGGAACGGGTGCCTCGTCGAGCTGCTGTCGGGGAAGAAGCGCTGGAGAAGGAACCGCCAGTCGAATACCGAAGCCGAGGGGATCTAGTCGCTGGAGAAGCATCCCTCACCGTCGCCATCATCTCGCTGTCGCCACCACCGTCGGGCTAGGGTTTGGCTCGGGCTGAAGAGGAAAGGGGACAAGCTCGATTTGGAAATATGGTATGAAGAAGAGAATAGGATTTTCTCTTTCCTCAGCCAAACATATAGAGATGCATATTTGTATCTAAGCCCCTCCACCCAGCATAATTGCAAACACCCCCCCCCCCCCCCCCCCCCCCCCCCCGCTTAGAAATAATTTCATAAAAGTCCTCCCCCTTTTCAGTAATTGCACAAACCACTCAAAAGTCTGTTAGATAGGTAGTTACAAGTTGTTAGGGAGTGGGAACCACTCCAAATAAATTTAAAAATTAGTTATTTTCCAAATATTCAAATCTCCCTCCAAAAGCAATCGTGAAATATTTATAAAAATATTTAATCAAGAATTATTATTCGAGATGGTTTAAATCAAACTTATTATTTAGTAAACTAAAATATTTCTCGAAAATTGGAAGGTGGAGTTACATAAAGCCTAATTTACCAACTCCATTTGTTGGTCTTTTATATAGGTTGAGCACAATCTATGTATAAAAATTTCTACATATAATTCTGAGCAAAAGATGTCGATGAATGGCCAGCGAGCCCTAATTATAATATAATATAATTTATGATATAAATTTTTTTATAATACTGAGCAAACCCTAATTTAGCAAGCTCTCCGTCCGCTCAATCGGCCAACCGAAAAAATCTTTCGGGTTGGAGAAATTCGAGCGGCTCGAGATCGATTCGATGTCGATATCTTCAACAAGAGGGGGAGATAAATACATGAAGAGAAGAAAAAGAAGAAGCAAAAGATGTAGCACAAACCTTGGTGAGGAGGCGGCCTTCAGCGAGATCCGGCCAGTCTTCAGCGAGATCCGATCTTCAGCGTGTAGCATATGAAAAAAAAAAAATTGGATTGAAGAAAGAAGGGGAAAAGAAAAAAAGAAAAATAGAGAGGATTTGGATCTTAATGGAAAAAAGGAAAGAGAGAAGGGGAAAAAGGAAGGGGAGAAGTCTGTTCCTGAAAAAAATCGAAGAGGAAGAGGAAAAGGAGGAGCATGGTTGGTTTTTGTGGGCACAGGAAGTACTATAGCGGAGCTAGAAGACTCTCCAAATTTGGAGTGTCTTTTGGCTTGCTACCATTTTTCAAGTGGGACCAAGTGTCCACTGCATCCTTCAAGTGCTATAGAATTTGGCTAAAGCCAAAATGTAGCACTTGAAAGGACTCATACTGTGGATGCTCTTAGGGGGGAAAACATTGATTTTAGGCAGACTTTCTCGTCTATTTTCAAGAGCAAGGCCGGCCTGCTGTTGAGTTGTCCTATCCGAAACTAATTTAATCCTATTCAAAATTAATTTTGTTGTTTCTTGACCTTTATTTTGGGCCGATCATGGATGTCATCTTTGACCCCGACCTATTATAGGGTCATACTGAGGCAGGAGAGGTTGCCAAAGTACAAAATCTTGTCAGACTTACCCCAGGACCGGCCCAGTTTAAGTGGTTGTTTGGTTAGCAGCAAGTGTACGGAAAGTGCCCACTTTCAGCGCGGTAAAAAATATAGTTTCGGCTTTTGGATGAGCGTTGCAACTATAATACAAGTGCATACATTCTGATACCTGCGAGTTGTTGTCCCTCCTTGTTTGCATTCTCCTCACTTGCATCAAAAAAGTCTCGTAGGTGTGCTGCAAGTGCTGAGACGTCGGCTGTAGCCATACCTGTAACCTCACTTTCCCTAATTCTCCTCTATCATGATTATTTATTTTCCATAAATTATTTTTTAGAATATTTAATTATTTTATGATTTAGCCATTCTCCTATTATAATTATTAGATATCTATCTATTTGGTACTATCCAGCTAATTACCTATGGTGTTAGCAGCAAATGGCCTGGCCTGGCCTGGCCTAGATAGTTCACCTTCTATTTAATCAACTTTTATTACCAAGTTCCTATTGAAGCCAGATTTCTGTTAAAGCCCATCTGCTAAAACCAATATTAAACAAGCTATTTGTTATTCAAATCAAACCCTTTATATTGGGCCAAGCCACATTTCTTTGGCCACAACCATAACCCATTCTATTAATCACCTATTTCTCCCAAAACCATGTTGAAGCCAATTTTATTTAGCTATGCCAGCCACTGTAGGCCAGCAGTTAAATCAACTAGTATTTCCTTAAAAATACATTTTTACCTAAAGCCACAAACTCGTTCTATTGGTAAAGCCCATAGCTCACACAATCAAGCCCATGACCCTTTAGTTAACCCGACCCTTTATTTGACCAATCGATCAATTGGCCATTTCTCTTACAGATTTAAAGTTCTCTTTCTTCTTCTTCTTCATCAAGCACTCGCTCGAACAGAGCAAAGCTTTGTCAATTGGCCACGGTGAAGAATCTGTCCTCGTCTCCGGTAGGCGACCGTCGTCGACTCTTCTAGAAGGCTTAAGGGAATTCTTTTCCACCGACCTAGTTCGAGCGATCCCCGCCGTCCACCGCCACCGAAATTAGCCGATCAATCCCTGGTATCCGTCGATAACCGCCTACCCGCTCGTCTCTCCTATAACTAGACCCTTACGTTCGTTCTCCTCTAGCATTACTTCACCGTAGCGAAGCTCTGTCCGATTCCATACTGCCTCTATCATTCGTCTCTTTCCTCTTCCTTCATTGGTGATCGAATTAGCGGCCATAGCATTGAACGAAGCTCCCTGCAAGGCCTAGAGTTCCCTCTCCGAGAAGCAACGTGTAAGAGTGTCTCTCGACCGCAGTTAGTGATCGACGAAGATCTAGTGTGAACCATAGACTTGGTGCCATGGCGTTCGTTTAGTTTCAAAGTGAAGGCGACGAGGCTTGGTGACAACTTCGTGGCTCCTTCTACATCATTCCATTAGGTTCTTGGAGGTTATTGATTGATCGATGATTGATGTAGCATCAGCAACAAGAACACAAGCTTAGCAAGTTTTAATGGATTAGTAGCGAATCGATCATAATTAGGTAAGGATTCTTGACTCTAATCGTTGAATCCTATTTTGAACCTTCATTCTTAGGATTTCCCTTCATTTTTCTAAATCAAGCTATCAAAGAAATTCATCTAAATTAATCTCTGTTATTGTATACCACGTGTTCGACGAAATGACTCGGAGAAGCTTTTCATCGTTTTGGATATAGAGACACGAGTGCCAGATACATATTGATACTCGTTTGGGTCAGGTATGCCACTCCTTTGTTGGAACTGTTCGATGGGTGGATTTTTACTTTGGTCGATACCAAGTTAGTCTTTATTGGTGATTCATAGAGACGGGACACGGCTGACACAACTGGTAACAGTAGTATCCTAGTTCAGTCGACACTGACAGACATAGGTGCTCACAATATTGTTGTAGGATAGTTGACACGATCCAGTGTTCATGCTACACAGGTTGTATGTTTAGATCAGGTATCATACAGTATAGAAGAATGGATTTTGAATTTAGTAACCGTTGGAATCAATTAGGTTAATTGGTGAGTTTTTGTTACTGATATGCAACTGGACTCAGATAGAAGAGTTCAAGTATTACTTTGTGGGTGGCAGTCTTGGGCCAGGAAAGGAGAAAGTATTATTCAGTGTATGTTACTTAAGGATCTATTCAGTAGGCTGACCTGAACGAGTATAGTGTCTTTGGGCCTATTTATAATATTGGGTGTGTTTATTCAGTTATGAACTTAGTTGTCTAGAATAAATTGGGCTTGGATTGGTTAAATTGGATTACTGATAGAGGTGGGCAGGCATTGATCAATGCTTTATCATGTTCCTAATGGGCAGTTCAGCAGGCCGGATAAGGGAGTATAAATTGTTAAGGCAGATGATTTTAATATTAATGTGGCTTAGTAAATTTTTTAGAGATAACTAGGTTTGTGGGTAATGTTTATTGTCTTAGATTAGTCAGTGATGGATAATAGTTAGAAATAGTTTAAGCTAGAAATCACACTAGTTAGAGTTGAGGGATAATTAAAATATCTCTAATTCTATTTTCCTATTGATAGGTGATATAGAGACATTGACAATTTTCGAGAAAAAGGCAAGTACTGTTATGACTTTGTTGTATTTACTTCATATGGTGTCGTGTTACATGTTGGACATGTTGCTTGCACGACTTGATCAGGTATTTTGTTCTAGTACTTATCATGTTCTTGTACATGTATCTTGGGGAGGAGAAATACTACAGATTTGTGACCAAAGCCTAATCTAGGATTCATGCTGATAGCTTAAGTCTCACACATGTGCATGTAGGATTTATGCTGTACCATTACTTGTTCTTGTTCATGATCTTTACCCAGCCATTCACATATTACGTACGTATTTCAAATCACGAGTCATGATCTTTTTGTTTCATGTTTCAGTAGATTATTGCATCTCAAGTGATTCAGGTTAGTCATGATCAGTACATCTTTACTTGTGCATGTGTTGTACTTGTTTTACTGTTATATATTGTTTAATACCGATCAACTGTGGTAAGCATTTTGTAATTCTTAAATTCTATTGATCATCCAAATTTGAGGGTGGTTATCATCTTTCTGAGCCTATTACTCTGTTTCCTCATACTGAACCGTTCGACGAAATGTTCCAAACAAAGGCCAGGACGACTGCTGGACACAGAAAGCGTATCGGATTCAAGAGATCGTGTCATTTAACCAAGGAAGTCATCTGCAGGTATGCTTCAATATTCTGATGCTTGATGTCGATTAATAGTGTAATACTGAGTAGATGCCTATAGGAGATCTAGCTGTTCTTAAAAGTTCTGTGGTTGTGTAAATTTAAATTGATTAAGAGTAGGGTTGAATCAATTTGGGACAACTAAATATGATAACAGTACGCTGGGTTCATTTTGTTGGTTAAAAGAGGTTTCAGTAGTTTTCTTCTGAGTTTTTCTAAGATTGATTGTGGAACATTTGTTTTATCTATTCTTTTTCTTTTAGCTGAGCTAAGTGGTAATAGTGGACTATTATTGCAAGAAGGGTTCAGTATCTTAGCCTCACTCCTTGCGAGCATTTATGATACCGTACATGTTATTGCTCTGTTCCCTTATGATTTAACTGCTTAAACCATTTATGCTCAGGAATTGGCAAGTATGGAAGTTATATGACTAAGGTAGAATCACCTTATAATATTTAAAACTAATACAGTTAGAGTTACTTTTACCTTAGCTAGTCTGCAGAGTTTGGATAATTCTTGTGAACCTACAAACAACAATTGATGAGGCTCATAAGGAAACTGATGTTATTGTTGTTCAGTTTGACAAGTGTTTATACATACAAACTATAGTATTGAGACTTATATCTGAGGATAATGATAGATAGGTCCTATCACCTGAGCTATGGCACGATTTAGTACAGTGGCTGGTCATGAAAGTTTGAACAAGGGAATGAGTTTAGTGCAAGAACAAAGGTTTCACTGATCTGTGAGACAGAGCTAGGTTCAGTCTACTCTTTTAAATAGCAATATGGGTTTTATCTCCTTCCTCTTAAATCAGTAAGCTTCTTGAGGACTTTAACCCTCTCAGGGATGTGTTGCAGTCCTGGAATGTTGGTGATTAGCATGTTGGGATAGTAAGTTTAACCCATGACAGTTAGATTTTCTAGTTTAGCTCATCTGCTGATACCTATTTTTGAGTTCCTACTTATTATTAGTATTCGATTTGATTAAATCTGAATACTAGGACTTACTCTTTAGCATGTCTGAAATTGTTAGAACAACAGGACAAGTAGATTTCCTGGGATTGAATAATAGGACCGTGGGGTTCTTTAAACTGCAGTTTGGTATAGATGAAATCTCGGTTTCATAAGTGAGGTTCTATTCTTAAACTGGAATGGACTAATACTACTTAAGGTTTAGTATCATGAGGGGATTTGATATATGGGCTGTTCAGGTCCCTGCAACCTGTGAAATCTAACTACAGTGCAACTTGTCCATCTTCCAGTTTTAGGTATGTTAAGCAAACATGAGATGGGTATGGACAGTTTAAGTTACCTCTGGAATGTACAGATAGGTCAAAGTGTTAACTGATAGTGAGAGTGAGAGGTTTTGAATGAACTATAACCTCTTTTCAAGGTTAAGGTTTGGTTTACATGATGTTGATAGTAAAGTGTGCTTTCCATTCTTTATATGGGACTACTGTTTTAGCTAGGGTGGTTGCCTTAAGTGCAGTACACTTGTTTTGGACTGATTTGATATCAAGATTGATCCTACTTGACTAGCAAGTCTGGTCAAAATAGCTAAGTAATTATGATAAGCTATTTTGTAAATTGTATTTATCAGTATATAGATACTTTGTAATCTTAGATAGATTAGAGTATGGCTAGTATATCTTATGTTCTATAATTAAGTTTGACTAGTCGTTGATATCCCTAAATTAGAGTTTGTATAGAAATTAATCAACTTGAAATCACTAAACATGAGGATATCCAGATCTTCTACCCACACTTGATCACCCTGAGCAAGGCAAGTATGCTCCTCGGATTTGTTCATTACTTCATGTCTTGTGCTTTTCTATATTCATACTTGTACCTTCTTTTTGACATGATATTTTACGAGTTGGTCTTGTGTCTTGTTCTATGAGTGTGCTTGTGTCTGGGAGGAGATATACTACAGATGTGTGATCACACCCGAGTTACAATTTATGTTAATAGCTTAGGCCTCGTACTGTGCACGCGGGCCCTAAGCCGTACCTTCATGCCTGTGCCATATTCCATGTTCTACCCAAGCCGATCACACACTTTGGAAGTATTTCAAATATATCACACATGTCAGGTTCCTTGTATATTCATGTTCAGGTACCAGGTTATATTTCATGTTTATTTCATACAGTCTTGTGTTTTATTTCAGCATGCTTGTGCTAGATTCCTGTTTTGAGATTTATTGCCTGTTCATATTTCATCTTCATGTTGTTTTTTGTTTATTTTCCTGGATTTACTTAGCTCTGCTCCTGACTAGGATATGTTGCAGGTGAGATGGAGGCTATTTGTGACAGTTACTATGGGCAGGAGCCTGGAGGTACCTTTGAGCTAGCTGGTGTTGCTCTGGCCTTAGAGGCAGAGGAGGCCTAGTACCTTCCCTTGTAGTATCATTTGGATTTTGTATTAGAGACTTTAGTTTTACATTTCATTGCTGGAAAATATAATAATTCATAGTTGTACTTGATTATAGGATTCGATATTATAGATGATGTGGTTTATATTCATTCTTATCTGGATTTTTAGTTTCCTTAGAGATTGGTACAACTTACTTCATCATGTCTAACGACGAAGGCTGGGCGTGTCCGACTCGTATCCGATTATTTGGAAGCGGGTTTGACATGTTTTTAGTGGTGGCACATGTAGGTTAATCCTAATGGTACCTAGGTATTAGTGTACTATTGGGGGACTTGATTAAACTAGGGAAACTTGATCACAGCATAGAAAAATCGAAAAATAAGGGTATATCAGGTACATTAGGTGCATTGATATTACAAAAACATTATTTATTTTTAGGTTTTAGGGTTTTCTCAATTAACGAAGTTTTCTTTCTATTGCCGGATGGTCACTACGAGGAAGACCGCGAATCAGCCCGGAGTTGCAGGTAGTTCGGGTCAGTCTGCACCAGACGTTCCGGTAGAGCAACTTCCTCCACCACCTCCTATCTTTCCTCCGCTGCCCCCGACGATGTTGTTCAACGGCGCCTATGTGATGGCCATGTTCCAGTAGTTCATGGAGGATCAGAACCATCAGGCCGCATAGTTCCGAACGACAGTCGTGGATGCACTCAGGACCCGAGAGCCAGTTCCACCAGCCCAGTAGCACCTCCAGCACAAGCAGCACCAAGACTGGGGACCGCCAGAGATTATCAGAACCTTTATTCGATGGATTTCTGGGGCCATAAGGGGATAGTATATGCGGATGAGTGGCTGGAAAATGTCGAGAGGATACTGAAGATGGCGAGGATCCCGGATGACCTGAAGGTAGAAGTTGCGAGCATGTGACCTTTTGATCTTGCCAGAGCCTGGTATCGAGAGGAGCCTCAGTTAGCTGTGCTCCAGATTCTCTGGACAGACTTTAAAACTCTGTTCAAAGAGAATTTCTTCCCTGATATAGAGCGAAACGAGCTTTGGATGCAGTTCGAGGCACTGCAGCAGGGGAACATGACGGTGGCAGAGTATACATCAGAGTTCACCCGACTCAGCAGGTTCGCGGAGAACCTAGTCACCACACCAGAGGATAGGGCTTGGAGGTTTAAGAAGGGCCTCACCAGGGAGTTGCGGTAGGCAGTGGCGATCAGTCAGACGACGACTTATGCGAGCATTCTCAAGATTGCTCAAACTGTGGAGAAGGAAGCGGATCCGAAGCTGAAGAGGGACCGGGACATCGGTAGTAGCAGCTACCAGACACCGACGAAGAGGACTCAGATTCAGACGAGGCCACCAAAGCCGACAACACTTCAACATCGTCCTGCCAAAGCTCCAGCAGTTCAGCAGTAGAGACAACAGGGGATCACTTGCACATTCTGTCTGTAAGCCCCCTAAATTTTTGGGATTTGTTTTCAAATTTCCTAAATGATTTATTCTCGATAATTCATTTTATTTAATTTATTTTGATCATTTAATGCTCTTTACCGTGACTTAGAATTCTAGAGCATCAGGGATGCCAGTCTCCGGAAACTTCCTTCTTGAAGTTTGTAGTAGACGAGATTATCTTCATATTGATATTTCGTGTCCCACTCGAACTTGTTCCCTTATGCTCTATTTGCTTTGTACAACTTTCAGGTCAATTTAGACCAATTTATCGTCCGTCGTAATTTGTGATTTAATTTCCAACTTAATTTTCGGGCCCGACATTGGTCCAATCCAGTCGACCCAATATATAGCCCTGGCCTGTTTTGAGTCTACTGTGCATGTGCCACTTGCGTGCCATTGAATTGATTTTTTTTTGTGCTTCCATTTCGTCCATGATTTTAAATAGTTTAAAATTATTATTTTAATTAAATCTTGGCTCCATGCTTGTCCAAACTTGGCCCAACACCCAATCTAATTTGGTGTATGCCCTATCATGACTGCCCATACACCCCACTGATATTTTCTCTTTTTCCTCTACTCAAAATATCTCTCTATATATAAATATCTCATTTCCTTTCTCTTATATATATATATATATATATATATATATTAATGTCTCTCTCTTCTTTTAATATAACTCTCACACTCTCTCTCTCCTTCCCACCATACCAACACCCCCATCACCCTCATAGCCGACAGTACTAGCCCCCCTCTCTCTAAATATCTCTCTCTTTCTCTCTTCCTCTATCTCCTTATATAATATATACACACACACACACACACACACACACACATATATATTATATATACTAACTCTCTCTCTCTTTCTATACTTAACACTCATCTCTCTCTCTCTCCCCTACCTGGCCGACCACACCACCCCCTCCATGCTCGGCCAACCACCACCTCCATGGCCGACCCCCCCTCTTCCACCACTCCTTCTCCTCCTCATTCTCCATTCTTCATCATCACTCCACCACCATCAACACCATTCCCACACCTTCACCACCTTCATCACCAACACCATTACCACCTCCTCTACCACCGCACAACCATCACCGTCGCCGCTCGTCGTGCTCAGCTGGCTCCCATGCCGCCGTACGACGGAGCAGCAGCAGCTGCAGTGGCCAGCAGCAGCAGCGCAGCAGCAGCAAGCACAGTGCACGCGTGCTCGGGCCACCGTCGCGTGCAAGCGCGCCGCAGCACGGCACTGCCGCCGGCCGCCGCCGCCGTGGCCGGCCACCCCTGGCCCGAGTGCACCTTCCCGTGGCGGCCATCGTCCTCCGGGATGCGCCGTCTAGGCGATTCGTGTGTTTTGTACGGAATCCCGTCGACGCGCGCGCAGACGAATTTCAGAATTTGTGTTTCGTCACAGCAACTTCGTACGCATTTTTTGGGAAATTTGACCGTTAGATCGGCAAACTCTTTGCTCCGTCACAATCTCGGTATATACCCCTTTATCTCTCTCAAATTTCATCCGTTAATTTCGTCGTTTGATAGATCAAAACCGGCCACCAAGTTGACGTTTTAATTTGAACTATTTTTTGACAGTTTTGTGGAGCCGACTTCGTCAGCTCGTAACTCTGCCGTTGCAGCTCCGTCTGGCGTGCCACTAGTTCCTGTGTGTAGCTGGTATAACCCTCTTCCTGCCATTTCAATTTCGTTTCATTGTGAGCACGTTTGATTGGTTGAATTCGACGCCAAAGTTGGACGTCCGAATTGGTAATTTCTAAGTGTAAAATTCTACTTTTGAACCCGGGACTCCGGGTTTAGTTTCTGACACCACCAGTAGACTCGTGGCGTCATTCTGGCACGTTTTCATATAAAGTTTGTTAGATTTGGAGGACGTGGGCCTTGGTACAAATTTCGGTATAAAGTGGGCCCCACAGTCCGGATCAACGGGTTATTTTGAGATTGGCTCATCGGAATCCAATTTCTGATATACCGTTGAGTTCATATCGTCATTCTGGACTCGTTGACATATAATTTGCTAGGTTTTAGTGGTCATTGGTTTCGACATGCATTTCGGTGCAAAACGGATACCAATATCCGGGTCAACGGGTCATTTTAAGATCGGCTCATTGTAATCCAATTTCGGATATACCTTTGAGTTCGTATCATCATTCTGGACTCGTTGACATATAATTTACTAGGTTTTAGTGGACATTGGTTCCGGCACGCATTTCGGTGCAAGTCGGATACCAATATCCGGGTCAACGGGTCATTTTGAGATCGGCTCATCGGAATCCAATTTCGGATATACCGTTGGGTTCTTATCGTCATTCTGGACTCGTTGACATATAATTTGCTGAGTTTTGAGGACATTGGCTCCGACACGCTTTTTCGTGCAAATCGGATTCCAATATCCGGGTCAACGGGTCATTTTGAGATCGGCTCATCGGAATCCAATTTCGGATATACCGTTGGGTTCGTATCGTCATTCTGGACTCGTTGACATATAATTTACTGAGTTTTGAGGACATTGGCTCCGACACGCTTTTTCGTGCAAATCAGATTCCAATATCCGGGTCAACGGACCAATCTGAGATCGGGTCATCGGAATCCAATTTCGGATATATCGTTGAGTTCGTATCCTCATTCTGGATTCGTGGACATATAATTTGTTAGGTTTAGTGCACTTTTATTTTGGCACGTTTTTTGGTACAAAAGTGGGTCCGACACGGACACCATTTTGACCCGAAATTACCTTTTTGCCCTGTGTCCAAATTGGACTTATGGATAGGCTATCCTAGCTAATTTTACCATTCTGGACACGTTGGTGATGGTTGTTTCACCATCCGACAACACCTGTAGGTTTTCACCCTATTATTATAATCCTTCTCTTTTTATTCGTATTTTTAGATCCTTGTATCGGATTCGAGATCCATCGATTCCAGTAATTTCACAACCACTAAAATTGAATGTGTTGACCCTATAGATGTTTATAGAGACTAGCCTTGACCCTGTTTGACCATGGTTGACTGCTTTGACTGAACGTCAAAGTAGAGTCAACATTTGACCTAGGTTAGACTAGTTTTGACCTTGGTTGACCACAGTTGACTATTTTGACTAAAAGTTAACCAAAAGTCAACCATAGCCTAAAATTGACTAGAACTTGACCGAAGTTGACCAGTTGACCAAAGGTCAACTGTTAGTCAACATTAGCCTAGTTTGACCTAATTTGACTTAGTTGACTGAGTCTGACCTAGTTTACGTAGCTTATACTATAGAATCAAGCCTAACACTGTTGAACCCTAATTAGCTTATATATATATCTTATCTTTAGGTCTGTGGCATCACTCTGAACATCGACCCCATTTGACAGCTCAGGACCGCAGGCGAGTACATTCACTGATAGTTTTCATTGTCTTGATATCTGCTATATCCGATTCAGTTGTATTGTCTTACTCAATTTCCAGTCACGATAATTCACGGACTAGTATACGTTGGATCATGACATGAGATATTGTTCCTAGATTTTCTTGGTATATATGTACATTTCCTGTCTTGTTCCCTATACTTGTATAGACACCGATTCCTGAGAGGGAGTAGCTGTCCTCTTAGGGAATTCCGTGTCATGACGTGTCATGTCCAGGTCCATTATACTATTCGGGGATGGAGAATTATTAGGGGTTATGTGATCAAAGCCACCATGTCACTATATTCTTGTGCTCGCGCCACTCTCACCTCACGTAGGGTGTAGCGAGATCCTATTTTCCTTGTGCTTGCTATCCAGGTTGGCCGGCATGACCCTTCCCAGATTTCTTTTATGATTGTCGGGCCAAGTGGATAGCTTGTCCTGTAACATTTCCCAAAGCCGATCACATAACGCTCTAATAATTCAAGGCACATTTTATATTTACTTTATCTTATCTTATATCCTGCTCTGTTCTACATTCAGTACTTTCTCACCATTCTATGATATTCAGTTACTCACATGTTCTACATGCCTTTATGTTGTACCTTGATTGCAGACTAAGTTCTGCTCGGGAGAAGGGTTACAACCCCGGTCCTTGTTTGGTTTAAGGGTCGTAACTCAGCTTTCGAATGCTTCCCAAGTCATCCTATATCTTTGTCTTGTATTTCATGATACTGTCTCTTATAGAATTTGTCAATTCATATGGAACTGTTGTTAGTGTTTATACTTGCTCATTTTTCTGACAGGATACCGTTGATAATATTTTAGGAGTTGTTATACCATTATTGGACTTCATGATGTTGCTAGCTGAGATGGATCTCACTATTCTTCTATGTGAGTTGCCTGGTAGTTGTTCTTAGTTTGTCTTATTTTTCCTGTCTTATGATTCCTTCTAGTAGTTTTTTTTGTTCTTGTGCCTTAGTTATCTTTCCTGTCTTATCTTCTTTAGATGTTGGGTTATGATTGAGTACATTTGTAGTTCATGGACCTTCTAGATATAGTTATATTTTTGGGTACTAGACAGCGTTCTACCGTCGATACTGCGGCGTAGGCTGGGCGTGGCCCACGTATCCGTATCCGTATATCCGGGTGCGGGTCGTGACACATTTTTAGTGGTGGCCCATGCAAGTCAGTCTTTGCAATTAATGCAAAGTCGTAGTAGTACTTGAGCTTTTCTGTACTACTGCGAGCCTGCCCTAGGATTAAGGTTGAGTAATGGAATATTTTAGGAATTTGGTACTCAGTCACATATTAGAAAACTTTTGGTAGATTCCAGGGATGACCCCTGGGAATCTTATTTTGAACTTTTCGAAACTTTTCCCATTTGTTTCTATCCGTCCAGATTTCTGAAACATCTATCCCTTATCAATTGTATTCTTTCTTTGGAATGAGTTTGTGGACCCCAGAGGGAAGGTATAAGTTGGACTTATATATCTTCTAGGTTGAGACGAGAATATGATTTGCCAGTCTCATATCAGGTTGAGATTGTTTTAGATTATATTCCAAAAAATTTCAATCTTGACCTAGATAGTACCTTTGGACATCTCCTGAGGATTTTCTTCTAAACCCTATCTCGGAATCTGTTTCCGCTAGTTTCCATTTACTTATCTTTGATTCGTTGTTGAATTTTAAATCTTAATGTTCGTTCGTTGTTGACTTCAATTTTGATTTTGTTTGAGATAAGTTTTTAAGGATTGAGTTAAGATATCCTGATAAACATATTTGATGGAGACGATGGGAACGGTAAATGTCTACTTTATTCATGGGGTTTAGAATTTATCGCAGCCATATTAGCTAGCATGATAGGGATATGGAGCCTGATTTTAGATATACTTCATAGTTATGGAATTTAGATTCTCTTGCAGCCATACCGGTTGGCGTGGTAAGGAATCTAGATGACATGATTATAGGGTGTATACCTTAGTTATGGACTCTATCATTTATTGCAGCTATGCTTACTGGCGTGGCGTAAATTCTGGCAGTATGGTTTTGGATAGACGTGTATGGTTATCAGGTCGTATCTTAAATTGATTCACTTCTTTTGACCAAATGATGAGGACAATTCATACCCTTATTTCTCGACTTATCATTCATTTCCTTTCTCATCGTATGATGATTTTCTTATCTTGCCATCATTTCCTTTGACTTGTTTAGCTATGTCTTGATTACACCAATCACCTATCTCATATCTACATCTGTCATCTACACTTGAAAACTATGAAAATTTTCATATCTCAATTGTTTCTTAAATTTTAATACTGTTAAGATTTTGATTCCCTTCTGTCCATGACCAATCAATTTTGGTCGTCTTGTTTATCGTGCCAAAGAGTCTTGGTTGCTGACTAGACTCTAGATGACTTCAAATTCCTTTGTGACTTGGATTTTCATCCTTGGATGCTCGTGTCCAGCCTTCGTTGATCTTATTCTCCATATTGTCCAAATTCTGATTTACTCGAAAGTTGATCAACTTAGAGCGTGTTGAGACTAATTTCTTTATCGTGGTTGGATTTCAATGCTATTAACCCTCGTGCATTGACTTCCGATTTTGATCATGTTTGGATTTTGGACACTCGTGTCTAAACTCTTTTCGACCTTGATTTCATTTCCTGATTACATCCAAATTCCTTGTGATTAGTCGTACCTAGATGACTTGGCATGACTAAGACAACTTGGGATTTTCTTGACCGTGATTTTGACGATCATAACTATACATTTTATCTTGCCTCAAACTCGTGCCTAAAATTTTTGACTTTCAATCACGACTAACTAGTGTGACTACGAAATTAGTCGTGTTAAAATTGAACATGTTTGACTTTCTACCGTGCCTAATTGACTTGGGTTCCTTCCTAAATTGTGCTTTTAAGACCTTGATTTTGAATTCATGATTTATCGTCTTTCACAACTGAACTTGGATCTTGATCGTGCTTATGTGACCTATAATCTGATTTCTATCAAATCTATCTCGCAATCGTGCTATACTCAAATTTTTCTCTCCATTTGCTTCTCTTAGCCCTATTTTAGATCATGACTATCCGACTTTGATTTTCATGGTCTTGATAATCTTAACCTCAAATCATGCTAAAAATCTTGAACCCTAATCGACTGTGTCGAAATAGATCTCCTTCGTACTTGAATTTTGAATCTCTAGTCACTCGTGCTCCGATTTCATTCCTGGTCATGACTAGATTTTGGATTTTCCTCGTTCTATTCTAAATCGTTTCCTAAGTGGTTAATCATCACAAATTTTTAACGTGTCTGAGTCTTGATTTCACTCATGACCAGATGGTTAATCCTTGATCAATGTTTTTGCTAAATATCTGATTATTCCTAACAATGCCCAATCACATCATTTTCATCTTGATCGTGCCTATGTATAACCCTAAATCTAATTTCATCGAGCTGAAATCCTGTTAATCAAATTTTTGACTTGATTGTAATCGGACGAAGCTCAAGTTTTGATTTTATTGTCATACCTCTATCATGCCAAGTGAACTTAGACTATTTTCAATTTTAATCACGTTCGAACTTGGATCGTATTTCATGATTTTATTAATCATACTCCTTAATCTTTGATCGGGCCTATAAGACCTTGACTTCGATTTTTGTTTGTGTCTAAAATTTCATCTCAACCATGCCAAACCTTGTTTTGGTCATGGTTAGCTTTTCATCTTGATCGGGCCTGTGCGACTTTCAGGTTGATTTTCATCAACCTAAGTCCTACAGATCATCCCGTACTTGAACTTCATATATATCTTCATTCTCCTAATCGTCTCTAAAATCGTGCCCCAATGACTTGACTTATTTTGAAATCATGCACATATGATTTTGTTCGTATCATGATTCTATCGTGCCAAAATTCCTCATCGTGCCTGAACAATTTTGAATTGATTATCTTGATCGTGCGAAACTCATCATTCTTGGATCGTGCCTAAAATATTGTCTAAACCTTCTATCATGTTTTAACCCCACTACCAACCTTTAATTTCGAGGACAAAATTTTTATAAGGTGGGTAGGATGTAAGCCCCCTGAATTTTTAGGATATATTTTTGAATTTCCAAAATGATTTATTCTCGATAATTCATTTTATTTAATTTATTTTGATCATTAAATGCTCTTTACCGTGACTTGGAATTCTAGAGCATCAGGGATGCCAGTCTCTGGAAACTTCCTTCTTGAAGTTTGTAGTAGACGAGATTATCTTCATATTGATATTTCGTGTCCCACTCGAACTTGTTCCTTTGTGCTCCATTTGTTTCGCGCAACTTTCAGGTCAATTTAGACCAATTTATCGTCTGTCGTACTTTGTGATTTAATTTCCAACTTAATTTTCGGGCCCGACATCGGTCCAATCCAGTCGACCCAATATATGGCCCTGGCCTGTTTTGAGTCTACTGTGCACGTGTCACTTGCGTGCCATCGAATTAATTTTCCTTGTGCTCCTATTTCGTTCATGATTTTAAATAGTTTAAAATTATTATTTTAATTAAATCTTAGCCCCAAGCTTGTCCAAACTTGGCCCAACATCCAATCTAATTTGGTGTATGCCCTATCATGACTGCCCATACACCCCACTGATATTTTTTCTTTTTTCTCTACTCAAAATATCTCTATATATATAAATATCTCATTTCCATTCACTTATATATATATACATATATATATTAATGTCTCTCTCTTCTTTTAATATAACTCTCACACACTCTCTCTCTTCTTCCCACCATACCAACACCCCCATCACCCTCATAGCCGACAGTACTAGCCCCCCCTCTCTATAACTATCTCTCTTTCTCTCTCCCTCTATCTCCTTATATAATACACACACACACACACACACACACACACACACATATATATATATATATATACTAACTCTCTTTCTATACTTAACACTCATCTCTCCCTCTCTCCCCGACCTGGCCGACCACACCACCCCCTCCATGCTCGGCCAACCACCACCTCCATGGCCGACCCCCCCTCTTCCACTACTCCTTCTCCTCCTCCTTCTCCATTCTTCATCATCGCTCCACCACCATCAACACCATTCCCATACCATCACCACCTTCATCACCAACACCATTACCACCTCCTCCACCACTGCACAACCATCACCGCCGCCGCTCGCCATGCTCCACCGGCTCCCGCGTCGCCGTGCGACGGAGCAGCAGCAGCTGCAGTGGCCAGCAGCAGCGTGCACAGTGCGCGCGTGCGCGGGCCGCCGTCGCGCCGTCGCACGGTGCCGTCGCCGGCCGCCGCCGCTGTGGCCGGCCACCCCTGGCCCGGGCGCACCTTCCCGTGGCGGCCACCGTCCTCCGGGATGTGCCGTCTAGGCGATTCGTACGTTTTGCACGAAATCCCGTCGACGCGCGCGCGGACGAATTTCAGAATTCGTGTTTCGTCGCAGCAACTTCGTACACATTTTTCGGGAAATTCGACCGTTGGATCGGCGAACTCTTTGCTCCGTCACAATTTCGGTATATACCCCTTCATCACTCTCAAATTTCATCCGTTAATTTCGTCGTTTGATAGATCAAAACCGGCCACCAAGTTGAAGTTTTAATTTGAACTGTTTTTGGACAGTTTCGTGGAGCCGACTTCGTCAGCTCGTAACTCTGCCGTCGCAGCTCCGACTGGCATGCCACCAGTTTCTGTGCGTAGCTGGTATAACCCTCTTCCTGCCATTTCTATTTCGTTTCATTGTGAGCACGTTTGATTGGTTGAATTCGACGCCAAAGTTGGCCGTCCGAATTCATAATTTCCAAGTTGTAAAATTCTATTTTTGAACCCGGGACTCCGGGTTTAGTTTCTGACACCACCAGTAGACTCGTGGCAACGTTCTGGCACGTTTTCATATAAAGTTTGTTAGATTTGGAGGACGTGGGCCCTGGCACGAATTTTGTTGCAAAGCGGGCCCCACAGTCCGGGTCAACGGGTCATTTTGAGATCGGCTCATCGGAATCCAATTTTGGATATACCGTTGAGTTCGTATCGTCATTCTGGACTCGTTGACATATAATTTGCTAGGTTTTAGTGGACATTGGTTCCGACACGCATTTCGGTGCAAGTCGGATACCAATATCCGGGTCAACGGGTCATTTTGAGATCGGCTCATCAGAATCCAATTTTGAATAACCGTTGAGTTCGTATCGTCATTCTGGACTCGTTGACATATAATTTGCTAGGTTTTAGTGGACATTGGTTCCGGCACGCATTTCGGTACAAGTCGAATACCAATATCCGGGTCAACGGGTCATTTTGAGATCGGCTCATCGGTATCCAATTTCGGATATACCGTTGAGTTCGTATCGTCATTCTGGACTCGTTGACATAAAATTTGCTAGGTTTTAGTGGACATTGGTTCCGACACGCATTTTGGTGCAAGTCGGATACCAATATCCGGGTCAACGGGTCATTTTGAGATCGGCTCATCGAAATCCAATTTCGGATATACCGTTGGGTTCGTATCGTCATTATGGACTCGTTGACATATAATTTGCTGATTTTTGAGGACATTGGCTCCGACACGCTTTTTCGTGCAAATCGGATTCTAATATCCGGGTCAACGGACCAATCTGAGATCGGGTCATCGGAATCCAATTTCGGATATATCGTTGAGTTCGTATCGTCATTCTAGATTCTTGGACATATAATTTGTTAGGTTTAGTGCACTTTTATTTCGGCACGTTTTTCGGTACAAAGTGGGTCCGACACGGACACCATTTTGACCCAAAATTATCTTTTTGCCCCTGTGTCCAAATTGGACTTATGGATAGGCTATCCTAGCGAATTTTACCATTCTGGACACGTTGGTGATGGTTGTTTCACCATCCGACAACACCTGTAGGTTTTTACCCTATTATTATAATCTTTCTCTTTTTATTCGTATTTTTAGATCCTTGTATCGGAATCGAGATCCATCGATTCCAGTGATTTCACAACCACTGAAATTGAATATGTTGACCCTGTAGACGTTTATAGAGACTAGCCTTGACCTTGTTTGACCATGGTTGACTGCTTTGACTGAACGTCGAAGCAGAGTCAACATGTCATGACCCGGTCCCAATTACTTGGGTCGAATCGGATCATGCCCAGCCTGCATCGTTGTTGAGACGGCGGCAGTAAGCTGTATCTTCCATATGCAGGTAATCAACAACTCAATCTAATTTGCCACAACCTTTATTATTCGATAAATTAAAACTTAAAACTTGTCTAGTACAAAGTACAATCATAAAACCACCAACTGAAATAACATTGTTTTTAAACAAAACTATTAAACTGGAAAGTAGCATCTAAAAAGAAGCAACATCATCATCAGGTACGCCATCCTCAGGAAGCACAGCAGGGTATAGCTCAGGGTCATAGTAGCTACTAATCAGTAGCTCTGCATCCTCAACAGGACCTAAAAATATAGTCTCCAGTCAGGAGGGAGCAAAGTACAAATTCATGATATTTTAACAATTGAAATTAATAATAGAATTATGCACTTTTAAACAATTTGAAATAAATGATTTTCCAACAGTTAAAACAGTGTGATATGAATAGGCAATGAATATGACCGGATTGGGTTTGTTACAGTAATATCCTAGTGATATGGTATGGCTTATCCCCGTGTGTTTGAGGGGTAAGTTAATACATTCAGTTATACTATTGGATGTGGTCATATCCACTATACTACTCCCCCAGTCCCCAATAGTTACTGTAGTTACAGTCAATGCTCTCAAAGAGAGTTCCGTGTTGTATCATGGTTTAAACTTGCATTAAAACAATTATTAACTAATTGTAATCTACCACAAAAATGTACTTGCCTCAAATTGATTTGACTGGACGGGTCGATACGTCGGGATGGGAATTCAGGTTCTTCCTTGAAATCCTACATTCGGAAACTTGTCTGAGAAAAACCAAAGTCGCCAATGATACTATATTAGTTGCAATCTCTAGTTGTGTCCTAGTCAATTTTAGTCTTTATTTAGCTAACACAACCAAAACGCGATTATTAGTGCGTTGCAATTAAGAAACATCAATTTATATTTAATTCTGGGAAAACTTGCATTTATCAATTTATTCGGAAAACTTGGTATTTATATTTATATATATAAAAATACATTTTTCTTATTAAATGAGAATAACGTGAATTTCTAAAATTTCTATAGTTATTTACCCTAAATTACGTGTCTGAACAATAACCAGAAAAATCCAAAACTATAATTACTAATTATTACAATTTTGCAGAAAAGTAAATGGGCTTATGCCCTTACAAGCCAATGAATTAAAATAAGAAGAAAACTTGTTAGTCCTGTAATCTTCCTACAATTTAATTATGACCAAATTAAATAATAAAAATAAATGAGTCTCAGATATGGTCCAATCGTCATATAGGCTAATGCCTCAACGTCCGGGCGAAACCGGTTTCGTTTGCACTTAGCCAGGGCCCATTGACCAATTACGGTCGTCGCCCAAAAGTCCAAAATAATATTCTTTTCCGAAAACCATTTTAAAACTATATAATTAAATTTTATAAAAAATTTCGGCAGCATTCCCTCTATTTTCGGGATAACCCAAAACTGGGAAAATGCGCCAACAATATCCCAAACCAGGAAAATAACTCGTAAATTAATTCCATCACCATATATATATAAAATCAAATTCACTGATCATGTTCGAAAATGTTCGAAAAACCCGAAATAGAAATCGGAATTCAAACACCACAAAAACTGAATATGGTACCAGAAAATAGTTCTCGGAAAAATCCGAAACTAAACAATCATCAAAAATTCCCAGAACCTTTCCGAAGAAAAGTTCGAGAATTCCGAGAAACCACAACCTCGGAATTTCCAAAACCAAACTGTACAGAACCCTTCCGAAAAATGTTCAGAAATTCCGAAATCAAAATTTATATGAAAATCACAGGACCTTCTTCCAGAAGAAATCCACAGAACTCTTTCCGAAGAGTTTTCGGAAAACCGAAACCAACAAACCATTCGCAGAACCAAATATCACAGAACAAATGGTTCCGAAATTTCCGAAACCAAAAACGTAGTCGAAAACCGAATTTTCGAAGAAATTCGTGGACCAAATTATCATCACAGACCAAGACAGGGGATGAACTACTGTGATTACCAGAGATTACCCAAGTTGACAGAATCCGAAGGGTTGCCTCGGACTCGGAACACCCCTCGTCGGAGTTCGGCTGCGTGTACAGCACCCAAACTTGGAAAAGACAACAGCGGGGTTCCGCGGAACAGCTCCAGAGAACAAGGAAGAGTCCAGAAGAGGAATCAGAAACTCGGAGAAGCGTCACGGAGCTCGGGAAGCTCTGGCCCGAAGGGAACAGTGCTGGAAAAACCACGCAGAGGGTGGTCCTGGTCGGGATGGGCCTGGGGACTCGCGAGTGGAGCCGAACAGGGGCGCGGAAGACCGGGCGCGGGGCTGTCGGAGGCCGGAAAGGGTCGCACAGGGGGTCTGCCGGCAGGTTGGCCGGAGGGACGGCCGGCTAGGGCGGTGTGCGGCCTGGAAGGCGACCGCGGAAGGACGGCGAGGCCGTCGGAGGCGCAAAATTAGGCTCGGTGGAGCTCCGGCTCGAGCTCCAGAAATTAGGGCACGGTTTAGAAAAAAGTTTGAGAGTGGTGATGGAGATGGTAATGGAGAAGAAGGGTTTAAATAGAACTAAACACCTGGAGTTACGGAAACCAAGGGGCTCGGGAGGAGAGGAGACGGCCGTTGGTCGTTCGGAAAGGGAAAGAGAAAAGCCATGGCCGGTTACGGAAGGGAAAGGTGAAAGTCTGTTGGAGAAAAAACATTATTCTTCATTCTTAATAGTTAATAAAATGATGTTGGTTGAGTTATAATAGGCTGTGGGCCTTAAAACAAAGTTTAAGAAAAAACATAACTCATTTATAATGAGTGTAAACCCAATGAACCAATTATTCATGGATTTGGGTTTTGGGCCAAACAATTTAGGCTTCTAACAAATGGCTAAAAAATGACAACTAAATAAACATTTTACAACTCTAAAAATATTTTATGGTTCCAATTTAGTTCGGTCTGGCTGACAAACAAAAGTCCAAAAATTTATTTTCTTGAAAAATAATAATTTTAATCTAAGTAACATAATATTAATTAATTAGAAAATTACATGTTTTGATAAAATTTCCAGTTTTAATAATTTTTCTAAAAATGCAATTTCCTAAATTAACAACTAATAATTAATTATATTAGCTAATTAAATTATATAAATAATTATCTGAAATTACGGGTTTCACAACCTTTCCTCCTTAAGAAATTTCGTCCTCGAAATTTAAAGGATAAGGTTAGAAAAAATACCTCAGGTCTCAAACAAGTACGGGTATTGCTCCCGCATCTCATCTTCTCGCTCCTAGGTAGACTCGCCTGGGGAATCGTGCCTCCACATAACTCTGACTATGGGAGTCACTGAAGTCCTGGTCCTCTTCTCGCATCTGTCCAAAATTGCCACTGGCTTCTCTGGTACTGTAAGACTCGGTCCAATCTCCAGCTCCGAATGGTCCAAGATGTGACTCGGATCCGGGATGTAGCGTCTGAGCTGCGAAACGTGGAAGACGTTGTGCACGCCCTCAAGATTAGCTGGTAGAGCTAACCGATACGCTACTTCACCAATTCGGCTCAAAACTTCAAATGGTCCGATATATCTGGGACTCAGCTTCCCAGCTCTGCCAAATCGGATAGTTCCTCTAGTAGGAGAAATCTTCACAAAGACACTATCTCCTTCTTCAAATTCCAGTGGTCGACGACTGCTATCCGCCCAATGCTTCTGCCTATCTTGGGCGATCCTGAGCTTGTCTCTAATTACCTTCACCTTCTCTGCTGCGTCAGTCACCATCTCTGGCCCCAGCAGTACTCTTTCTCCTACGTCGTCCCATGCAAGTGGAGTGCGGCAACGACGTCCATAAAGAGCTTCAAATGGGGTCATACCAATGCTAGCTTGGTAACTGTTGTTGTAGGAGAATTCCACTAAATGCAAGTGGTCTTTCCAAGACCCTCCAAATTCTAAGACACAAGATCTCAGCATGTCCTCTAGCGTCTGGATGGTCCTCTTCGATTGTCCGTCAGTTTGGGGATGATAGGCTGTGCTGAACTTCAATTTTGTTCCCAAGCTGTCATGCAAACTCTTCCAAAAATGTGAGGTAAATCTAGTATCTCGGTCAGATACAATACTTACCGGTACTCCATGAATTCGGTAGATGTGCCGCATATATAGTGCCGCCAACTTCTCAGTGGATAAACCAACCTTGAAAGGAATAAAATGAGCCGACTTAGTCAGTCGGTCCACAATAACCCAAATAGCGTCCTTCCCTCCTTGGGATCGAGGCAGTCCTGACACAAAGTCTATTGTTATATTCTCCCACTTCCACTCCGGAATGTCCAGCGGTTGTAGAATTCCTGCGGGTCTCTGGCTGCTAGCCTTCACTTGTTGGCAAATCAAGCATCTAGCCACAAATCTGGATACATCCTTCTTCATTCCATACCACCAAACGTTGGTACGTATATCCCGATACATCTTATTAGCTCCAGGATGTATGGAATACTGCGACTGGCACGCTTCTTGCATCAGCTCATTCCTCAATTCGCCAGATGGTACATACAGCCTCGTACCATTCTTCAATGCTCCGTCACTAGCGATAGAGAAACCTTCAAGTGTTCCTGCCAGCACTTCATCTCTGAGTTTGCAAAGCATCTCGTCTTGGAATTGTGTCTCCTTGATTTTGTCCATCAGACTTGAACGCAATTGCAACTGCATCATGGTTGAGTCAGCTCCAGGTACATCAGCTTCTCGCCCCAGTTCCTTCATCTCCTTGGCCTCATTCGGATTGACTCTGTAGCATCCCTTAGAAATAGGTGAAGAACCGGGGACTAGGTCAATGGTGAACTCTATGTCTCGGTCTGGGGGTAAACCGGGAAGACTATCAGGGAAGACATCCATAAATTCTGCTATGATAGGATGGGGAGGTCCGGATTCTTCTGTGATAGAGGTGTAGGTAACACACTCCATATCCTCCAGAGTTCGAGAGATTTCAAACTCCGGCTCTCCAGGTGGGATGAAGACTACACATCCTCTGTGACAGTCTATCAGCGCATGCTGCTTACTCAACCAGTCCATCCCTAGGACTATATCATAATTGGGTAAGGGCATCATAAGTAAAGGTGCTATAAATTGGTGGCCTGATATGGTGATATGGCAATTACAGGTCTCAGTGATAGGTAGGGGTCCTCCATCGGTCATGACTCTACATATCTTCTTGCTAAAGCCCGTATCTATATGATGTGCAGAGATGAATTTTGTGGATATGAAACTATGTGATGCTCATGAATCAAATAAAGCTAAGGCATGATAGAAATGCACATAAATGAAACCTGCGATGACATCAACTGTAGGTTCCTGCTCTGGCTCTTGTTCCTCTGCTGCTAGGGCAAAAGCTCGCCCAGTCTTCTGTTGATGCTGCCCAAATTGTTGTTGCTGAGTGGGCAGAGGACCTTTCTGCTGAGTAGCTCCAGTCCGGTGGGCCGCCGAGGGGCAGTCCTTCACTTGGTGGATGGAAGACCCACAGACTAGGCAATGTCCTAGTCTCTTTCTGCAGATATTTGCTTGATGCCCCGGCCTTTTGCAATAGTCGCAGACAGGGATCTGCCTCTGAGGTGCCCTATCATTGTTCCTTGCCTGTTGGTTCTGCTGCTGGTGATGGAAAGGCCGGTTGTTGTTGTTGTTGTTGTTGGGCCTCTTCTGATTACCCTGGAAGTTGTTAGTTCCAGGATAATCCCTCTTTGAGCGAGCGGGTTGGCTCTTCTCTATATCTTGAGCTCGCTCCAGGATCTTTTCATAGGTCTTAGCACCGCCTGAGATCACATGGGTGCGGATCTCCTCTCTCAGCCCATGTCTAAACCTTTCAGCACGGTCTTCAGGGTCAGCCACCAGGTTCTTGGTAAAATGGCTGAGTTGGCCGAATTCTGCCGCATATTCTCCAACAGTCATATTTTCTTGCTTCAGGTTCTGAAATTGTCTCTTCATCTCCCGCAACTCTGATGTTGGGAAGAACTTCCTCTTGAACAACCTCTTGAAGGTGTCCCAGTCAAGCTGCCTGTCCTGGAGTCAGGGTTCATTCCGATACCAGGTGCTTGCTACACTTTGCAGTTGGAGTCCCACTGCTTCAGCCTTGAGGTCTTCTGGAAGTCGAGCGACGCTTAGGAGACGCTCCATACTATCGAGCCATTCATCAGCATAGATGATTCCCTCGGTTCCCTTGAAGGGTCGAGGGTTCTGCTTCTTGAAACTCTCAATATCGCCCACCTTGGCAATATGATTCCCATTAATTTAAATGGCCTTAATATTACATAAATTAATCCTTAGATTTATGTTTACCTTGGCAGGCCTTAGTTCCGGTTGAGCTGCGTCTCCTCTCTCCAGTGCAGCCATTGCCACACTATGGGCATTCTCCATGCCTTCTCTCATAATCGCCGTCTGCTCGCGATGAGCTTCAGCTTGAGTTCTCTGGGCTTCTAGCACTCCTCTTAGCAGACATATGAGGTCGGTGGGGTGCACAGGTACCGGTGGGACAGCTAGAGTGGGCAAAACCATAGGGGGCTGCATCTCCGTCCGGGAAGATGATGGATCCACTGTTGTATTATGGGGACGGTCGGCCAGCTTCCGAGGTGTAGGCTCCGGACTGGATTGGGGAGGTGGGGTATGATAGGGTGAAGATACCCCATCGCCAGCAGGATTGGTCTTGTTAGTGGCCATTCTCTGGAAGGTTTAGGATATAAACATAAGCAAGGTAGCCTACCAATCTATAATCAAACAAAAATATTTACATATATAATTCGGACCTATTATTGTGACAAATCAATGTTCTAGTGTTCTAATTATCTCTAGATAGGTTTTCCTAAGTTGTTGATCTGAGACCTGCATGGGCCACCACTAAAAACATGTCACGACCCGGTCCCAATTACTTGGGTCGAATCGGATCATGCCCAGCCTGCACCGTTGTTGAGACGACGGCAGTAAGCTGTATCTTCCATATGCAGGTAATCAACAACTCAATCTAATTTGCCACAACCTTTATTATTCGATAAATTAAAACTTAAAACTTGTCCAGTACAAAGTACAATCATAAAATAACCAACTGAAATAACATTGTTTTTAAACAAAACTATTAAACTGGAAAGTAGCATCTAAAAAGAAGCAACATCATCATCAGGTACGCCATCTTCAGGAAGCACAGCAGGGTATAGCTCAGGGTCATAGTAGCTACTAATCAGTAGCTCTGCATCCTCAACAGGACCTAAAAATATAGTCTCCAGTCAGGAGGGAGCAAAGTACAAATTCATGATATTTTAACAATTGAAATTAATAATGGAATTATGCACTTTTAAACAATTTGAAATAAATGATTTTCCAACAGTTAAAACAGTGTGATATGAATAGGCAATGAATATGACCAGATTGGGTTTGTTACAGTAATATCCTAGTGATATGGTATGGCTTATCCCCGTGTGTTTGAGGGGTAAGCTAATACACTCAGTTATACTATTGGATGTGGTCATATCCACTACACTACTCCCCCAGTCCCCAATAGTTATAGTAGTTACAGTCAATGCTCTCAAAGAGAGTTCCGTGTTGTATCGTGGTTTAAACTTGCATTAAAACAATTATTAACTAATTGTAATCTACCACAAAAATGTACTTGCCTCAAATTGATTTGACTGGACGGGTCGATACGTCGGGATGGGAATTCAGGTTCTTCCTTGAAATCCTACATTCGGAAACTTGTCTCAGAAAAACCAAAGTCGCCAATGATACTATACTAGTTGCAATCTCTAGTTCTGTCCTAGTCAATTTTAGTCTTTATTTAGCTAACACAACCAAAACGCGATTATTAGTGCATTGCAATTAAGAAACATCAATTTATATTTAATTCTGGGAAAACTTGTATTTATCAATTTATTCGGAAAACTTGGTATTTATATTTATATATATAAAAATACATTTTTCTTATTAAATGAGAATAACGTGAATTTCTAAAATTTCTATAGTTATTTACCCTAAATTACGTGTCTGAACAATAACCAGAAAAATCCAAAACTATAATTACTAATTATTACAATTTTGCAGAAAAGTAAATGGGCTTATGCCCTTACAAGCTAATGAATTAAAATAAGAAAAAAACTTGTTAGTCCTGTAATCTTCCTACAATTTAATTATGACCAAATTAAATAATAAAAATAAATGAGTCTCGGATATGGTCCAATCGTCATATAGGCTAATGCCTCAACGTCCGGGCGAAACCGGTTTCGTTTGCACTTAGCCAGGGCCCATTGACCAATTACGGTCGTCGCCCAAAAGTCCAAAATAATATTCTTTTCCGAAAACCATTTTAAAACTATATAATTAAATTTTATAGAAAATTTCGGCAGCATTCCCTCTATTTTCGGGATAACCCAAAACTGGAAAAATGCGCCAACAATATCCCAAACCAGGGAAATAACTCGTAAATTAATTCCATCACCATATATATATAAAATCAAATTCACTGATCATGTTCGAAAATGTTCGAAAAACCCGAAATAGAAATCGGAATTCAAACACCACAAAAACTGAATATGGTACCAGAAAATAGTTCTCGGAAAAATCCGAAACTAAACAATCATAAAAAATTCCCAGAACCTTTCCGAAGAAAAGTTCGGGAATTCCGCAAAACCACAACCTCGAAATTTCTAAAACCAAACTGTACAGAACCCTTCCGAAAAATGTTCGAAAATTCCGAAATCAAAATTTATATGAAAATCACAGGTCCTTCTTCCAGAAGAAATCCACAGAACTCTTTCCGAAGAGTTTTCGGAAAACCGAAACCAACAAACCATTCGCAGAACCAAATATCACAGAACAAATGGTTCCGAAATTTCTGAAACCAAAAACTTAGCCGAAAACCGAATTTCCGAAGAAATTCGTGGAGCAAATTATCATCACAGACCAAGACAGGGGACGAACTACTGTGATTAACAGAGATTACCCAAGTTGACGGAATTCGAAGGGTTGCCTCGAACTCGGAACACGCCTCGCCGGAGTTCGGCTGCATGTACAGCACCCAAACTTGGAAAAGACAACAGCGGGGTTCCGCGGAACAGCTCCAAAGAACAAGAAAGAGTCCAGAAGAGGAATCAGAAACTCAGAGAAGCGTCGCGGAGCTCGGGAAGCTCTGGCCCGAAGGGAACAGTGCTGGAAAAACCACGCAGAGGGTGGTCCTGGTCGGGATGGGCCTGGGGACTCACGAGCGGAGCCGAACAGGGGCGCGGGAGACCGGGCGCGGGGCTGTCGGAGGCCGGAAAGGGCCGTGCAGGGGGTCTGCCGGCGGGTTGGCCGGAGGGCCGGCCGGCTAGGGCGGTGTGCGGCCTGGAAGGCGACCGCGGGAGGACGGCAAGGCCGCCGGAGGCGCGAAATTGGGCTCGGTGGAGCTCCGGCTCGAGCTCCAGAAATTAGGACACGGTTTGGGAAAAAGTTTGAGAGTGGTGATGGAGATGGTAATAGAGAAGAAGGGTTTAAATAGAACTAAACACCTGGAGTTACGGAAACCAAGGGGCTCGGGAGGAGAGGAGACGGCCGTTGGCCGTTCGGAAAGGGAAAGAAAAAAGCCATGGCCGGTTGCGGAAGGGAAAGGAAAAAGTCTGTTGGAGAAGAAACATTATTCTTCATTCTTAATAGTTAATAAAATGATGTTGGTTGAGTTATAATAGGCTGTGGGCCTTAAAACAATGTTTAAGAAAAAACATAACTCGTTTATAATGAGTGTAAATCCAATGAACCAATTATTCATGGATTTGGATTTTGGGCCAAACAATTTGGGCTTCTAACAAATGGCTAAAAAATGACAACTAAATAAACATTTTACAACTCTAAAAATATTTTATGGTTCCAATTTTGTTCGGTCTGGCTGACAAACAAAAGTCCAAAAATTTATTTTCTTGAAAAATAATAATTTTAATCTAAGTAACATAATATTAATTAATTAGAAAATTACATGTTTTGATAAAATTTCCAGTTTTAATAATTTTTCTAAAAATGCAATTTCCTAAATTAACAACTAATAATTAATTATATTAGCTAATTAAATTATATAAATAATTATCTGAAATTACGGGTTTCACACAACCTTTGACCTAGGTTAGACTAGTTTTGACCTTGGTTGACCACAGTTGACTATTTTGACCAAAAGTCAACCAGAAGTCAACCGTAGCCTAAAATTGACTAAAACTTGATCGAAGTTGACCAGTTGACCAAAGGTCAACTGTTAGTCAACATTAGCCTAGTTTGACCTAGTTTGACTTAGTTGACTGAGTCTGACCTAGTTTACGTAGCTTATACTATAGAATCAAGCCTAACACTGTTGAACCCTAATTAGCTTATATATATATATCTTATCTTTAGGTCTGTGGCATCACTCTGAGCATCGACCCCATTTGACAGCTCAGGACCGCAGGCGAGTACATTCACTGATAGTTTTCATTGTCATGATATCTGCTATATCCGATTCAGTTATAGTGTCTTACTCGATTTCCAGTCACGATAGTTCACGGACTAGTATACGTTGGATCATGACATGAGATGTTGTTCCTAGATTTTTTTGGTATATATGTATATTTCCTGTCTTGTTCCCTGTACTTGTATAGACACCGATTCCTGAGAGGGCGTAGCTATCCTCTTAGGGAATCCCGTGTCATGACGTGTTATGTCCAGATCCATTATACTATTCGGGAATGGAGAATTATTAGGGGTTATGTGATCAAAGCCACCATGTCACTATATTCTTGTGCTCGCGCTACTCTCACCTCACGTAGGGTGTAGCGAGATCCTATTTTTCTTATGCTTGCTATCCAGGTTGGCCGGCATGACCCTTCCCAGATTTTCTTATGATTGTCGGGCCAAGTGGATAGCCTGTCCTGTAATATTTCCCAAAGCCGATCACATAACGCTATAATAATTTAAGGCACATTTTATATTTACTTTATCTTATCTTATATCCTACTCTGTTTTACATTCAGTACTTTCTTACCATGCTATGATATTCAGTTACTCACATGTTCTACATGCCTTTATGTTGTACCTTGATTGGAGATTAAGTTTTGCTCGGGAGAAGGGTTACAACCCCGGTCCTTGTTTGGTTTAAGGGTTGTAACTCAGCTTCTGAATGGTTCCTAAGTCATCCTATATCTTTGTCTTGTATTTCATGATACTATCTCTTATAGAATTTGTCAATTCATATGGAACTGCTGTTAGTGTTTGTACTTATTGATTTTCCTGACAGGATACCATTGATAATATTTTAGGAGTTGTTATACCATTATTGGACTTCATGATATTGTTAGCTGAGGTGGATCTCACTATTCTTCTATGTGAGTTGCCTGGTAGTTGTTCTTAGTTTGTCTTATTTTTCCTGTCTTATGATTCCTTCTAGTAGTTTCTTTTGTTTTTGTGCCTTAGTTATCTTTCCTGTCTTATCTTCTTTAGATGTTGGGTTGTGATTGAGTACATTTGTAGTTCATGGACCTTCTAGATGTAGTGTATTTTTTTGGGTACTAGACAGCGTTCTACCGCCGATACTGCGGCATAGGCTGGACATGGCCCACGTATTCGTATCCGTATATCCGGGTGCGGGTCGTGATACTGTCATCGGCCAGGACACCATCTTGAGGTCTATCGCAGAATGCTCGGACTTTGCTTATTCTGCGGATCAGATGCTCATCAGATGAGAGACTGCCAGCCGGCCACAGCCAGACTAGCAGGAGGGCCATGAGGAGCTGGAGGACCACCACCTGCACCATCCAAAGCACTACCTGCTGCACCCTAGAGGGGACCAGCTCTACCACCTCAGTACCAGAGGTTTGCATAGCACCATCGGCAGAAGAGAGAAGGACCATAGTAGGGACGTGCTTACGTCATGGCCGTAGTTGAGGCAGCTCGAGATGTTATTACAGGTTCTATCATCTTATATTCATTTTCTGTCATTATACTGTTTGATTCTGGAGCCACACATAGCTTTGTATCATATGAGTTTCTGTATAGACATGACTTCACACCTAAGCCCACTAGAAGGAACTGTCAGATTATGACAGGAGGAAGAGTAGTGCCAGTTAGTGAGATGGTTGATTGTCCTATCACTATAGTTGGAAGGGAGCTTTGAGCTCGATCCTAGTGTGCCATTGCCTGGATTTGACATAGTCCTCGGCATCGACTGGTTGAGTGAGCAGTTTGCTGTAATAGACTGCCATGAAAGGAAGGTTACTTTCAGCCCACCTGGAGTTTCGTCGTTCGAGGTCAGAAGACGGATCGCAGGGAGGCCTGAGGGAGTCTACTTCGAAGCGGTTGCAGAAGACCAGGAGTTGCCGCATTCGCTGATTGTAGAGTTTCTCGATGTCTTTCCCGACGAGTTACCAGGATTATCGCCAGATCGAGATGTGGAGTTCAGCATCGACTTAGTGCCCGGATCAGTGCCGAATTTCCAGCATTGCTACAAGATCAACCCGAAGGAAGCTGCAGAGTTGAAGGCCCATATTGATGAGTTGGAAGACAAAAGTTTTATTCGGTCCAGTGTTTCACCCTGGAGAGCATCGGTACTCTTTGTGCCGAAGAAGGATGGAACTGTTAGGATGTGCATCGATTACTGTGTACTTAATAACATCACCATCAAGAATAAATACCCGTTGTCGTGAATAGATGAATTGTTCGATCAGCTGAGTGGGGCAAAGGTCTTCTCAAAGATTGACCTTCGGTCGGGGTATCATCAGATGAAGGTTCGGGAGCAGGATATTTCGAAGACAGCTTTCAATACTCGCTACGGCCAGTATGAATTCTTGGTGATGCCGTTCGGACTCACCAATGCCCAGCAGTGTTTATGAACCTGATGAATAAGGTCTTCCATAAGTATCTAGACAAGTTTTTTGTAGTCTTCATTATGACATCTTGATCTATTCGAAGACCGAGGAGGAGCAAGTAGAGCATCTACAGATTGTTTTGGAGATTCTACAGAAGAAGAAGCTATACGGGAAGCTCTCGAAGTGTGAGTTTTTCTTGGATAAGATGGAATTCTTGGGCATGTGGTGACTGAAGAGGAGATTTTTGTAGATCCTAAGAAGATTGAAGCTGTGGAAGCATGGGTACCTCCCAAGTCAGTAGCTGAGATTTATAGTTTCCTGGGGCTAGCAGGTTACTACCGGAAGTTCATGAAAGATTTTGCCAAGATAGCAGAGCCAATGAGGAATCTTACATGGAAGGACGAGGAGTTCATCTGGAGCGACGCCTGCCAGTCAGGATTTGAAGAATTGAAGAGAAGACTCACTACAGCGCCAGTTTTAGCTTTGCCATCAGGATTTGGAGGGTTCGTCATCTATAGCGACACATCAGGGAAAGGATTGGGATGTGTGCTTGAGAAGAACAAGAGGGTTATTGCTTATGCTTCTAGACAGTTGAGGCCTCATGAGAAGAATTATCCCACACATGACTTGGAGCTTGCAGCAGTCATTTTTGCCTTGAAATTGTGGAAGCACTATTTGTTTGGAGAGAGAGTGGACATCTTCACGGACCATAAAAGCCTGAAGTATGTCTCTACTCAGAAGGAACTGAACATGAGGCAGCGAAGGTGGCTGGAACTCATGAAGGATTTTGACATCAATCTGTAATACCATCCTGGGAAGGCAAATGTGGTAGAAGATGCTCTCAGTCGATATCTTGTTGCTATGTTCCTCACTATGGACCGACATCTTCTCGAGGATCTTGAGAGTCTGAGGATCGAGATTATTCTTTCGGGAGTTCGAGGGCAGCTAATGCACGTGCAGATACAGTCAAAATTGATAAAGAAGATCAAGGAGGCCTAGTTTCTAGATGAGGGACTCTGATGTCTTAGAGGACAAGCAGAGGCAGGATTGCTTGACGACTTCATCGTTGCAGAGGATGGATCCCTGAGGCATGGAAACCAGTTGTGTGTGCCCAAGGATTTACGGAAGGAGGTTATGCAGGAGGCTCACCAGTCACAGTATTCTATTCATCCTGGATCTACCAAGAGGTATAAGGATCTACGGGAGTATGTTTGGTGGTATGGAATGAAACGAGAGGTTGCCAGATTCGTTTCTAGATGCCTTGTGTGCCAGCAGGTTAAGGCGGAATGCCAGAGACCAGCGGGATTACTCCAGCCTTTGCCTATTCCGGAGTGGAAGTGGGAACACATAACCATGGATTTTGTCTCTGGTTTACCGCGTACGCCCGGTGGCAAAGACGCTATTTGGGTTATCATGGACAGGCTGACAAAATTTGCTCACTTTATTCCATTCAAGGTAGGGCTGTCGACCGAGAAGCTTACATACCTCTACATGTGGCAGATTATGCGGATTCACGGAGTTCCAGTAAGTATCATTTCAGACAGGGACAGCCGCTTCACCTTACCCTTCTGGAGGAGTCTACAGCTGAGCTTGGGTTTACTGTTGAAATTCAGCACCGCCTATTATCCACAGACAGATGGGCAGTCCGAGAGGACCATCCAGACATTGGAGGATATGCTGCGGGTTTGCGCACTCGACTTCGGCGGTTCGTGGGAGGATCACTTATTTCTTGTGGAGTTTGCCTATAACAACATTTATCGGGTTAGCATCAAGATGACACCATTCGAGGCACTGTATGGGCGGAGATGTCGCATACCTTTATCTTGGGACAACGTTGGCGAGAGGACTTTGTTTGGATCAGAGATGGTAGATTCAGCTGAGAAGATCAGACTGATCAGAGAGCATCTCAGAGTTGCACAGGATTGGCAAAAGCATTAGACGAACAGCAACAGACGACCACTGGAGTTTGCAGTTGGAGATAAAGTGTTCCTGAAGATCTCACCGACCAGAGGCACCATTCGTTTTGGCAGAGGCGGGAAGCTTAGTCCCAGATACATTGGGCCCTTCGATGTGATGACACGAATTAGTGAGGTGGCGTATCGACTTGTACTTCCTGCTAGCTTGGAGGGAGTGCACGACGTCTTCCACGTTTCTCAGCTTCGACGCTACATTCCAGATCCGAGTCATGTGGTGGACTACTCAGAGCTAGAGGTAGGTCCGAGCTTGACCTATGAGGAGCATCCCCTGGAGATCCTTGACCGAAGGAAGAAGCAATTGTGGAATCAGACTATATCACTTGCCCGATTCATGTGGAGACACCACTCTCTGGGAGAGTCCACATGAAAGTGCGAGGACAAGATGCATGAGCGCTATCTCAGTTTATTTGATTGTATTGATGTTTCAATTTGAGTATAATAAATAGTTGTGTTGGATCAATCTTGTGTTTTGTTGAAAGTATTTTTACCGTTCTCCAAATTTCAAGGACGTAATTTTTTTGAGGAGGGGATATTTGTAAGCCTACTTCCCAGATTTAAATAATTCTACAAATAATTTAGCTTTTTGTTTTCCAAGAAATATCTTTATAAATAAGGAATTAAAAATCATTTGGATACTAAATTTCTTTCTCTTTAAATTGAACTTTGGACTAGGCTTTCTCAGCCAGCCCACAAATCTTTCGTTTAAAAATTTGTTTGGTCTCAGAGTAGAATGAGGAGGAAAATTCGAATCTGTAACTGAATTTCAATTTTGCTGATGAGTTGTTAATCTCCACTACTGGAAGAATAACAAACTGTTGGCGCCAAAATCCTTTGGTGCAAACTTTCGAATCCATTTAAACCCCTCCTCCTCTTCTCAGAGCATTTCCCCATTCTTCCAATTCCTCATCTCCCTTTCCTCCAGAGCTGCATCAAAACCAACCCTAATTCCGGAGCCAGCCAGCCATGGCAGTGACGAGGAGTGACCTGTTCAAGCAAGAGACGTCTCCCTGGCGACTGTGATAGAGTTTTCTCCAACGGTTGGAGGATCATCATTTTCTATTGACATTCATGGTGAGTAGCTTCAATTTCTTTCCTCTTGACAAGAATCGATTGGCCAAACTTTCTTTGCTTATGTGTTCTCGTGTTTATAATCCAGAGAAGAGAGAAATTGATCTAAGTTCATAGGAGTTTCGTTTGATCTCTTCGAATAGCCAATTCTTTTCTGGTAAGTATCGAACATGGAATTTCTCTAGATCTAGTTTGACGCCTTCATTATTCTTGATTGTGTTTCCTTCTGATAATTTCGAGCAAGAAGATTTAGAGGATCGATCGATCGATCCAGTTTTCTTTGAGTAGGAGTCGTCGACAAATTGTTCAATACCGATCAAGTGTGGTAAGCATTTTGTAATTCTTAAATTCTGTTGATCATCCAAATTTGAGGGTGGTTATCATCTCTCTGAGCCTATTACTCTGTTTCCTCACATTGAACCATTCGACGAAATGTTCCAAACAAACGGCCAGGACAACTGTTGGACACAGAAAACGTATCGGATTCAAGAGATCGTGTCATTTAACCAAGGAAGTCATCTGCAGGTATGCTTAAATATTATGATGCTTGATGTCTATTAATAGTGTAATGCTGAGTAGATGCCTATAGGAGATCTAGCTGTTCTTAAAAGTTCTGTGGTTGTGTAAATTTAAATTGATTAAGAGTAGGGTTGAATCAATTTGGGACAACTAAATATGATGACAGTACGCTGGGTTCATTTTGTTGGTTAAAAGAGGTTTCAGTAGTTTTCTTCTGAGTTTTTCTAAGATTGATTGTGGAACATTTGTTTTATCTATTCCTTTTCTTTTATCTGAGCTAAGTGGTAATAGTGGACTGTTATTGCAAGAAGGGGTCAGTATCTTAGCCTCACTCCTTGCGAGCATTTATGATACCGTACCTGTTATTGCTCTGTTCTCTTATGATTTAACTTCTTAAACCATTTATGCTCAGGAATTGGCAAGTATGGAAGTTATATGACTAAGGTACAATCACCTTATAATATTTAAAACTGATACAGTTAGAGTTATTTTTACCTTAGCTAGTCTGCAGAGTTTGGATAATTCTTGTGAACCTACAAACAGCAATTGATGAGGCTCATGAGGAAACTGATGTTATTGTTGTTCGGTTTGGAAAGTGTATATACATACAAACTATAGTATTGAGACTTGTATCTGAGGATAATGATAGATAGGTCCTATCACCTGAACTATGGCACGATTTAGTACAGTGGCTGGTCATGAAAGTTTGAACAAGGGAATGAGTTTAGTGCAAGAACAAAGGTTTCACTGATCTGTGAGACAGAGATAGGTTCAGTCTACTCTTTTAAATAGCAATATGGGTTTTATCTCTTTTTTCTTAAATCAATAGGCTTCTTGAGGACTTTAACCCTCTCAGGTATGTGTTGCAGTCCTGGAATGTTGGTGATTAGCGTGTTGGGATAGTAAGTTTAACCCATGACAGTTAGATTTCCTAGTTTAGCTCATCTGGTGATACCTACTTTTGAGTTCCTACTTATTATTTGTATTCGATTTGATTAAATATGAATACTAGGACTTACTCTTTAGCATGTCTGAAATTGTTAGAACAGCAGGACAAGTGGATTTCCTGGGATTGAATAATAGGACTGTGGGGTTCTTTAAACTACAGTTTGGTATAGATGAAATCTCGGTTTCATAAGTGAGGTTCTATTCTTAAACTGGAATGGACTGATACTACTTAAGGGTTAGTATCAGGAGGGGATTTGATATATGGGCTGTTCAGGTCCCTGCAACCTGTGAAATCTAACTACAGTGCAACTTGTCCATCTTCCAGTTTTAGGTATGTTAAGCAAACATGAGATGGGTATGGACAGTTTAAGTTACCTCTAGAATGTACAGATAGGTCAAAGTGTTAACTGATAGTGAGATTGAGAGGTTTTGAATGAACTATAACCTCTTTTCAAGGTTAAGGTTTGGTTTACATGATGTTGATAGTAAAGTGTGCTTTCCATTCTTTATGTGGGACTGCTGTTTTAGCTAGGGTGGTTGCCTTAAGTGCAGTACACTTGTTTTGGACTGATTTGATATCAAGATTGATCCTACTTGACTAGCAAGTCTGGTCAAAATAGCTAAGTAATTATGATAAGCTATTTTGTAAATTGTATTTATCAGTATATAGATACTTTGTAATCTTAGATAGATTAGAGTATGGCTAGTATATCTTATATTCTATAATTAAGTTTGACTAGTCGTTGACATCCCTAAATTAGAGTTTGTATAGAAATTAATTAACTTGAAATCACTAAACAGGAGGATATCCAGATCTTCTACCTACACTTGATCACCCTGAGCAAGGCAAGTATGCTCCTCGGATTTGTCCATTACTTCGTGTCTTGTACTTTTCTATATTCATACTTGTACCTTCTTTTTGACACGATATTTCACGAGTTGGTCTTGTGTCTTGTTCCATGAGTTTGCTTGTGTCTGGGAGGAGAAATACTACAGATGTGTGATCACACCCGAGTTACAATTCATGTTAATAGCTTAGGCCTCGTACTGTGCACGCGGGCCCTAAGCCGTACCTTCATACCTGTGCCATGTTCCATGTTCTATCCAAGCCGATCACACACTCTGGAAGTATTTCAAATATATCACACATGTCAGGTTCCTTGTATATTCATGTTCATGTACCAGGTTATATTTCACATTTATTTCATACAGTCTTGTGTTTTATTTCAGCATGCTTGTGCTAGATTCCTGTTTTGAGATTTATTGCATGTTCATATTTTATCTTCATGTTGTTTTTGTTTATTTTTCTGGATTTACTTAGCTCCGCTCCTGACTAGGATATGTTGCAGGTGAGATAGAGGCTATTTGTAACACTTACTACGGGCAGGAGCCTGGAGGTGCCTTTGAGCTAGCTGGTGTTGCTCTGGCCTTAGAGGCTGAGGAGGCCTAGTACCTTCCCTTGTAGTATCATTTGGATTTTGTATTAGAGACTTTAGTTTTACATTTCATTGCTGGAAAATGTAATAATTCATAATTGTACTTGATTCTGGGATTCGATATTATAGATGCTGTGGTTTATATTTATTCTTATCTGGATTTGTAGTTTCCCTAGAGATACTTCATCGTGTCTAACGACGAAGGCTGGGCGTGTCCGACTCGTGTCCAATTATTCAGAAGCAGATCGTGACAGAATATGTATGATGTACTAAAAAGGTATAGTGATCTATGATCATGTGATGTGTGTTGGATTGTTTCGTTTATTAGAGCTGTGATTGAGACAAGATTAGATATCATGATATTGGAGTTTCGTGAAGATTTAGATACAGCTTAATACGTTGTGTCCACAGCGTAGACTGGCCGTGTCCGACTCGTACCCAGAAATTTGGAGCGGGTCATGACAACACCACCCGACCCCTCGAGCAACTCCAATGTCGGGAAGAGGAGGCTCAGTCGTTGGCCACCAACTGTACATGACTGTGGCAGAGTCGAGGAGGCCGAGTCGTTTGTCGTCTCCTTCGAGCCAGGGAGTCTACAGCACGATGTTGTCACCGGAGACAACTTCCAGAGGCGCAACGGTGGATGCCCGACGGTCATGAAGAGAGCCGTCGTGCGCAGATCTGCTCCTCCCTCGCCTCGGGCCTACAATTGTCTCCTTCTTGTATGATACGATGCTCCGGGAAAGGCAACAACGACTCGAGGAGAAGAAGAAAATCCTAATTTTGTTTGGTCCATTTTAAAGGAGGGAGAGAGAGAGATTAGATATTTGTTTTGGGGGAAAGAAACAAAGGGGAAAGAGAGAGACAGAGAGAGAGGGATAGAGTACAAAGAGAGATATATTAGATTTTTGTTCAATTTATTTTATTAATTTAGTTTAATTTGTCTAATAAAAATATTTATTTAGTTTAAGTTGTTTAATTTATCGAATAAAAAATTACGGGAATTTAGTTTTTAATTATTATTCAGTAATTTTTATCCCTTTTAGCAAATTAAAACATCCAAACTTATTTTTTTCCACTTTCAACAACCATCCAAACAATCGAGCCATTTTTCCTCACTTGGGGGGGGAGGGGGGGGCAAAAAGTACTCTATCCAAACAAATTTTGGAAAATACCACTTGCTACAAGTGCACTGAAACTTAACATGCTGTAAGTACCATTTTTACACTTTCAAAGAGTTACTTTGTAACGCCCAGTCCCAAAATACATAGAACTAGGTACGTAGACATGCCAGCCGTATAATAAATATACGTAATTTGTAAATTTTAGTATAACCATGATAACTAATCTCATCCACAAAAAAAAAAAAATAATGATATCATAAATAAACTTTGAATTGTCATTTTTGTACAAGTTTGTTGGGTGGAGACAAATCCACTACCAACTATTTTAAAAGAGATGTAATACATAGCAATTGTAAGGATTTGTCAAAAGTATCAAGAACGATCCAAGAGCAAGTCATTTTCGATATGATGGAGAAGACAACAATCTTGGCTGAAACTCCTGTAAAAAGACAAGAAATATACACCTGGAGAGATCACCAGGTCCTCAGAGGGACGTAACAAGATACATATAAACATGCCATAAACTACTCAATAATAAGTCAAATCGGATCATAAAATGGTCCAATACCCCACCCTTGAATTAGCGTACCATTCTCCCTTCTAAACAAGGATAAGAGATGGCACCCTAATCCATGATGAAGTACCTTTCCATGCCATGAACCAATATAGTATCCGGACCACAACAAGGTTCAGTACCATCTCATCGAAGCAGTGACCAAACAAGGACAAGGTGTGGTAAACTAGTCCGTAATAAGTTACTGTTCTAAGCCGCGATCAGGTATAAGTACACAAACCAAAAGTTCCCATACCTAACGTATAAGGTAGCCTAACCATTCTAAGTGAATGCAGTTTAAGAACAAACCTCCAACGCATGGGCCATCTGGCTATAATGGAATTGGCATAGTCCCCTCTCTAGGTACCAGGGGCCTACATCTGTAACGTTTCTCGAACATCAGAGGCCATCAATAACAGTAGGAGGCATCTTACACGTATCTCCAGCGGAGCTTCCGGGTTACAAAAGAAGAAGTGCATACGTGGCCCATACGCTAAGGAATTGTCCTCCCCACCTATGTCTATATGTCGTATCCACATTATATATAAACTCTATAACTGCTAAGTCAAACTAATCAAGCAAATACTATTAGCAGTTAACTCTATCATATGACTTATACGTACCGGTGGCCAGCCAGCTACACATGTCCGAGTTCTATATGCAATTCGTGACTTTGTGGCACAATTGTGTCAAGGCCTATGAATGCAACACAAACGAAGGTGGTCTCTTAAGTCTAGGCTTAATGTGCATAAAATAATTAAATAGCAGGAAATAGAACTAGAAGATAAAATTTGCATCTCAATATGACTATGTAGCATAATTTATTTTGCACAAAAAGAAATAATAAATAAATATATGAAATATATGAGCTAAAGTAAATAGACAGTAGATGGTAATGTATCTTGCCTGGTGTGACGCCTAGTGTGGTGCGATGATCATGTTGGCATAGAGGTTGACTTTGGTATTAGAACTACGTAAGATGGCCTCCGATGATACCACAGACTGTTCCATCGGGTCCAGAAGAATCAATTTAGCTAGGATCGACATAAGGAGGTACATAATTGGCGAGAAAATAGGAATAATGGGCTTAGTCATGGTTAGAAGGAATATCAAAGAAAATTAGATAAATAATACATATACTATTTTTTAGAAAAGTATTTATAATACTTAAAAATATATTTTATTAGTCAAAATATGCTTTCAAATAAATACTTGAAAAAAAAAATCAAAAGTCGTTTAAGGACAAAAACTCTAAGGTTGTCAAAATAGGTTTTTAGGTAAATATCTATATTTTAAAATCGATAAAATAATCCAATAACTATTTAGGGTTTATAAACTCAGTTTAAAAATAGAAGTAGGCTATGCGCACACACACACACTATATATATATATATATATATATATATATATATATATATATATATATATATATATATATATATATATTAGATAAATATTTTGGAGGTCTAGAAAAATTATTTGGGCTAAAAATCCTAAATTTGTCAAAATAAAGTTTAGTGGGAAACTATATATTTTTATTAGCCCAAAATAATAGACTAGAAATTTATAACATAATTTGGTGAGTACTTTATACATTCAAAAATATTTTTAGAAGAAAGAAAAAATATAACATCTCAAAAATGATTTAGGGCAAAAAATATCATAGGTTCATATAATCATAGGAAAACTAGCTTTGAAAAATATATGGACCTCAAACGTATGTTTATCATCAATAATTTTGAATATTATCTATATAATAATAATAATAATAATAATAATAATAATAATAATAATAATAATAATAATAATAATAATAATATAAAAACAATATCTGGTTATACATACATACATACATACATACATACATACATACATACATACATACATACATACATACATATATTTTAATAATAGTAATAATAATAGTAATCATAATAATAATGGGATTATAAAGGTTTCACATATACATTATTTATATACCAGTATATGTATACTAGTATATACTGCTACTAAAAATAATGATAATAATATTACATAATACATAATACATAATACATAAAAATCAATCAGTTAATCACTAATGCAATAGAGAAAATAAAACCAAATCAAACAACAAAGAAAAACAAACAATAAGACAAAACAAACAAAAGAAAACAACAACTAAATAATAATAATAAAACCAAATATAACTTAACCCAAAGAACCAAACACCTGTTACTTCTTAAAGCACATAACAAAAAAATACTAATGATAATAAAATAATAATAATAATAATAGATCACTTTGCTTCTCTTCCTTCGAAAGAGAAGTTGAAAGGTGTCATCATGTCGGGAAAGAAGGCTCGGAGGAATGGGTCGGGGTCTCGGCATGGTGGCAACGCGGCGTTCGCCGGACGCGGCTGGGCGTGAGGCGGAGGACAGGAGCGACAAAGGTATATGGGTGTGTTTGTTTAATTTGGTGGTGGTGGCATTGAGAATTATGGTGGCGGCGTGGTTCTGGTGGTTTAGTCGGAGTTCCACGGGTGTAGTCGTGATGATGATGACGGTGGTGGTACCACCTACGGCGCCACTAGATTTAGGGGTCGGGGTTCGACGGTGACAGTGTGGTGAGGGAGGAGACGACAGGAAGTCGGGTGCTGGTAGTCGCGGTTGAGGCGTAGGCGAGTGCGGCTTCTACTGATGGTGTGGCTAGGGGATGGCCGCGAGTGTTAGTCACAGGGATGGGGGTTGCAGAGGAATTCGACGGGGAGGACAGGGAGAGGGGTTTGGCGATGGTGATGTGCTGGCGGTTGGTCGGGAAGGAGACGACCGAGGAGTCGCGGCATCGGGGAGGCCCCTATTTGGGTGACGAGGGATTAGTTTAAGGTTAGGGTTGAAAGGTGTCATCATGTCGGGTAGTATCCGACACGACAGGGGTAGGGTCGGGGGATGTGTCCTTCGTAACAGAAGTAGAACGGGTGTAGAAGTGTGTCCGGGGTGTCGGACATGGTGGCAAAAATGTACTTGTAAAACTACAATATAGTGGAAAGATGTAACCCTGCTTTTTCGAAATTATCAAATTTAGTATTTTTCTGGTATTTTCAAAATTTTAGAATAATTATTTTTTAATTTATTTCTGACTCTTTATAATTGTCTTTATAAGTAAAATATTTGGTTAACTATTTCGGAAGGATTTGAGAGGGAAGACTCTAGCAACTTAATTGGAGTTCTCCAAGATTCCTAACAACCTCTCTAACAAACCCAACAACTTTCTAACTAACTTTTCATAACGGTTTGTAATAAAGCAAATTATTGAGGTCCTTTTTGGTAAAATACCAAATTCTTCTCTAAATTCCTATTTAAACCTACTCTCCTTCTCTTTCTACTTTTATTTCCCTGTGAAATTAGTGAGCAGACCCGAGCCCCAAATTTTTCGTCACCCTCCTCTTCTCGATCTCCTCCAAAATTTCCTAACCCTAACCCTAGCTTTGAGAGTAGTGGCCATGGTGGAGGCTCCCACCTTGACGGTGGTGGCGGTGGCCTGCCAACAGATCTTCGGCGACTAGACGCTCTGGCGGCAGCGCGTGAAGGTCCACCGCGAGTCTTTTTCCCCGGCACCTGAGCTAGCCCAGAGATGCCACCACTTCGACGGCAAGCTCCGACGATGGCTAGGACTCGTCCTCATATAGTTTTATTAGGATCAGTTTTATAGATTTGGTTCTGCATATTTTTTCCAAATTTTTGTATTTTAATTTGGGAGGGAAGGGCAGCCGTTGAATTCGAAATGTGTGGCTGGCTTGGGTCTCTACTGAGCCCAAGCCTCGTATGTAAATTTTTTCTAAGTTTTATTGTTATGTTGTTGGGTTTTGCTGGGTTCTACTTGTTGCTATGGAAGGTTTAAATGGAGTATAGTTGATGGCAGTACAGGCCAAACAATGGATAGGTTGGTTTAATTGTGGATTGTGTTTGGTCTATTGCTCTTTTAAGTTGAAGCAGCAGTAAGGTGTTGAACTCTGTTTGGCTTGGGAAAGATTGATGTGGTACTGTGTTTATTACGTTTCATTTAATTTTCATTAGATGGGTTATTTGGTTGCCAAGCCATTGAGTGAAGGCTAACAAAAGGGAAAGCTGGGACTTACTGAGGCTGGGCCTAATCCGGGCCGGGCCAGAAGAGGGTGCAGTAAGGTTTATTAATCACTTGGTATTTTGGCTGGGTTAAGTTAATATGTGGGCTGATGTTAATCTTGGAATTAACCATAGTATTTTGGGCTGAGCCAGAGTGTGTAGGCTAGTTGGACTTTTGGGTGGCTGACAGAGTGAGATGGTTGGGCCAGACTTTGTGGATTAATTTGACAAGGAATTGAGTTAGATTTTGTTAATTTTTACTGTTAAAATGTTGGCTTAGTCATATTCCCTTGGTAATGATTTAATTATAAATGTTAAAATGTTTTGCTTATGTCAATATATATTAGGTTAACAATTAGTAGTCATATCTTAATTGATTATAATTCTATAGGAAATACTTTGTGTAAGATACCTAGTATATTTTAGCTAGTGCTACTTTATTAGTTGGGCTCTCTATGTTGTATTTCCAGAGAGTTTAGTATTTATATAATTAGTTTGAGTAAATTATATAGTTAGTAATATTTTAGCTAGTTATACCTATAGTTTAGCTTATTACTAGCAATATCTAGTTATAGATAGTTAACAAATTGTCATCATCTACCCTAACCAACTTGTACAAACTAGGTGGACAGATTTATGCTCTACTACTCTCGTGTTTCCAAAGCAAGGCAAGTACACCGACTCAATCTCTTTTATACTGTATTTCTGTCTTACTTTATGTTCTCATATTGACACGTTATACACACGATTGTTCATTGTTCATCGCTCATCGTTCATTGTTCATCGTTCAGTGTTCTTTACTTGTACATTAGGGTGGAGAAATACTACAGATATGTGACCAATCCTATATTAGTTAGGCATTGATTAATAGCTTAGGTCTCACATCGTGCACATGGGACTCTAAGCCGTACCCTTATTCCTGTGCTCCTGTGCTCTTGTATCCTGTACTACTCCAGCCGATCACATATTCTGATAGTTATTTCAAATGCATTTTACACTGATAGTCTAGTTCATTATTCAGGATCTGGTACCATAGTTTCATCGTTATTTATGTACTACAGTTTTATGGTCTAGTGCTTGTATCAAAGTTCATCGTGCAACACTTCAGTTTACTTTGTTCAGTGCTTCTTGTCGGGGTTGTACTTTGCTCTCTTCTTGACAGGATATATTGCAGGTATGCTTGAGGATGTTGTTCCATCTTTATGGACCAGAGCCCAAAGTCAGGATGAAGTGGTATTTCAGGATAGACTTAGAATTATAGAGTTATAGTTGGATCTTTTCTTAGATTTGTTTTAGAGATTTTTACCATGTACATTATATTGAGGTTTCAGGATTGTATATTTTATTCAGGTTGTCGGATTTGTCTCCGGTATTATCATTTCTTTAATTGTTTAAATTGTGGATTGTGGTAATATTGGAAACGTGTATAGAAGCTGTGTTGTTTTATGTACCTTGTATCTTAGAGTTTTCCTTAGACTGTACAGTTTACTACGTTGTGTCTTCCAACGTAGACTGGGCGTGTCCGACTCATATCCGAATATACGGGAGCAGATCGTGACGAAAGACACCCAGGGTCGGACCCGAGACCGTCACGACTTACATGGGATTTGTGGATACTGACACGATGCACTCACGTTTGTGGTGGTGGAGGGAATTGTGGAATAATTTTTTAGAGGAAAACAATAGGGATTGTCCCCTATATATGGGGGTGGAAAATCCTGGTGGAATAAGGGATAGAAAAAGATTTAAATCCCCTTTTTGATAATTCACCTTTTAATTTAAATCAAATCAAAATTATTCCAATTAAATCCAAATCCGTATTTAAATATTTAGATAAAAATCTTATCTTCAACCAAAATCAATAAATCTAATCTTTAATTAAATTGCCATAACTAATTAAACATTAAATCCACAAATTTCAAAATATCTTTATAATAAAATAATTAAATAATTTCAAAAATTAAAATATATACATGAATTACATTTCATGTACCTTGAATTCAACTAGTATTTTATATAAAACATTATTTTTCTAAATTATTACTTATAAATAAAATAGCCTTTTAAAAATAAATAAGGTTTTGGCAAAATATGATGTGATATACTTCTTACTCAAGATAAAAATATTTGTCTCATATAATTTTGAAAATATACTTATTTTATATATAAAAATCTATAATAAAACCTTTATAAGAAAAATATACTTCGTATTCGCACTCGACGTACAAATACCCAAAAAAATCAATACCAAATTAATTAATTATAAAAAATTATAGTAAAATTTTACGGGGTTTACATCCTACCCAACTTACAAGAATTTCATCCTCGAAATTAAAAAATAACTAGGGTAGGTAGGATTGAGAAGATAGAAAAAGTTTATCGATAAGGAAATACGATCAAATGGTTGGACGAGACGAAGAAACGACGTTCAACACAAACATACAATTAGAAAATCGTGATTTAGATACTAGGAAAAATAAATCACGGATATGGTTTAAGTAATAAATGAGGGTCGCTAGTTAACGCAAGAAGTAAAAAGATTAAGGGTTTAAGTAATAAAGGTAAAATAATTAAAGATCAAGGGTAGGTGGTTCCTTAGAAAAGATTATATGATAGTCGTCTATGTTGGTGGTATGATTATGGGTACGATTCTAATTATTCTTGAGTTTCAAATGATTAGATGGTCATGATAATAGATCTATGGTCGAGTGAAAGGACGAGTAACTTTAGGCAAGGTTGTAGTCACATGGCTTGTCCGTGGTCTAGCTACATTCGTGTATATATAATTATTCGAGCCATAGGTGATAGGGCAGCTAAAGGAGATATCAAGTACAAGTGTTTGTCTACAATAGGTAAAAGACAAAAATAATAATGAGTTCAAGGAGGATACGATCGAATACAAATGCGGGTTTTAAAGACGAGTTAATAGTTTGAAAAGGAGTCGTCAAGGTAGACGTGGATGAGATCGCAGAGGGCGAGTATATTTGTTAACTATATCTTAATCCACGTAGAATGATTTTTATGAAGAGCGAACCAAGTGCACTAGGTTGATCATACCATCATGCACCGGTTCTGAGTAGACAATATGTTAGTGGAGGTCTCCAATAAAATATTGTCCTTGATGAAGCTCGATAAAAGAATAAACTTACAAAACTAGGCTATAATAGCGGCATTAGTCAAGCTAGTCCAAAAATATAAGTACTCAAGATAATAATGTCACTCCTGTTTTCCATTATACGTATTTTCGTATACATATACGAGATTTTTGGCATTTATCAGATAGACTGTAGTTAAACTTGTTTTGCTTAGCCTAGTCTTGGTTTAATCTAATCTTGACTTGGTTTATTTGATTGGTTTGGTTCAATTTGACTTTGTTTGGCTTGGCTTGGTTTGAGATGGAGAGGGTTGATATATAACCCAACTCCTTCTCTCTCTCTCTCTCTCTTCATTCACTTCTTCGTTTATTTCTGCATCTTCTTCATTTACTCCTTCCACCTACCAAGTCCTAGGCAAGTAAAACTTGCTTCATGAGGGTTCTCAAGTTTTATTGTTCCATTCTCTTCCTTACTTGATTTTAAGCCACTTTAGAACTTGACATTTTTCATTTTGGTGGATGGATTCATATAGATCTAAGTTTGTATTATTTTCGGTTTTCTTGGGTTTTGATCTATTAAACTACATTATTTTCAAGTTTTATTTGTTCTATGTTGTAGAAAATTCAATTTTACCCAAAATAGACCCTTGAGAAGTTAGATTTCGACTTGTTTTAAGGAAGTTATGGCCAAAATAAGATTTGAGCATTTTCTAGTTCATCTGTGCTGAATTTGGCAGGGACGATGAATATTATCGCATGAATAGTACCGCAGCTGCAGGAATGAATAGTGCCGTAGTCGCAGAAATGAATAGTGCTGCATGAATAGTATCGCAGCCGCAGGAATGAATAGTACCGCATGAATAGTGCCATAGCCGTAGAAATTAATAGTGCCGCAACCGCAGGAATGAATAGTGCCTCATAGCTTGCATAGTGCCGCAGAAGGCAGCATAGTGTCGCAAAATGCCGCATAGGGCCTATTTTGGCTGTTTTTGGCTATTTTAAGTCATATTTGGCTGAATTATGGCCAGAATTTCTCCCAACTTCCAACATAAAAGTTGTAGATCTTTTCCTTAGCTTCAAAAATATGTTACTAGCTATTTTATGCAAGTTTCTTTTATTCATGACAATGTAAGGATAGAACACGATAGTGGCCTGTTAAGGCGCACTCTTAACCAGTAACAAGTAACATGACATGATAGTGGCCCGTCGTGAGCACTCTTGACAAGCAACCTTGGCATGATAAAATATGATAGTGGCCCGTCATGGCGCACTCTTGATAAGTAAACCTAACATGATAATCACGATATGCTGTTGTGACGGCTATCTTGACTTGCTAAGTAACTCTTGTCTTGACACCGTGGATGTTTGTGCTTGTATAAGCTACATGTCTCGTCTTGCATCATGTCTAGGATATGAATTCCTGGTTACCACGATCAGGGATTCATATTGAATCTGACTAGGATGATGACTAGATTGATCAAGTAGTTCATGAAGAGATTTTTCAGCTACAGGCAGTCCCGTTATCTGGGCGCTCTAATTGGACTTGTAGCCTGCCGTCGAGTAGAGCACATTTTTAGCACACTGTCATGTGTTGCACCCCCAAGTCACCTAATCCAACTCTCTCAACTTGTGACCGGATAACCTGGATTAAGACTGCAGGACTTGTGGCTGTTGGAACATCTCGATGCATCTTGTTAGTAACTAAGCTTGTGATAACTCTAGTTAGTTAAAGTATCAAGCCGTACTCATTGCTTGGCCGTGATTGATGGATGAAGTCCCGTCTAGTCTTGCCTAGGCAAGACCAGTGCATGGTTATTTCAGCATATTACTGTTATGCTTTACTCTTGCCGATAATTGGTTGGAGACTAAGCTCTGTTCAGGTGAAGGGTTACAACCCCGGTCCTTGTTTGGTTTATGGGTTGTAACTTGGCTACCGGAATAGTCCCTTAGTTGTCTTATCGTTTATCACCTTGTCTTCTCTAACTCATGTCTTTATTATTCTTTATGTCTCATGTGCTAATATACTGGTTTTAGTTCTTAAGTGAAGCATCCCATGTGGCACTTGCTCTTTCTGGGGTCTGACCCAGCTGGTTTTGTATGGCCAGATTTTGGAGTAGTATCCGAGGATCTTCCAGCCTTCCAGCCAGATGGTGAACACTAGGCGCAACCATGGCAACGAGTGGGTTTTATTTTGCTCTCCCACTTTATTGTAAATTATTCTTTTGAGGCGTTTAGCCGCCGAACAAGTGTTAGCTCGTGTTGAATTTATATTCCTGTCTGCCTAATGGTTGCAACATGATTGACAGATCCTAGGGTTGATCATGTATGACTTAAACTCTTGCTAGTCTTCGCATTTTGTATGACTAGCTTCATGATCATCTGAATATATAATGTTTGGGACGCCTTACTTTGTATGTCTGATGATCTACCATCTTGTTACATTTACTTGCTTGCTTGAGATTGAGACACTAGGCTTGTTCTTGACCCTAAGAGACTAATGGCTTGTAGTAAACCCTCATGCATCTAGACAGTCGTGACCGTATTGTGAGGTGGGATTCACTTCAATGTACGTAGCTGGCTGTGTCTGTCCTCCGCTCTCCAGTATTCTGGTTCTGGGGCGTGACACGGTTTAAGTGGTGGCCCATGCAGGTCTTGTAAATCAAGATGTGTGAGGGTTTCACTGAATAGATGTCTCAATCAGCACTCGCCCTTGATCTCTACTCGTTTCTTCTAATCTTTCTGAAATCTTGACCTGATCACATGTTTATATCCTCGATCTATCATGGTCCTTCCTTATTGTTCTCCATGTCGTTTCTTCTGCGACATTGTTCCTGGTCCTACCGATCAGCAAGGCGGAGCACCTCCAGTGAACCAGCAGCAACCTGGAGACCAAGCCCAGCATTTAGGAGTAGCCTCCAGAGTCATGCCTACCGGGGGTCAAGAGCCACCAGTTCAGCCCGTCCAGCCTACAGAGCCTGACAATGGAACCCTGGTGGGTCTCATCAGGGAATTCCTTGCGTCTCAAGATCGTCGAGGCAATACCCTGCACTAGACAGTACAAGATGCCATGGGCAGAGTTGGTTACCAAGGGAACAACGCGGCCAACAGCTTCAAGCGTTTGAACCCTCCTTTCTTTGACGGTAGTGAAGATGCTATCGCTGCTGATGTATGGCTTCAGGAAACAGAGGTTATCCTGGAAGCAACAAGGATTCCTGAGGAAGAGAAGGTGGCCGTTGTGCGCCTGCAGTTATTGGACTTAGCCCACAGCTGGTGGGCGATGCTAGCTGTTGGATTACCGACGCCTGTCTCATGGGCGGTGTTTAGCAACAAGTTCCAAACCAAGTACTTCGATGCAGTAGCTCGGTATGATCTGCAGACGAGATTCACCAATCTTAAGCAAATGGACAGGACGGTCGATGGATATGCGACCGAGTTTTCTAGACTCAGTCGGTTTGCTCCTACCTTGGTGGCAACCGAATTGGATCGAGCCCAGCGATTCCAGTAGGGGCTCCACCTAGAGATCATTATAGCAGTTGAACAGTTTGAGCACCAGACGTTTGATGCCGTCTTACGAGCAGCGAAGAGGCATGAGTATACTTCGCAGAGGATTGTAGATAGAAGCGGAGGACGGAAGAGGTCTCATGGGCAGATGTCCCAGTCTTCAGCACCAGCCCCGACAACTAGGGCTTTGACTATTGGAGCTCCTAGGAGGGCAACCACAGTTTCGTCGGTTCAGCACTCGACGCCGGTGTATCCTCAGCAACAAAAGCAGAAGCAGTCTTCCGCAATGGGCTGCACTCATTGTGGGAAGCCAAGACACGTAGTATCAGAGTGTCACAGAGCACAGGGATTATGCTTGGCTTGTGGGAAATCGGATCACAAAATAGGGTCATGTCCGAATAGAGCCAGTTCATCGTCATCAAACCTAACCAATCCATCGGTTAGGGGTCCAGCACCAGTGCAGCAGCAGTACCAGCCTCCGAGGCCATTGTCACCTCAGGCTCAACAGTATGTCCTAGCTCAGATTCAGAACAGGCAGAGAGGTCACCAGCAGAGGGGACCAGCACCAAGAAGGCAAGGTCAGGCTATGGCTTTGACCGTGGAGGAAGAGTTAGCTTCAGGTGAGGTGGTGGCTGGTACCATTCTCGTCAACTCTTTTCTACCATCGGTATTATTTGATTTGGGTGCATCGCATTTATTTATGTCTGCACGATTCGCTACACGGATAGAACTGGAGCCCGAGTCTTTATCAATAAGGCTCAATATACTTACTGGTAACGGTCTTGTGGGAGTAGATAGAGTATTTTTCTCGTATCGAATCGTATTTAGCGGTAGAGAGTTTTCCGCTAGGTTGATAGAATTCCCGATGGCCGATTATGATGTGGTCCTAGGAATGGATTGGTTGAAGGAGCAATACGCAAGAATAGACTGTCATATTGGTAGGATTATTTTTGGTATTTTCGACGAACCGGAGTTTTCATTTTCCAGAGGCAAAGTCGAACCTTCTCCTCCAGTATTGCGGATGGCAGTAGCAGTGGCAGTTCAGTTTCCCAGAGTTGTTAAAGAGTTTCCTGATGTATTTCCCGAAGAGCTTCTAGGCATGCCCCCCAGAGAGAGAGATAGAGTTCACCATTGATTTGCTTCCAGGGACGACACTAGTGTCAGGGGGAGTCTACAGGATGGCACCTTCAGAGTTAGAGATCTTGTACAAGATGATTGAAGAACTCAGAACCAAGGGATTCATTCGTGCTAGTGGATCACCTTGGGGAGCCCCGATACTTCTTATAAAAAAGGATGGTACGTTAAGATTATATGTTGATTATCGTACCTTGAACTCTGTAACAGTCAAGAACAGATATCCTCTACCAATGATAGATGATTTATTTGATCAACTCAGAGGAGCGAGAGTATTCTCGAATATTGACTTACGGTCAGGGTACCATCAGATCAGAGTCAGAGAGCAAGACGTCCCGAAAATAGCATTTAGTTCCAGATATGGGCATTGGGAGTTCCTTGTTATGCCATTTGGAGCGACCAATGTGCCGGCCGTATTCATGGACCTCATGAATCATATCTTTATGCCTTATTTGGATTAGTTTGTGATAGTGTTTATAGACGATATCTTAGTCTATAGCAAGAAGGAGGAAGAGCATGAGCAGCATCTTCGTGTAGTTTTTCAGATTATCAAAGAGCACCAGTTGTACGCGAAGTTTAGTAAGTGTGAGTTTTGGCTCGATCGTATCTCGTACTTAGGTCACATTATCACCAAAGGTGGAGTGGAAGTGGACCCCCAGAAGATAGTGGCTATAGAGTCATGGCCAGTTCCCAGTACCGTCGCAGAAGTTCGAAGTTTCCTAGGATTGGCTGCCTATTACCGGCGGTTTGTCTCAGACTTTGCTCGGATTTCAGCACCACTGACGCAGTTGACCCGTAAGGATGTACAGTTTGCTTGGACAACAGAGTATCAGAGTTCATTTGAGAAGTTGAAGCATAGATTGATGACGACACCCATTCTTACGCTTCCAGATGGGACTGGAGGATTTTTAGTTTATTGTGATGCATCTGGCAGAGGATTGGGATGTGTCTTGATGCAGCATGGTAAGGTAGTAGCTTATGCGTCATGTCAGCTTCGTGATCATGAGAGGAATTACCCAACCCATGACTTGGAGTTAGCAGCGGTGGTTTTCGCACTTAAGCTTTGGAGGCATTATTTATATGGAGATCGAGTTAAGATTTTCACCGACCACAAGAGTCTGAAGTATGTGTTTACCCAGAAGGATCTTAATATGCGTCAGAGAAGATGGCTAGAGCTACTTGTCGATTATGACATTAACTTGCAGTATCATCCTGGGAAGGCCAACGTTGTTGCAGATGCATTGAGCAGAAGAACCGGAGTTTATTTCCTAACAACGCAGCCAGAATTGTTAGCCAATCTTTAGAAGATGGGTATAGAAGTAGTTCTTCCTACCAATGTGGCATTGATGGCCAGTATGCAAGTTCAGTCCAGTATAGTTGAGAGGATTAAGTTAGCTCAGTCGACGGATTCTAAGCTTCAGCGGCTTAGGACAGAATGTGTAGCAGGACGGAGACCAGAGTTATGTGTTCACGAAGATGGTACTCTCCGACATGGGAGACGTCTTTATGTACCCAGTGGTGATATCAGACAGTAGATCATGGCAGAGGCTCACAGTTCTCAGTATTCAATTCATCCCGGTGGCACGAAGATGTACTGAGACATCCGTCAGTATTTCTGGTGGAATGGCATGAAAAGGGAGATAGTCCGGTTTGTCTCTCGTTGTTTAGTTTGTCAACAAGTTAAGGCTGAACATCAGAGACCAGCTAGACTTCTTCAACCTTTACCGATCCCAGAATGGAAATGGAAGCACATGTAATGCCCCAGTCCCAAAATACGTAGGACTAAGTACGTAGACATGCCAGCTGTATACATACGAAGTATAGGGGCCTTGTATGTATACATAAGTTGTAAAATATAGTAATCCACAACTAACTAATCTCATCAACAAAATAAAATCAAGCTTTTATAGAAATAAGTAAGAATTTGTCTGTTTACATGCAGTTGGGCGGAGACAAATCCACTACCAACTAATAAAAAGAAAAGAGATACATGACATAGGAATGAACTGGCGAAAGTAGCAAGAAAGGTCCAAGGCACGTCATCTTCGAATAAGTGGAGAAGACTACGACCTTGGCTAGGATACCTGCAGAAGACATGAACACACACCTGGAGAATAACCAGGTCCTCAGAGGGACGTCGCAAGATACAGAAAGAATATGCTAATATGAACTGTCAGAATAATAAAATAATATATAAAGGACTATCTAAGACATAAATATGCAAAGGAGATTATAACCGCCTAATGTGCAATTTATAGGACAACTTTCATGCGCATGGGTGAGATTTTAGGCTATAAGTACGCAACTGGCATTCAGTCATAAGTATCCGTCCGTAACGTCCAAAACTTCAGAGGGTATCTGCAAATATATCGCCATAGTTCCTTTCGAAAACTATGGGTTACCTGTTTGGCTTCCCATACTGTCACGACCCGCTTCCCAAATTTTTGGGCCGGGCCAAGCCATGTCCAGCCTACGCTTGGTTAGAGCATAGTAAGCTATTCTATCAGTCAAAATTAAAGGTAAGTGTGCTAATAATTGTAATATTATGATATTTTAAGATGATCACAGCATTTTATAAATGAAAAACCACTAAGTTTGTGATACATAATACACTCCAAAATAAGTAACTGGAGACAAGGTCCAGTTTAGTACAAAAGAAGGTTGTCATAACAACCCTAATACTAAGTCTAGCAAAAAAAAATAGAAAGAATTTTCTGTGGGAAACTCCTCCTCTGGTGCTCCATAATAGGGATCACAGAGCGTCTCTTCCTCAGAGAGTGTACCTACAACGTTATCCTGTCAGGACGGGAGCAAGTACTGATACTACAAACATGCTATACTGAGTATGAAAGAAATGAGAAGTAATAACTGAGGTCATGATATGGTACAACCTATCATGGAATATTACAACTATCATGTCAAAATCATAGTCTATCATGTCAAAATCATAGTCTATCAAGTCAAAATCATAGACTATTATATCAAGGATACATTTGTCATGGCTACACATGTACATGTATTGTTTAAAACTGGAGCAAGTACGTGATCGGTCAATAGGTGTACAAAGTGCTGAGGGCACATGTAAAATAAAATGTACTTCCGTACAAGTCACAAGCGATAGATGTACATACGCACAAATCCGCGGGATAGGCCTATGACAAGGTATACATGTAAAATGCTACCTTGCTCGGTACATACGTCACGGTAGAAGGGGCATGATCACGTACTCAACTATCAGTTTTCCCATAATCCAAGTCCTAGCATGTGAGAGATACTAAGAGCAGTATAAAGCATGGTATGTACTGAGTGTGATGTAGAGCATGGTATGATTTGACTTGCTACTCCAAGGATCAGCATTTTAATATGGTATTATTCACAATTCATTTATCATAAGCAGTAAGTAAAGTTTGTAGGGGTACTTGCCTCTAACAAAGCAACGAGAAGACAATAAAGCTAAAGATGCCCGGTGTCCTGGCACTGTAAAATATATATATCTCAGTCTCCATAAAGTAAGCTAAATTTACACTAGTGGTGTGACACGGCCTAATTGAACATTAGCTAGGTGAAACTATCTTAGGGGTCCAATGTGAGGTGACACATCATCTAACCATCATCTAGGTCTCAAACACTCGGGTAGGACAACGTTCTAACTACTAGAAATACCCAAAAGTCACAAGTCGTGATTTAACCATAATTATTGGTTAAATAATCATTCTGTGTACTGTGTTCAAACAATTTTAGAAATTGGTATATAGCTCCAATAAATACAAAATAAAATACTAACAACATCCTTGTTAATTATAGAAATTTATTATAATTTTTTTGGAATTTATCATCCAGTATAAGCATTTTATAAAATCAGTTTTTATAAGTACACAGAAAATGAGTTCTGGTTTCATATGTCAAAACTGTGGCAAAACTGTAAATAAGATACTGTAAAAATTATACTAAATTAGCTAAATTAACATAGTATTTAAATACTATTTTTCCAGAATTTTAACAGCAAGAAAAGTATTTTTAGAAATCCAAGAATAGTAAGTATACATTCTGAATTTAATTAATTATTTATCTGCGTATTTTTGTCCCCGTACATAAATTGAACCAGAGTCCAAGTACATGACCCAAGGCTATGAATCAAGTCCAGTATGACTTGTACAGACCTTGAATGTGTGAAAATATATTTGGGCCCAAAAACCCATGCTAGGCTTGGACACCAAATGGTTGCAGTAAATTAAATACACAAAATATATATTTGTAGAAAATATGCAAGTATGAAAATATAATATATTTTAGTAAGGCAAAGTATACATATTAGTCATAAGTTCATTTATAAATATCTACATATAATATGTACAACTTTTACATAATTTTGTAAAGGCTAAATTAGCTATGTATATTTTACAAATACATTTATGACTTACATATATATATACAAGGATATATATATATATATATATATATATATATATATATATATATATATATATATATATATATATATATACATAATTTTGTAAAGGCTAAATTAGCTATGTATATTTACAAATACATTTATGACTTACATATATATATACAAGGATATATATATATATATATATATATATATATATATATATATATATATATATATTATATATATATATATATATATATATAAAATATATATATATATATATTATATATATATATATATATATATATATATATATATATATATATATATATTGAGGAAGGAGAGATGTGGGCTTGGATCACGAGTGTTGGAGCGCCCCGGCTCCTCGAGGCCCCCTCCCAGCTGGGCTCCGGCCGGTGGTCGTCCGCCCTCGGTCGCCCCCCTCCCAGCTGGACTCCTTCCTTCTCCCCCGGCCCCTTCTGCCTTCTCAGCCGGCCGGGATCCCTCCGGGCGCCCTTCTCGCGAGGCGACGTTTGCCCGACGTGCGGGGGACCTCCTCCCTTCCTTCCCCCTCCTCGGCGCAGCCGTCGTCCTCGGCGTCGGAGGCAACGTCGCGCTCGGGTCTTGCGGCCACCCCCGGCTCCGTCCATCCTTGGCCCACCGCCAGTCCCCATCGGCGTCCTGCGCTCTAAGCGGCCTGCTGTCGGTCCTCAGCGCCTCCCCGCTGCCCTCCCTTCCGTCGTGCCGCCCTCCCCCTGGGCTGCGGCTCCCCCCCGCCTCCGCCGCCCTGAGTCGCCCCTCCGGTTCCCCGGCTGCGCTAGGCTCGGTGCCCCCCTCCATCTCCTTCGTCCCCGTCCGATCCCCCGTCAGATCCGGATCCGGCGGCCCCCTCCGGTGGCAGGTGCTCCCCGCCCAGCCAGTCGCCTTCCTCCCGCCGCCCCCTGGCCCTCTCCCCGCCCCGGCTGAAGGCTTCTCCACAGCCCCTGGTCCGCCTCCTCCCGCTTCGGGCCCGCCGGCGCCAGCCCCTTATCCGGTTCCCCCTCCCGCCGCCCTCCCCGCAGCGCTTCCCTTCCAGGCGGACCCCCTCGCCCCTCCTCCCGCTCCTCTTCCCGCCTTTGCCTCAACTCCGTCTCCCTCTTCCTCGGACGGCGCTTACTGGCAAGATCCTGCCTCCTGCCTGTGGTATTGGGTCTCCGCCCATCCCCAGGCGGCGGCGGCCCTCCTCGCTCTGGGAGCGAGGCGCTACCCCTAGCACTCCCGACAGCGGCGCTCCCGTCGCGGCGCCCCATCCTCCCGGATGATCCCTCCTCAGGCGGCCCCTTTCCTCCGTCTCAGCTGGCCCCCTCGGGCCTCGCGCGTGGACCATCCCTCCTCCGGAGCCGCGCACGTCCGCTACGTGCCTCCTCCCCTCCCGAGCCCCGTGCTCCTGGCGGCTTCCGTCTTCCCCTCGGCGGACCCCTCTCCTCTCCGCGGCTCTCGCCGTCGTGCCGCACCCCCCGCACCCCCGGAGATCCGCCTCCGCAGCCCAGCCTCCGGCGTCGCCCGGAGCCCTCTCCCCCTTCTCTTCTCCGGCCTCGTGGCCCCTTCCCCGGCGGCCGTCCTTCCCCGGCGGTGTGCTTCTCGCCAGCGCTCGCACCCTCGGGACCCAAGCCACCTCGGGCCCCCCTGGTCCGTTCGAGTTCCGCGTCCACCCTCTCCGGGTCTCGCGCGTGCAGCTGGCACCCTCGGGGCTCGCGTAGGGGCGCCACGTGCCCCCCCTCGCAGGAACGGACGCCCGTTCGATTTTTTGCATTTCGTTTTGGTGTTTTGTCTCAGTGGGCCCGGTCCGGTCTGTGTATGCTCGGCCCGGCTCTGTTGTGTTGTGTGGCTCGTTTCCTTTCAATATAATTGTCTTTGAAAAAAAGAAAAAAAGAAAAAGAATATATATATATATATATATATATATATATATCAAGAAAATACATATATATCAAATATATATATATATATATATATATATATATATATATATATATATATATATATATATATATATATATATATATCAGGAAAATACATATATAATATACATATACATATATAAATACAAAGGAAAAAGAAAAGAAAAAGAAAAATAAAACACAAAACCCAAAGCTCAGGCTCGAACCCATGCCCTCGGAATGGCAGAGGGGGTGCACCCAAGCGGGCTCGGGCTGACCAGCGGGTCAGTTCGAGTCCGGTGTTACGATTGGTTTGGGTTAGTGTTAAGGTGTTTTTGGTTAGTGGGTAGGAAAGTATCCCAGGCCCGTTAGTTAATGGGTTTCTGAACCCAATAGCACATTTTAAACCCGTTAACCCATTAATCTAAGTAACAGTTCGGCTTCGTGTCCAGACTGTTAAGGACACAAGCAATGAGATCTGACCCAGTGTCGTGTGTCCGCGTCCAGCATGACACGCACGACACTGCTAACGCGTGTCCAACCCTACTGTTAGGTTCCTCATGTCCAGGCGAATATCATGCGCGAGTTTGGGACACGCACGACACGATTTAGGGCTGTTACCTTCGTGTCCGGCGTTGGGGTTTGAAGTCGAGGGGGCTTCCGGCAGCTAGGGGCGTTGTGGTCGCGGCGCTGGGGTGGCGCTGCACTCGCCTTGCTTCGACGAACACTTCGGTGGTGGTCGATGGTGGTGAAGGTGGCTGTGGAGGTGGTGCTAGGGGTCGCCGGAGTTAGGGTTTCGGTGAGGTAAAATGGGGTAGAGATGGGGCTATGGTGGTCGTGAGGGTTCGTGAAGGGAAGCTAGGGTTAGGGTTTTGTCCGGGCTTTTGTTTTATAGAGAAAAAAGGCGGTGGGGCTGGCGGAAAAGGCGGAGAGGGGGTGTCGGTCGGCCGGGTCGTCGGGGAGTGATGGGAAGTGGGAACGGGGTAGTTTTAGGTTTAGGCCCCTAGGTTTTTGGTAATTACAGTTAGGTCCTTCCCACTGTCTAATGTAAAAACGAATTTGCAAATCCCCTCCCGCTCTGTTTATATGCAAATTTAAATTTACACAGAACATTTAGAAAATTGCAAGCAGCATTTAAACAATCTAAATAATTGCAAAACTCAATTAAAACATTTTATAAAAGTACAAACTTATATTTTTAGTAATTAAAACTCATTTAAAATCATTTAAAAATTCTAGAAAAATTCTTAATAATTATAATAAATCATTTTAAAGCTAAATAGGTCATTAACATCTAATTAACACTAATTAAACCAAATTTGAAAAATATGGGCTGATAAGTCTTTCCTTCTTGAAAAATTTTGTCCTCGAAATTTATAAGAACAGAAGACACGCAAGTTAACTAATGCTTTAAGGAAATGACTAAAGCAACGTCTAACCTCTAATGGCTCACGCAAAAATTGACGACGCTCCCTCGGCTGGTGATTCGAACAGGTAAGGGTATCTCTCCCTCATGTCCGACTCTCCCTCCTAGGTGGACTCTCCTGGCGAGTGTCTGCTCTATGCTGCTCTGACCAAAGGGATAACCTTGTTCCTCAGCCTCTTCTGCCTACGGTCCAATATCTCCACTGGCTGCTCTACAACTCTAAGGCTCGGTCCGATTTCCAGCTCTGAATGGTCCAGTATATGGCTGGGGTCGGACACATACCTTCTCATCTGAGATACATGGAAGACGTCGTGAACTCCTCCCAGGTTGGGTGGTAATGCAACTCTGTAGGCTACCTCTCCAATCCTGCCGAGCACCTCAAACGGGCCAATGTACGTGGGGCTCAACTTGCCCCTGTGGCCAAATCGGATCATCCCTCTGGTAGGTAAAATCTTCACCAATACCATGTCTCTGATTACGAACTCCAGTGGTCTACGGCTAGCATATTCCTAGTGCTTCTGCCTGTCCTGAGCTACTCTGAGTCTGTCTTTGATCATTCAGACCTTCTCAGCTGCCTCTGTAATCATCTCTGGCCCAATCATAACTCTGTCTTCTACATCATCCCAGAAGAGCGGTGTGCGCCATCGTCGTCCATACAGGGCCTCGAATGGTGACATACCGATGCTGGCTTGGTAGCTGTTGTTGTAAGAAAACTCTACCAACTACAGATGGCTCTCCTAATATACTCCAAAGTCCAGTACGCAGGTCCTCAGCATATCCTCCAATGTCTGTATCGTCCTCTCTGACTGTCCATCTGTCTGTGGGTGGTACGCCGTACTAAATTTGAGCCGGCTGCCTAGCTCCTCCTGCAAGCTCCTCCAGTAGTGCGACGTGAACCTGCTGTCTCTGTCTGATACGATGCTCACTGGAACACCGTGCAAGCAAACTATCTGCTGTATGTACAACTCTGCCAACTTCTCGGTGGATAGCCCCACCTTGAAGGGTATGAAGTGAGCACACTTCGTCAGCCGGTCAACGATGACCCAAATGGCATCCTTCCCTCCTTGGAAACGAGGAAGCCCTGAGACGAAGTCCATCGTAATATGCTCCTATTTCCACTCGGGAATGGGCAAAGGCTGTAATAGTCTGACTGGTCTTTGATGCTCCGCCTTCACCTGCTGACAAACGAGGCACCTCGAGATAAAATATGATACATTTCTCTTCATCCCGTGCCACTAGAGATGTTCCCGCAAGTCACGGTACATCTTGTTGGCACCGGGGTGAATGGAATACCTCGACTGATGCGTCTCCTACAGGATCGCCTCTATCAGCTCGCCCTTCGGCACGCATAGTCGGCTGCCGTGCCTCAAGGATCCGTCCTCTCCAACTGTGAAGTCGTCGAGCAGTCCAGCTAATACCTGGTCTCTGAATCGCCGAAGGCGCTCATCTGTCATCTGAGTCATCTGTCATCTGAGTCCCCTTGATCTGACCCATCAAATCTGACTGTATGTCTAGCGCCATCATCTGAATATCGGCTCCTGGCAGAATCATCTCTATACCAAGCTTCTCCAGATCCTCTCGCAGATGTCTGTCCAATCTCATATACTATGCCATCGGGTGCCTACTCAGCGCATCTGCCACTACGTTTGCCTTTTCGGGATGGTACTGCAGATCAATGTCGAAGTCCTTCATCAACTCCAACCATCTGCGCTGCCTCATATTTAGCTCCTTCTGTATGAAAATGTACTTCAAGCTTTTGTGGTCAGTGAAGATCTCCATGCGCTCTCCATACAGATAATGTTTCCACAATTTCAGAGCAAATATCACTGCAGCTAACTCCAGGTCGTGAGTAGGATAGTTCCTCTCATGAGTCCGCAACTGCCTAGATGCATAGGCAATCACTTTTCCATGTTGCTGTAGAACACATCCTAGCCCCTTTCCTGAAGCATCACTGTAGATACTGAAGCCTCCTGGTCCTGAAGGTAATGCAAGAATTAGCGCAGTCGTCAGTCTCTTCTTCAGCTTATCAAACGCTGTCTGGGAAGCCTCTGTCCAGATATACTCAGCGTCCTTCCGCGTCAGCTTCGTCATGGGCTCGGCTATCCTGGCAAAGTCCTGGACGAACTTCATGTAATAGCCCACTAATCCCAGAAAACTCCTGATCTCCGCTACTGACGTCGGAGCCTTCCACGTCTCAATGGCAGCGATCTTCCTGGGGTCCACTAAGATCCCATCTCCCGTGACTACATGACCGAGAAACTCTACTCGATCGAAGGAGAATTTGTACTTCGACAGCTTTACGTACAGTCCCTCCTTCCTCAGAATTTTGAGAACTATATGCAAATGTTCCTCGTGCTCTTCCGGCGTCTTCGAGTATATCAAGATATCGTCGATGAACACTACGACAAATTTATCAAGATACTGGTGGAATGTCTTATTCATCAAGTTCATATAGACAGCTGGCGCATTCGTAAGACCGAATGGCATCACCAAAAACTCGAACTGTCCATACTTAGTATTGAAAGCAGTCTTCTGGATGTCTTCGGACCTCACTTTCACCTGGTGTAGCCCGATCTCAAGTCTATCCTGGAAAACACTCTCGCTCCACTCAACTGGTCGAACAAATCATCTATCCGGGGCAACGGATATTTATTTTTGATGGTAATGGAATTCAGAGCTCGGTAGTCAATGCATAACCGGACTGCACCATCCTTCTTCGGCACAAAGAGCACCGGTGCTCCCCATGGAGAAGCACCAAATCGAATGAAACCCTTTGTCAATAGGTCATCGATTTGCTCCTTCAACTCTATGGCCTCATTGGGGTTCACTTTATAGCAAGCCCGGAATACTGGTGGTGAACCCGGTACTAAGTCAATAGTGAACTCCACGTCTCTATCGGGCGGAAGTCCAGGAAGATCCTCGGAGAATACGTCCATAAACTCCGCGATGATGGGGTACGGTGGTGCTAAGTCCCCAACTGCGGTACAAAGACTCATTCTCAAGCTAGTCTCTGGCCCTGGCCTCTCAAAACTGAAAGGTGCTGTCCCAGGAGGACTAAACAGAATGCTACCCTCATGACAATCTATAACTGCGTGAGCATAGCTAAGCCAATCCATTCCCATGATGATGTCATATCCTGGAAGTGGTATGACAAAGAATCGCCCTCGAAACTCTCTCCCAGCTACCATGATGGAACATCTATAGACAGATCTAATGGTCACGGGCCCGCCCCCTGTCATTACTCTACTAACCTCCTCAGTGGGTGAAGCTACTAAATGGTGTTTTTGTAGGAACTCTAATGACATGAAGCTATGTGATGCACCAGAATCAAATAGGCATATGGCAGGAAAAGTATGTAAATGAATCCGACCTATGATAACGTCAGCCAAGTAATCTGACTCTGGCTCCGGGCCCTGCTCCGGCTCTGCTGTCTCAATGGCTAGGCTGTAGGCCTTCCCTGAAGGCCCTCTCTGCTGCTGCTGCTGGTGCTGCCCGAACTTCTGCTGCTGAGTCGGGAGCGGTGGTACTCTGATCGGTGGTCCTGTAACTTGTGTCTTCGCCTTCAGGCAATCTCGGAGCTGATGGGTGGAAGACCCACAGGCGAGACACTGGTTCAGCCTCTTCCTGCAGACGGAAGCATCATAGCCTGGTCTCGTATAGAATGAACATGAGGTGCTCCTTTGCTGATGGTGCTGGCCGGGGGCTCTGGTAGGTGGTGCCTGATGGTGCTGCGATGAGGGATGAGGGGCCTGGTGGAGCTGGGTAGTCGCCTTCGGCTGGAAAGCCTGGCACTTGGACGGCCCGTCATGATGTGTGGAAGCTGGCCTCTTGTAAAATAAAAGGCGCTCCTCGATGCCTCGGGCTCTCTCCAGGATCTGATAGTAGTCCGTGATCTTGTTGGCTACCAGCAGTATGTCGATGTCCGGGACGAGACCATGGCAGAACCTCTGAGCCCTCTCCTCGGGGTCTGCTACTAGGCTCGGGAAAAAATGGCTCAGTCTGCTAAACTCGCCGGCGTACTCATCTACCGAACGGGTTCCCTGCTGGAGGTTCTGGAACTGCAATCCCATGGCAACTCTAGCGGTGGTGGAGAAGAACTTCCTCTTGAACTGGGTCTTGAACTGCTCCCAGTCTCCTCTCCCGCTAATAAATGTCGGCTCGTTCCTGAACCAGATCCCTGCTAGGTCTACCAGCAGAAATCCTGCCGCCTCGACTCGGAGGTCATCAGGCAACCTAGCTCCAATGAGCTTCCTCTCCACGGACTCCAGCCAGTCATCAGCTACGACTATGCCTTCTGCCCCTAGAACTTCCTAGGATTCAAGTTCATAAAATCCTTGACACTCCCGGGTCTCGGTCGCGGCTCTATAGGCTGTGGAGCTACGGCACGCTGTGTCGTCAGGAACCCCTGGAGCAAAGCTAGCAACTGGGTCCCATCGAGAGTGACAGCGGTCTGGGCAGGTAATATATGTGGTGGGGGTGGTGGCATTTGGGCCTGCTGATGTGGTGTAGGAGGGGGTGGAGGTGTGTGGAGGTGGTGGACTAGCTGATCGAGCTAGGTAGTGGGTGGAGGTGTACCGTCACCTGAGGCGGCGGACTCGGGGGAGTGGGTATGATCCATCTATTTAAAAGACAAAGGATTTACAAGGACATAAAGCAAGCAATCACAAACAAACAAAATTTAATTACTTTTATCGGTCCTATGCTGTAATGAGTTTTCCTATGTCACAATCCTAGAATTCCTCTAGGTGTTCTAAATGTTGTTCCTAATGTTATCTAGTTATCCTTAATTTTCTACAGGCGTGCCTGGTACAGTTACGTAACCAAACAACTTAAGTCGGACCTGCGTGGGCCACCACTAAAAACATGTCACGACCCGTTTCCCAAATTATTGGGCCGGGCCAAGCCATGTCTAGCCTACGCTTGGTTAGAGCGTAGTAAGCTGTTCTATCAGTCAAGAGTAAAGGTAAGTGTGCTAATAATTGTAATATTATGATATTTTAAGATGATCACAGTATTTTATAGATGAAAAACCACTAAGTTTGTGATACATAATACACTCCAAAATAAGTAACTGGAGACAAGGTCCAGTTTAGTACAAAAGAAGGTTGTCATAACAACCCTAATACTAAGTCTAGCCAAAAGAAACCAGAAAGAATTTCCTGTAGGAAACTCCTCCTCTGGTGCTCCATAATAGGGATCGCAGAGCATCTCTTCCTCAGAGAGTGTACCTACAACATTATCCTGTCAGGACGGGAGCAAGTACTGATACTACAAACATGCGCTATACTGAGTATGAAAGAAATGAAAAGTAATAACTGAGGTCATGATATGGTACAGCCTATCATGGAATATCACAACTATCATGTCAAAATCATAGTCTGTCATGTCAAAATCATAGTCTATCATGTCAAGGATACATTTGTCATGGCTACACATGTACATGTATTGTTTAAAACTGGAGCAGGTACGTGATCGGTCAATAGGTGTACAAAGTGCTGAGGGCACATGTAAAATAAAATGTACTTCCATATAAGTCACAAGCGATAGATGTACATACGCACAAATCTGCGGGATAGGCCTACAACAAGGTATACATGTAAAATGCTACCTTGCTCGGTACATACGTCACGGTAGAAGGGGCATGATCACGTACTCAACTATCAGTTTTCCCATAACCCAATTTCTAGCATGTGAGAGATACTGAGAGCAGTATAAAGCATGGTATGTACTGAGTGTGATGTAGAGCATGGTATGATTTGACTTGCTACTCCAAGGATTAGCATTTTAATATGGTATTATTCACAATTCATTTATCATAAGCAGTAAGTAAAGTTTGTAGGGGTACTTGCCTCTAACAAAGAAATGAGAAGACAATAAAGCTAAAGATGCCCGGTGTCCTGGCACTGTAAAATATATATATATCTCAGTCTCCATAAAGTAAGCTAAATTTACACTAGTGGTGTGACACGGCCTAATTGAACATTAGCTAGGTGAAACTAGCTTAGGGGTCCAATGTGAGGTGACACATCATCTAGGTCTCAAACACTAGGGTAGGACAACGTTCTAACTACTAGAAATACCAAAAAGTCACAAGTCGTGATTTAACCATAATTATTGGTTAAATAATCATTCTGTGCACTGTGTTCTAACAATTTTAGAAATTGGTATATAGCTCCAATAAATACAAAATAAATACTAACATCATCCTTGTTAATTATAGAAATTTATTATAATTTTTCTGGAGTTTATCATCCAGTATAAGCATTTCATAAAAATCAGTTTTCATAAGTACACAGAAAATGAGTTCTGGTTTCATATGTCAAAATAGTGGCAAAACTGTAAATAAGATACTGTAAAAATTATACTAAATTAGCTAAATTAACATAGTATTTAAATACTACTTTTCCATAATTTTAACAGCAAGAAAAGTATTTTTAGAAATCCAAAACAATAAGTATACATTCTGAATTTAATTAATTATTTATCTGCATATTTTTGTCCCTGTACATAAATTGAACCAGAGTCCAAGTACATGACCCAAGGCCATGAATCAAGTCCAATATGACTTGTACATACCTTGAATGTGTGAAAACACATTTGGGCCCAAAAACCCATGCTAGGCTTGGACACCAAATGGTTGCAGTAAATTAAATACACAAATATATATTTGTAGAAAATATGCAAGTGTGGAAATATAATAATATTTTAGTAAGGTAAAGTATACATATTAGTCATAAGTTCATTTATAAATATCTACATACAATATGTACAACTTTTACATAATTTTGTAAAGGCTAAATTAGCTATGTGTATTTTACAAATACATTTATGACTTACATATATATATATATACAAGGATATAAATATATATATATCAAGAAAATACATATATAATATTTATATACATACATAAAATACAAAGGAAAAAGAAAAGAAAAATAAAATAAAACACAAAACCCAAAGCTCAGTCGCGAACCCACGCCCTCGGGATGGCAGAGGGGGGTGCACCCAAGCGGGCTCGGGCTGACCAGCGGGTCAGTTCGAGTCCGGTGTTAGAATTGGGTTTGGGTTAGTGTTAAGGTGTTTTAGGTTAGTGGGTAGGAAAGTATCCCAGGTCCGTTAGTTAATGGGTTTTTGAACCCAATAGCACGTTTTAAACCCGTTAACCCATTAATCTAAGTCACAATTCGGCTTCGTGTCCAGACAGTTAAGGACACGAGCAATGAGATCTGACCCAGTGTCGTGTGTCCGCACCCAGCACGACACGCACGACACTGCTAACGCGTGTCCAACCCTACTGTTAGGTCCCTCGTGTCCAGGCGAACATTATGCGTGAGTTTGGGACATGCATGACACGATTTAGGACTGTTACCTTTGTGTCCGGCTTTGGGGTTTGAAGTCGAGGGGGATTCCGGCGGCTAGGGGCGTTATGGTCGCGGCGCTGGAGTGGCGCTGCACTCGCGTTGCTTCGACGAACACTTCGGTGGTGGTCGATGGCGGTAAAGGTGGCTGTGGAGGTGGTGCTAGGGGTCGCCGGAGTTAGCGTTTCGGCGAGGTAAAATGGGGTAGAGATGGGGCTGTGGTGGTCATGGGGGTTCGTGAAGGGAAGCTAGGGTTAGGGTTTTGTCCGGGCTTTTGTTTTATAGAGAAAGAAGGCGGTAGGGCTGGCGGAAAAGGCGGAGAGGGGGTGTCGGTCGGCCGGGTCGTCGGGGAGTGATAGAAAGTGGGAACGGGGTAGTTTTAGGTTTAGGCCCCTAGGTTTTAGGTAATTACAGTTAGGTCCTTCCCACTGTCTAATGTAAAAATAAATTTGCAAATCCCCTCCCGCTCTGTTTATATGCAAATTTAAATTTGCATAGAACATTTGGAAAATTGCAAGCAGCATTTAAACAATCTAAATAATTGCAAAACTCAATTAAAATATTTTATAAAATTGCAAACTTTCATTTTTAGTAATTAAAACTCATTTAAAATCATTTAAAAATTTTAAAAAAATTCCTAATAATTATAATAAATCATTTTGAAGTAAAATAGGTCATTAACATCTAATTAACACTAATTAAATCAAATTTGAAAATAGGGGCTGACACATTCGTACTAGCGACTATCCTTCCTCAATATTTCTCATACTGTCCAAGTCATGTCCAGGACCCGCCCAGTTTTGTAACTGCTTGAGTCTCTAAAACCCTAGTCATAGCAGTTACGAACAACTACCGTCACACGACTTTAGAGATGGCCAATCCATAAGTCGTGCCTCTAGCAAAATGTCTCAAACCGTGTAGTGTGAGTGTCATGGCCAAAGGAGATATAAGGATATCCCCCAACAAGAAGGTAGTCCGCTAAAACTAAGTTAACATGCATATAGTAAAGTAAAACGACTAATAGAGTCGCTTTCACCCAAGTATGGCTTGGACGCGCAGTTTATAACAAAGGAAACTAACAATATGAAACAAAATAAATAATACAGAAAATAAATAATTTGACAGTAAATTAGCAAGGTATACTTGCCTGTTGTGAAGCCTGGTGAGCTGCCTGGTGTGGTACAATAAAGTTGCACAAGATCGACTTCGGTGTTACAAACTACGCAAAAGGGCTCATGATGATGGCATAGGCTGTTCCATCGGATCCAGGACGGTCAAATTGGTTAGGGACGACATAAAGAGGTACAGATTTGGTGAGGGAATAGGAATAATGGGATTGGTATGGTCAAGAATCGATAGTCGAAGAGTTTGTGAAAGTAATATATACTATTTAGAAAGAAAAAAAATAGTTATAATGCTTGAAGCTATATTTTATAGTGAAAAATAATTTTAGATAAATGCATACTTGAAAAATAAAAATCGTTTTTAGGCTAAACCCTCAATTTGTCAAAATGAAATTATAGGTAGAAAACTATATAAATAAATATCATAATATATTTTAAGTTAAAACAAAATTTGAAATCGATTTAGACAAAATTCATGATATAACTTTTTAGAAAATACTTATAACATCTATAACAATTATATTAGTAATCCACTACGAGTAGGTACAAAAATAATAACCATAAAAGAAAACACGATAATAATAATAAGGCTTCTAGCAATTTATACCTAGTATATTAAGATACCAATAACTTAATATCCAAAAATATAAATATAAATATATTTTTATATATGTACTGTTTACAACATTACTTACAATAATAAAGATAACAAGGATTAAAATAATAATAATAATAATAATAATAATAATAATAATAACAAAAAGCTAAGACAACAACACTCCCACAACAATAAAAAAGATAAAAAATAAAAATAAACATATAAAAAATGTACTGACAGAGAAAGAGGGGGAGAGGTGAGGAGGAAAGGAGATCGGGAGAAGAAAGGGAGGCGGGGTTGTCGTGGCGAGAGAGGAAGAGGGAAGTCCGGCCATGTTCGGGCGGAGACACGGCGGTGCTGCGAGCTAGCGCGGCGGAGAGCGGTGGGGAGAGGCGGCGGAGAACGGTGGGTTGCGTGCGGTGTGCGACGCACGGAGGGCGGAGGCGGAGAAAGAGGGTTTTGAGGGAGAAGAGGCGGCGGGATCGGGGTCTCGAGGCGGTGCGGCGGACGAGTTCACCGACGCATGGCGGCTCCGACGAGGAGGAAGACCGCGACCGCGGCCGTGATGCTGACGAGGTGGGACGCGGAAGAGCTTGGTCGGTCGGGCGGCGCTGAACCTAGGTCGGCGGAGGCTCGGGGACAGATACGGGCGGCGATGGACGCGCCAGACGAGATCGACTTCGAGGTCTCCCACGAGATCGACGGTGCAGCATTTGGTCGACATGGGGTCTCGCCGTGGTGTCCCCAGCGGCGGAGGTTTCGACGGCGACGATGGAGGTAAAGGTTCGGGTTTCTCTTTCCCTTTTTCTTTGTTGGGGTTTTCGGGATGGTGGCGGTGGTGGTGTTGTGGGATGCCGGTGATGGCGGTGGTGTCGGAAATGGTAATGGTGGAGACAGGGCCTGATGGTGGTTGGCATCCACGGCGGAGGCGTAGGCGGTGGAGGAGATCTGTCCACAAGGTGGCCGGGTGGCATGGTGGTTGCGGCTGAGCAGGGGTGGCGGTTCTGTTGGCGATGGCTGGGTTGGGGAGATGGTGTCGGCGGTTGCAGAAGGAGTCCGGGTGGAGATGGATGGTTTGGTCGACTAATCACAGGGAAGAGGTCACAAGGAAGGAGGATACGACGGAGATGGCTTGAGCCGAGCGCGACGGCCGATCGCGGGATCTGTGACTGGCCATGGAAAGCTGCTGATAGATAGACTTAGGCTTAAGGCTAGGGTTAGGCTTTGGTGGTGTCGGGATGTAATTAGGATGGTGTTGGTTGTATCCGACACGGAAAAGATGACCTAGAGATGTGTCCGGGGGTGTCGGACACGATGATTGGTACATGTAAATGTAATAAAAATTTATAGTGGATGGGAAGGCACGGACACAGACACGATACACCGTTGGTTGTGGAAATTTGGGGTTATGGAGTTCATGGAAAAAGAGGGCAAGTACCTCTCCTTTTATAGGAGGTGGAAATCCCATTAGGATAAGGATTTGGGAGGATTTAAATCCCCATTAGATAATTACATAATTATTCAAATCGATTTAAAATAAATTTGTCGAATCCAAATCAATCTAGATAAAATTTATTTTTAATTTAAAACTATTTTAAAATAAGGCCAATATAATCTTTTCCAATTTAAATCATCATAATTAATTAAATATTAAATTAAACAATTTCTAAAATAACTTTTTGTAAACAATAAAAATATATTAATTAATAATTTTGAAATTCGCAATAAACTTTAAATATTTGGAATACATTTTTATAAATAAACAAACAATTAGTTTTCGAAAAATATGAAAGTGGACAATGAAATAAATTTCATGTCACTCGCACACAAATAGTCTATTTTGACAATAAGCAATAGTTTTTTCTAAATTATCACTTATATTTGTATCATAAAATAAAATTGCCTTCTTTATAAATAAATAAAATAAAGGATTGGCAATCTCGACGCGACACAATAAATAAAAATAAAATACATATTTTCTATACGAAGAATTCTTTTAATAAAATATTTGTATATAAAAATATATACCATCTCGCAATTTCGCACGCTACGTACAAATATGAAAAATGTGAGCTTGTACGCGACGTACAATTACGAAAAACAAAAATGAAAAAAAATCGATACCAAATTTATTCAAAAAAATCGTAGTAAAATTTTAGGGGGTTTACATCCTACCCAACTTACAAGAATTTTGTCCTCGAAATTAAAAAAGGGGGTTTGAGAAGGCACAATGGTATATTGATAAGGAAATATGATCAAGTCTTTGGGCGAGGCAAGGTAACGACATTCAACGCAAAAGGCATTAGAAAGTTGTGATTTCAATAGCGGCAAAAATAATCATGGATATGGCTAATTTATGCAAAAAATGATTAAGGGTAAGTTTAACCAAGATAACATGCAGTAAGGAATAGTGTTGTATCAAGAGAAAAATAGATTAGAGATCTTGAATATATGGTATCTTGAGAGTAGGTTGAGGGCACGAAACAATTAGAATCACTCCTAAATTTAAGTGATTAGAAGGTCACGATAGAAGGTCGAGGAAGGGACGAGTAGTTAAGACAAAGATATAGTCACATTGAGTGTTAATGGTCAATAAGGGGTGGTAAATTGACTTGAGATCAAGGACAGGTGGTTTCCTAGGGAGAAAATACTCGTCTAGGTTTTAGAGGTGTTAAGGAAATAATTCTAGTCATTTATGAATTTTAAATGATTAGAGATCATGATCAAGATTCGAAGGGTAGGGCGAATAACTCGAGGCGAGGTTGTAAACACTTGGCTTGGTTGATGGCTAACCATAACTATCATGGTCATAGGGGAACACTTGGTGTCTATCTATCAAGTATGAGTGTTCTATCCTTCCAAATTAAGTGAAAGACAAAAACGAATAAGAGTTCGAAGGAGATGTTTATTGAATACAAACACGTGGTTCAAAGGCGATGAATAATTTCAAAGAGAATTGTCAAGGCAGACGCGGATGAGGTTCTAGAGAGCAAGTTCAACTATGGCTCCACCCACGTAGGACGATAGATAAAAAGTGAACCAGAGTGCAATAGGTTGATCAGACCATCATGCACCGATTCTGATTAGACAATATGTTAGTGGGTGCGCATCCAATAAAACATGTCATGATCAAGCTCGATAAGGGAATAAGCTTGCAAAACTTAGGCTAAACTAGCAGTATAGGATAGTCAAAAATGGTAAAAACATAGGCACGAATAATATTGAAAGAAGTGGAATTAGTTCAAACTTCTTAAGAATCTAGTCATGTCTTATGTTGGTCCCTATACAGTCGTACTACTGTCTACTTGCCTAAGACTTGGATAAGGTCACAAGGAAGGTTAGGTCGTAAGGCATTCTACCCAACTTACAAGAGTTAAACTAAGGGTGATCGAACAATGGGTTATGTCCATCTAGTATGGATTACCTTATTAATCTCTATCAAGTACGAAAGAAGGGAACGAATTACGATAGAAGGGATCAAGTAAGATGCAACTCGAGGAGTCAAGCGATAGATCGAAGAGAGGGGTCAAGTATGTGGATGAGATCCTAGACTCTAATCCTATACGCAGGCTTGCTTGGTACGGTAAAGTAACCAAACGATTTATCTTGACTTGCATGGACCACCACAAAAACATGTAACGTCCCAGTCCCAAAATACGTAGGACTAAGTACGTAGACATGCCAGCTGTATACATACAAAGTATAGGGGCATTGTATGAATACATAAGCTGTAAAATATAGTAAACTACAACTAACTAATCTCATTCATAAAATAAAATCTAGCTTTTATAGAAATAAGTAAGAATTTGTCTGTTTACATGTAGTTGGACGGAGACAAATCCACTACCAACTAATAAAAAAAAGAGATACATGACATACGAATGAACTGGCAAAAGTAGCAAGAAAGGTCCAAGGCACGTCATCTTCGAATAAGTGGAGAAGACCACGATCTCGACTAGGATACCTGCGGAAGACATGAACACACACCTGGGGAATAACCAGGTCCTCAGAGGGACGTAGCAAGATACAGGAAGAACATGCTAATATGAACTGTCAGAATAATAAAATAATATATAAAGGACTATCCTAGACACAAATATGCAAAGGAGATTCTAACCGCCTAATGTGTAATTTAGAGGACAACTTTCATGTGCATGGATGAGATTTTAGGCTATAAGTACACAACTGGCATCTAGTCATACGTATCCGTCCGTAACGTCCAAAACGTCAGAAGATATCTGCAAATATATCGCCATAGTTCCTTTCAAAAACTATGGGTTACCTGTTTGGCTTCCTATACGCACTAGCGACTGTCCTCCCCTAATATTTCGCACACTGTCCAAGTCATGTTCATGACCCGCCCAGTTTTGTAACTGCTTAAGTCTCTAAAACCCTAGTCATAGCAGTTACGAACAACTACCGTCACATGACTTTAGAGATGGCCAATCCATAAGTCGTGCCCCTAGCAAAATGTCTCAAACTGTGTAGTGTGAGTGTCATGGCCAAAGGAGATATAAGGATATCTCCCAACAAGAAGGTAGTCCGCTAAAACTAAGTTAACATGCATATAGTAAAGTAAAACGACTAATAGAGTCGCTTGCACCCAAGTATGGCTTGGACGCGCAGTTTATAACAAAGGAAACTAATAATATAAAATAAAATAAATAATACAGAAAATAAATAATTTGACAGTAAATTAGCAAGGTATACTTGCCTGTTGTGACGCCTGGTGAGCTGCCTAGTATGGTTCAATAAAGTTGCACAAGATCGACTTCGGTGTTACAACTACGCAAAAGGGCTCATGATGATGGCATAGGCTGTTCCATCGGATCCAGGACGGTCAAATTGGTTAGGGACGACATAAAGAGGTACAGATTTGACGAGGGAATAGGAATAATAGGATTGGTATGGTCAAGAATCGATAGTCGAAGAGTTTGTGAAAGTAATATATACAATTTTAAAAAAATAGTTATAATTAGGGCTGCAAATGAGCCAAGCCGTTCGCGAGCTGCTCGAAGCTCGGCTCGATAAAAGCTCGTTTGAGCTCGATTCGTTTACTAAACAAGCTGAGCTCAAGCTTCATTTTCGAGCTCGTTTAATAAACAAGCCAAGTTCAAGCTTAGAAGTACTCGGCTCGTTTGAACTTGCGAGCTGGCTCGTTTATGAGCTTGCGAGCTGGCTCGTTTAGAAGCTCGTTAAAGAGCTCGTTTAGGAGCTCGTTTGTTTTTTGTTGAATTATATATATATATATATATATATATATATATATATATATTTTGAATTATATATATATAGAATTAACAAAGAATAAACGAGCTTTTATATATAGAATTAATAATATATATATATATATATATATATATATATATATATAAAATATATATATATATATATATATATATATATATATATATATATATATATATATATATATATATATATATATATATATATATATATATATATATAGAATTAACAAAGAATAAATGAGCTTTTATATATATATATATATATAATATATATATATATGTGTGTGTGTGTGTGTGTGTGTGTGTGTGTGTGTGTGTGTGTGTGTGTGTGTGTGTGTGTGTGTGTGTGTGCGTGTGTGCGCGTGCGCGCGCGTATTATATATTTATATGTCCTTAATAATTGGTATTAAGAAACTTCTTTAATTAAATTTTTATAAATAAATTGTCAATATTACAGGTACTTGAATTCAAACATAACTAAATTAAAATCGAGCTCGTTAAGCTTGAAATCAAGCTTAATGAACTTGAAATAAAGTTGAGCGAGCTTGAAATCAAGCTTAACGAGCTTGATTTTGAGCTTATCGAGCTTGTTTATCAAGCTTGAATCAAGCTTACTTATCAAGCCAAGCTCGAGCTCAAACCAAGCCAAGCTCAAGCTTAATATAAACAAGCTCAAGCCAAGCTCAAGCTCAAAAATAAAAAATTTATCAAACTCGAGCTCGATTAATTCTAGTCAAGCCAAGCTCAAGCTTACAAAAGCTTGGCTCGGCTTGGCTCGTTTGCAGCCCTAGTTATAATGCTTGAAGCTATATTTTATAGTGAAAAATAATTTTAGATAAATGCATACTTGAAAATAAAAATCGTTTTTAGGCTAAACCCTCAATTTGTCAAAATGAAATTATATGTAGAAAACTATATATATAAATATCATAATATATTTTATGTTAAAACAAAATTTGAAATCGATTTAGACAAAATTCATGATATAACTTTTTAGAAAATATTTATAACATCTATAACAATTATATTAGTAATCCACTACTAGTATGTACAAAAATAATAACCATAAAAGAAAAAAGGATAATAATAAGACTTCTAGCAATTTATACCTAGTATATTAAGATACCAATAACTTAATATCCAAAAATATAAATATAAATATATTTTTATATATGTACTGTTTACAACAGAACTTACAATAATAAAGATAACAATGATTAAAATAATAATAATAATAATAATAATAATAATAATAATAATAATAACAAAAAGCTAAGACAACAACACTCCCACAACAATAAAAAAAGATAAAAAATAAAAATAAACATATAAAAAATGTACCGACAGAGAAAGAGGGGGAGAGGTGAGGAGGAAAGGAGATCGGGAGAAGAAAGGGAGGCGGGGTTGTCATGGCGAGAGAGGAAGAGGGGAGCCCGGCCATGTTTCGGGCGAAGACACGGCGGTGCTGCGAGCTAGCGCGGCGAAGAGCGGTGGGGAGAGGCAGCGGAGAACGGTGGGTTGTGTGCGGTATGCGGCACACGGAGGGCGGAGGCGGAGAAAGGGGGTTTTGAGGGAGAAGAGGTGGCTGGATCGGGGTCCCGAGGTGGTGCGGCGGACGAGTTCACCGATGTACGGCGGCTTCGGCGAGGAGGAAGACCACGACCGCGGTCGTGATGCTGACGGCGTAGGACGCGGAGGAGCTTGGCCGGTCAGGCGACTCTGAACCTAGGTCGGCGGAGGCTCGGGGATAGGTACGGGCGCCGGTGGACGCGCCGGATGACCTGGGCACACAGCGCTCGCGGTAGCCGGCGTGGACGTGCGAAGGAGGCCACCCAACCGGAGCAGCAGCTAAGCGCCACGAGATCTACGGAGCAGCATTTGGTCGACATGGGGTCTCGCCGTAGGGTCCCCAGCGGCGGAGGTTTCGACGGCGACGATGGAGGTAAGGGTTCGGGTTTCTCTTTCCCTTTTTTGTTGGGGGTTTTCGGGATGGAGGCGGTGGTGGTGTTGTGGGATGCCGGTGACGACGGTGGTGTCGGGAACGGTAATGGTGGAGACAGGGCCTGATAGTAGTTGGCATCCACGGTGGAGGCGTAGGCGGTGGAGGAGATCTGTCCACAAGGTGGCCGGGTGGCATGGTGGTTGCGGCTGAGCAGGGGTGGCAGTTCTGTTGGCAATGGCTGGGTTGGGAAGATGGTGTCGGCGGTTGCGGAAGGAGTCCGGGTGGATATGGATGCATTGGTCGACTAATCACAGGGAAGAGGTCACAGGGAAGGAGGATACGACGGAGATGGCTTGAGCCGAGCGCGACGGCCGATCGCGGGATCTGTGACTGGCCATGGAAAGCTGCTGATAGATACACTTAGGCTTAAGGCTAGGGTTAGGCTTTGGTGGTGTCGGGATGTAATTAGGATGGTGTTGGTTGTATCCGACACGGGAAAGAGGACGTAGATATGTGTCCGGGAGTGTCGGACACGATGATTGGTACATGTAAATGTAATAAAAATTATAGTGGATGGGAAGGCACGGACACGATGCACCGTTGGTTGTGGAAATTTGGGGTTGTGGAGTTCATGGAAAAAGAGGACAAGTACCTCTTCTTTTATAGGAGGTGGAAATCCCATTAGGATAAGGATTTTGGAGGATTTAAATCCCCATTAGATAATTACATAATTATTCAAATCGATTTAAAATAAATTTGTCGAATCCAAATCAATGTAGATAAATCTTATTTTTAATTTAAAGATATTTTAAAATAAGGCCAATATAATCTTTTCCAATTTAAATCATCATAATTAATTAAATATTAAATTAAACAATTTCTAAAATAACTTTTTATAAATAATAAAAATATATTAATAAATAATTTTGAAATTCACAATAAACTTTAAATATTTGGAATACATTTTATAAATAAACAAACAATTAGTTTTCAAAAAATATCAAAGTAGACAATGAAATAAATTTCATGTCACCCGCACACAAATAGTCTATTTTGACAATAAGCAATAGTTTTTTCTAAATTATCACTTATATTTGTATCATAAACTAAAATTGCCTTCTTTATAAATAAATAAAATAAAGGTTTGGCAATATCGACGTGACACAATAAATAAAAATAAAATACATATTTTCTATACGAAGAATTCTTTTAATAAAATATTTGTATATAAAAATATATACCATCTCACAATTTCGTACGCTATGTACAAATACGAAAAATATGAGCTTGTACGCGACGTACAATTACGAAAAACAAAAACGAAAAAAATGATACCAAATATATTTTAAAAAAAATCGTAGTAAAATTTTAGGGGGTTTACAGCACATTACCATGGATTTTGTAACTGGGTTACCTAAATTTCCTGCTGGAAGAGATGCTATCTGGGTTATAGTTGACAGACTCACCAAGGTAGCTCATTTTATCCCTTTCAGAATTGGTCAGTCGACGGATCAGCTTGCAGAGATGTGCCTCAGGTAGATTGTCAGATTGTATGGAGTGCCAGTTAGTATCATATCAGACAGAGATTCAAGATTCACATCACACTTTTGGCGGAGTTTTCAAGAGAGCTTGGGGACTCGTCTCAAGTTTAGTTCAGCTTATCATCCGTACACAGATGGTCAGTCAGAACGTACGATCCAGACTTTTGAAGTTATGTTACGGTCATGTACACTCGACTTCGATGGTTCGTGGGAAGATCACCTGCATCTCGTAGAATTCTCCTATAATAACAGTTTCCAGGCCAGTATCCAGATGGCACCCTTCGAAGCACTGTATGGCAGAAAGTGCAGATCACCTTTAGCTTGGGATGATGTCGACGAGAGACAGATACTTGGTCCAGATATGCTTATGCAGACAATCGAGGTGGTTAGACAAGTCAGAGATCATCTTCGAGTTGCCCAAGATCGCCAGCGCCATTAGGCCGATTCTCATAGGCGTCCCCTTGAGTTTTCAGTCGGCGACTGCGTGTTCCTTAGGATCTCGCCTACCCATGGCGTCATTCGATTCTGCGTACGGAAAAAGCTTAGTACTTGGTACATATGGTCGTCGATATCCTTGAGCGAGTAGGTGATGTGTCCTATCGTCAAGCTCTTTGGCCGTCGTTATGTGAGGTACATGACGTATTCCATGTATCCCAATTGTGACGATATATTCTGGATCCGAGTCATATCATTGATCATTCAAAATTGGTTGTTGGTACCTACCTTTCGCATGAAGAAAGACTTGTATCTATATTGGACCGAAGGGAGAAGGTACTCAAGAACAAGACTATTAGTTAGTCCGTGTTGCTTGGGGTCACCACTCTTTGGGTGAGTCAACGTGGGAGCGTGAGAATGATATCGCTCGCGATATCCACACCTATTTGACTCATAAGGTACAATGTCTTCCTTATGCCTTATGCTTTAATTCCTTGCTTGCATGAATGATTGCTTGATTGACTGTAGTCGTAGCTTGCTTATGATTAATATAGCTTGCCCCGACATCTCTAGCCTCTTGATTAAATTTGAGGACAAAATTCTTTTAAGGTGGGTAGAGTTGTCAGTCCCGTTTCCCGTTATACGTATTTTCGTATGCGTATACGAGATTTCTGGCATTTATCAGATGGACTGTAGTTAGACTTGTTTTGCTTAGCCTAGTCTTGGTTTAATCTTGACTTGATTTATTTGATTGGTTTGGTTCAATTTGACTTGGTTTGGCTTGGCTTGGCTTGGTTTGAGATGGAGAGGGTTGATATATAACCCAACTCTTCTCTCTCTCTCTCTTCATTCACTTCTTCATTTATTTCTTCATCTTCTTTATTTACTCCTCTCACCTACCAAGTCCTAGGCAAGTGCAACTTGCTTCATGAGGGATCTCAAGTTTTATTGTTCCATTCTCTTTCTTACTTAATTTTAAGCCACTTTAGAACATGATATTTTTCATTTTGGTGGATGGATTCATGTAGATCTAAGTTTGTATTTTTTCGGTTTTTTTGGGTTTTGATCTATTAAACTCTATTATTTTAAGTTTTATTTGTTCCATGTTGTAGAAAATTCAATTTTACCAAAATGGACCCTTGAAAAGTTAGATTTACTTGTTTTGAGGAAGTTATGGCCAAATAAGATTGAGCATTTTCTAGTTCATCTGTGCTGAATTTGGCAGGGACGATGTATAGTGTCACGTGAATAGTGTCGCAGCCGCAGGAATGAATAGTGCCACATGAATAGTGCCGCAGCCCAGCAAGAATGAATAGTGCCGCAGCCGCAGGAATGAATTGTGCCGCAGCCGCAGGAATAGTAGTGCTGCATGGCTTGCATAGTATCGCATAGTACCGCAGAAGGCTGTATAGTGCCGCAGAATACCGCATAGGGCCTATTTTGGCTGTTTTAAACCTATTTGGCTGAATTGTGCCCGGAATTTCTCCAACTCCCAACATGAAAGTTGTAGATCTTTTTCTTAGCTTCAAGAATATGTTACTAGCTATTTATGCAAGTTTTTTCATTCATGACAATGTAAGGATAGAACACGATATTGACCTGTTAAGGCGCACTCTTAACTAAAAAGTAACATGACATGATAGTGGCCCGTCGTGGCGTACTCTTGATAAGCAACCTTGGCATGATAATATATGACAATGGCCCGTCGTGGCGCACTCTTGATAAGTAAACCTAACATGATAATCTCGATATGCTGTTGTGACGGCTATCTTGACTTGCTAAGTAACTCTTGTCTTGACACCGTGGGTATTTGTGCTTGTATAAGACATGTCTCGTCTTGCATCATATCCAGGATAATTTCTGGTTACCACGGTCAGGGATTCATATTGAATCTGACTAGGATGATGACTAGATTGATCAAGTAGTTCAAAGAGATTTTCCAGCTACAGGCAGTCCGTTATGGGCACTCTAATTGGACTTGTAGCCTGCCGTCAGTAGGTACATTTCTACTACACTGTCATGTGTTGCACCCCCAAGTCACATAATCCAACTCTCTCAACTTGTGACCGGATAACCTGGATTAAGACTGCAGGGCTTGTGGTTGTTGGAACATCTCGATGCATATTATTAGTAACTAAGTTTGTGATAACTCTAGTTAGTTAAAGTATCAAGCGTACTCATTGCTGGCCGTGATTGATGGATGGAGTCCCGTCTAGTCTTGCCTAGGCAAGACCAGTGCATGGTTATTTCAGCACATTACTGTTATGCTTTACTCTTGCGATAATTGGTTGGAGACTAAGCTCTGTTCAGTGAAGGGTTACAGCCCCGGTCCTTGTTTGGTTTACGGGTTGTAACTTGGCTACCGGAATAGTCCCTTAGTTGTCTTATCGTTTATCACCTTGTCTTCTCTAATCATGTCTTTTATTATCCTTTATGTCTCATGTGCTAATCTGCTGGTTTTAGTTCTTAAGTGAAGCGTCCCTTGTGGCACTTGCTCTTTCTGGGGTCTGACCCAGCTGGTTTTGTATGGCAGATTTTGGAGTAGCACTCGAGGATCTTCCAGCCTTCAGCCAGATGGTGAACACTAGACAACCCTGGCAACGAGTGGTTTTATTTTGCTCTCCCACTCTATTGTAAATTATTCTTTTGAGGTGTTTAGCGCCGACAAGTGTTAGCTCGTGTTGAATTTATATTCCTGTCTGCCTAATGGTTGTAACATATTGACAGATCCTAGGGTTGATCATGTATACTTAAACTCTGCTAGTCTTCGTATTTTGTATGACTAGCTTCATGATCATCTGAATATGTAATGTTTGGGACGCCTTACTTTGTATGTCGATGATCTACCATCTTATACATTTACTTGCTTGCTTGAGATTGA